>JAWWEW010000017.1:16367656-16450840 GCA_035583185.1 Anabacerthia variegaticeps
CATGGGGCACAGCTCCCTCCCCATGGGCTGCAGGAGGGTCCCTGCTCCATGGGCTCATGGGGCACAGCTCCCTCCCCATGGGCTGCAGGAGGGTCCCTGCTCCATGGGCTCATGGGGCACAGCTCCCTCCCCATGGGCTGCAGGAGGGTCCCTGCTCCATGGGCTCATGGGGCACAGCTCCCTCCCCGTGGGCTGCAGGAGGGTCCCTGCTCCATAGGCTCATGGGGCACAGCTCCCTCCCCGTGGGCTGCAGGAGGGTCCCTGCTCCATGGGCTGCAGCTCCTCCTCCACTGACCTCAGTGTCAGGAGCGTTTCTCACTCCCCTGTTCTCACTCATCCCTGCAGTTGCTGCTGTGCAGGTTCCCCCTTGGTGAATCAGTGATCCCAGAGGGGTCTCACATCCACTGCTGCTGGGGGGCTCAGCCCTGGCCAGCAGAGCCCCCTCACAGCCAGCTGGCCCTGGCTCTGTCACACGCAGGGGAAGCTTCTGGCAGCTCCTCACAGCAGCCACCCCTGTGGCTCCCCCACTCCCAAAACCTTGCCATGCACACCCACTTTGTTGCTAAACCTGACAGAACTTTGCAGCTGGAGCAGAGCCGGTTCTCACTGTTCCCTCCCAGAGTTATGCATTCTTCCAACAGATTTTGTGCCAAATCCAACCTATTTTCATCTTTCCTGTTTATTGCCCCTTGCTCAGTAAAAAATTTTGTAAAAAGAGAGGAAGGCAGGTACACTGGCTGGGGTATTGCCTTCCTCCTGAGGGGATCATCTTCAGAGGCAGAGCAGAGGCAGGCGGGTGGCTTATCTCTTGCAGCTCTGGAGCAGTGGGTGCCTTGGCTGGTGGACTGGCCATAATCAGCTTCACAATCAGCTGCATATGTTTTATGTCAATCTAGGCAGCCCCAGTGGTGGAGAAACAGCATCCAAGGCCCAGCAGAGGCTTTGTGTTCATGCCCTGATGTCATTCTGTCCTGTCATTTATCCTGCAGAAACGGAGGGATTTGCCTTACTAGTTCTTATTTGCTTTTCCACTACAACTTTACTGCTGCTACTGTTAGATGGCAAATGAAGCCTGTGATAGTAAAATAATGCAAAGGAAGAGCAGAGTCCAATACAGTCATTAAATACATCATCTAGAGAAAGAAACAAAAATGAAGTAACAGCTTGACAGTAGCAAGGTGTCAATTCCTTACTTCCATAGCCACTGAAGGACGTGTTGTTTTGTAAGATCATTTTGGGGTACACAGGGAAAAATAGAGGACATTAAATAATTTGCGATGTTCTTCTTTGGAAAAAGAATAACAGGATATATAACAGGTACTATATCCAGCTGAGAGACTTGCCCACAGCATCCCAGTCAAAAAATGAAGTTTTAATTAGCTGTGGAATACTTAACTGTCCTTGACAAATATGGGCACCAACATGTTTTGCTGGAATAAGAGACTTTTTCTTAATAGATTCCTCTTCCACATTCTACACTGAAGATGAGAGAACTAAGTGCTTACACTGAAACAGTAGGGAGGCTTATTAAATCAATACACATCTGTTAGATAATGGGCTCTAAGTCAAGAATGTTATTCTGAAAACCTCTCAGCAAAATGTTGCTTGTTTGGCACTGTTTTCCTACAGCTATTCCCTCGCTGAAGGATCCCCTCAGAGCTGACCATCTATTTTGTAGTGTTCAGTTCCTAACAAGCGTGTCCAAACATCTCTGCCAAATGGAGAGGATTCTCCTAAAATCTCTGACAGCATTCTCAATGACGCCAGGAAGTGACAACAAGATGCTGTGAAGTTTAAATCTCTTCATCCCATAACAGAAGGTTAAGGCCTTAGGAACACTAAGTAAACCAACGGGAGCCAAAAAATCCCCTACACCGGTTGCAATGTACTACTAACAATATGTAATGACATCTGGAAACACTACAAAATTATACAGAGATGTCTATCAATATACAAGTATAAAATTAATGTATTAAATATATTTCATTGCACACAAGAGAGTTGGGACCTGCAGGCCTTTTGTGAGTCAAAACCTCCCAGCTCAGGCAGCAGCCCTCCACTCTCCCTCACAAAGCCTCTGCCAGTCACTCCCTGCCCAGTCTCTGCTCTCTCAGCTTTTGTCTGTCTTGCTTATTTTTGCTACAAACTGTGTGAGGCAAAAGTTGCCCCTTGCAGTACCTGTGGAGTGTTCAGCAATTTCCTTCAGAGTCCCTGGGCACTACTGTAATAACTCTGAGTAAAATAATATTTACCCAGTTAGAAAAGGGTAAACATCTTACCTTTATTATCCCAAAGTAAACACATAGCTCGATTCTTAACAACTGTGTCTATATTATTTCAGAATGGAACAGTAAAGAAACTTAAAAATTAACATAGATTTAATAGGTGTAATTGCAATGAGCAGGAGCCTGTGCAAATGAAGCAAGATGATCTGAAAAAACGATAGGGAATACAGAGAGATCAGCTTATGCTTATGAAACTTCGCTCACTCCTGTTATTTCCATTTGGCTATTTCTGTAATATTTGAATTCATGTTTTAAAGGCATGCAAATATTTTTTCTGTAGTGGAAAACATAAACGACAAATACACATGTAAGGCTGTCATCTACTGACTCACCATGGTAATTGCTCAGAGAGCGGTTCCAGGGCTGGCACTGAACATGTGCCCATGGAATCAGGGCTGGCTGATGTTTGCACACCAAACAGTGGGAATCACAACAGGAGATCAATATTAATCTATCCCTTATAGAACCTGAAGACCTTTTCATTTAATGAATAAGATGCTGCACAACAATAATCTGTACTTTTCCAAATTAGCCACAAACCATCTGGTTTCCCTCCAATTACTTCATTTTTTTTCTCCCTGTATCTCTAAATGTTACTGACCTAAAAAAGATTTCATCAAAGGCGGTAGGAATCCTAACCCCTCTAGCAACTATTAAATTGGTCCACTCTGTGTCCTGTGCTGACAAATCATTATACTCCAGAGCCTTACAGTCCATGGTAGTATCTCAATTAGAGATAAAGACGAAGCAACAGTGCTCCAAATTCATCCATCCATCTAAATTTATTCTTAAATAAAACCAAAAAATCAATACACACTGATCCCTAGTCAGCCATTGCTAAGTTCAGCAATAACAGGATACTGTTCCTGGAGTAAAGGAATTAAGTGATGCCAAATCAACAGTTTAAAGTTATGGGAGGTGTCCTGCCTAAGTTTAATGACATTGGAAACAGCATATCCTTCCTTTTTCTTACGTTTTGTTCCATTTTGCATTAAACAAACTGGACTTGCATGTAGCTTTTAATTTAGAGTTTGCCTTGGTAAGTTCTCTGCTTAGTCAGTGAGGACTGGCTTCCAGAGGTAACACATTCTGAAATTCAGGGTATCCAGAAGATAATAGTGAAATGACTCCAAAATTCATCTGCTGAATGTTATTAATTTCTTCATTTTTTTTTTACTGATCATCCTAGTACAGAGAGCAGTCCAGCTTAGGCCTTCCATCTCCAATAAAGCTATTCCCAAACATGTCCTAAGGGCCACAGAATTTATTACCTTTGGTACTGAAACACCAGTATCACGTTCAAGAGATTTCAAGTAAGCTTGGAAGAGAAATGAGATTATTCTTGTCTTCTAATAGGCAAATACTATGCCTAGGACAGAGCCATGGTGTCTAATGCTGAGCAAGGATGCCCAAACAACAGTAACCAGTCTACTTTCAGTGCATCTTTTGTACTCTAAATGCTGTATGTATGCTGAAAGTGGGCTTTTGTGTCTGAAGGAATGGAGCACTGTTTGTGCCACTTCTGCAATTCTACTTTGCTCATTTTATAAATCTATCAAAGGCAACAGCCACTAAATGGCAGGAATTACATTATCCTCAATTAAGAAAAATAAGCAAGCCCATTTCTTCTCAGAACAGCACTTGAGTTGACTCTGTAATCAAAAACATATGTTAAATACGGCTCTGTTTCACTATTAAATCATTTGGCACCTACTAGAACCATCAGGAAACTATCTGAAAGACTTTTTGTTCTCCTTTCTATTAGAGCATGAGAACTCAGACTACAACAAATTCTCCTTTAGGCAGCAAAGGTTCTGATTTGCCTCTGGCTTTGGGGTACTGCAGCCAGCCAGTGGACATGTTCCACATCACTTGGCATCATCATCCCCCACTTGTCCAGTCTAAGATAATCATCCTTTTAAACACAAAGTGGCTCCCTGGGTGGGTTCCACAGATCCCATAACTCCCCAGGTACTCTGATATTGGTGAGATGCTCAGTACATTTTGCCAGAATTAGATTCTGTTTTGGTGAATCATGACAGAACAGGGAAAATGTCTTAAAGATTTTATATCTTCATGAAGTCAAATTCTTATAATAAACTCTTTAATTCAAATGCGTATAGTAAAGTCTTTAATTCACCTTTTTTTCCTTGTCTTACAGATGCCTCAATGAACACATGTCTACTGTAAATTAAATTTGGAACATCAACAGTTTGTCATCCCATAGTGAGAGTTTATTGCTCATGTTTTACCATTATCTTCAATTTGGTCATTAATGTTTTCTTTCAAAGAACTTAGTGAACCCCATGCACACACTAACTTCAGTAGCAGACAAAATGCTGCTCTAATTACTAATCTGATCTAATTACTGACAAGCTGCCGATCTAGAAAAGTTAGTTACCTGTTGTTTCCACTGGCTCTATCCTTTTGAAATACAGCAGAGGCTGATGGAAAACATCCCACTTTTCTTTAGATGAGGTTCCAGTATCAGAGTGCAGCTAGTTGCCTGTATCACCCGCCCGTGGCCATTTCATGCATTTCAAGCCAGGATGATTTCCTGCACCACGATGGGCCCCTCTGTGGGCTTGGCACACCTGAGAGGGAGCCACTGAACTGAGAGTGCCAGGGCTGCCAAGGGACAAAAGCCACAGCTTCAGCAAGGGAGTGCTTTAGCTGCTACACAAACATTAATGAATGAATCTGGCTGTTCCAAAGTGAAGGACAAGGCAGCCACATGCATTCATGCTGCCAGTTCCTGCAGTTTGGGACAGGGCAGCTTTAGCGCTTCCCCTGCAGCTTTGCAGTTACCAGAAGGTGTGGTTGCTCTCTGCTGCTGTGTCATTACTTGTTCACTTAAAAGAAGAACTATCTTTTTAGTACTGGAATTCTCATTTTGTTCTGAATAAGCTTTTCTTAGTCAATGCAGTGTCCTTCATATTGGTGAGTCAAATTTCATAATTAATTTGAAGATATCTTCCTAATAGGTATGTACAATTAAATGCCACACTGTAGTCCAGTGCTGTCTGACGGGAACTCTCAGAAGACAGCTCTTCATCTTAGGAGAAGTTTGGGGGTTTATTCTAAGATCATTAAGCTGGGTTCTGTTGCCCTCTGGAGTTTAGAACTAATTCCTCTTATAGCAACACTGCATTTTACTGCTATTGATGTGGGAGCAGTGAATATTTACATTGTGGGTGTCAAGTATTGTAAACAGATCTCTCTGGCATAACAACTTGCATCAACTTCAAAGGCCTTTGGAAGGAGCCCTGATTCTGACCACAACATTCATTTGCATTACATCACTATCTGTAAGGAAACAGCATGATACCTACTGTGAAATGAATATTCCTACCATATCAATCTTTTTTGAATTTAGTATTTTAATATGACCCATGACTTAATTCACCTTTTGTCCTGCTCTGTTTGATTATAATTTTATCTATTAATCATGTTAATCCAATAGAATCTGATTTAATCAAATGCAAGTCAGTTACTTCATCAAATTATATTTTTAATGAAAGACATTTTTTAAGATTGAATACCAATTAGGGATGTGTTTAGAGAAGTGTGGCTTTCCTTCGACCATGGGAACATTTGACTCCCCTGAGAAGGTAATTTTCACATCCACTTCCAGGTCAAGTAGTTTGAAGAACACTTCTGAGCAGAGCTGAGCTCACAGCAGGCAGTTGTTCCTGTGCACACAGACACTGTCCCACCTGAAAAACCTCTCCTCTCTGGTCACAGCGAGGGCTTGGGCTGGGTAGACTTTAGAGAACAGACCATGACTTGCCACATGAGAATGAGATTTAATAGCAAGACTACACTGGCCAGTGGTTGTAAATCTGGGATAGGACAGTCAAATGTACCAGCCTCAAAGATTCCTGAATATTCAGATCCCCAACCAACAAGATGTTTGCTCAGAAAACTCCCCTGACCATAACACCAAATTAATTCCTCTGCAGCTAAAACTCAGAAGAACAATCTCTGTATTCGTAAGTTCATTTCTGCTCCCATTTGACCAACTTCCATTAAATCATAAACAAAAATTTAACCTATGGAACTCTATGTAATAATTAGTCATGCTTTCTCTTTTCTCGGAGAAATGTCTCATTTACACTTAATATTTTTGGGGGTTAATATTTTTTAGATTTTCTTTTTTTTTTTTTTTTTTTGCCTTTCTCTGTTGGTTTCATTTGCCAGGTGAGGCACTTGACCAACCTCACTAGTCCTCAGATTAGGCAATGGTCAGTATGAAACCCCTGAGGCTCTAAAAGAGTCCTGTGAGTGATTGCAGGAGGCTGCACAAAGGGCAGACCAGCCTCACACTTGGTCCTCTCTACTATACAACTCACGTTTCCTTCTTACTGGGATGTGTCAACCTGATCCTTGGTCCTGTCTTAAAATACTCTGGTTTTCAATGCAAACATTTGATATATGATGCAATTATTCTGTTCTGTAAATGGAGGATGTCACTTAACTAAGGTCATTCAACACAGTGAGCTTTGAAGTGGCATTTTCTAAGCCCTGCGAAGATAGTGCTTTCTTTCTAGAATGAATTTTAAGTCTTTTGGCTTCAATGTTTATGCTACAGAGCTGACCAGAAGGGAGTCTGATTGGAGAGAGGGGCTGTTTATATACCTCTGGTTACATACAGAGGACTTGGAAGGCAACAGCTTTTCAAACTTCACATTTACGTAGCAAAGCAAACATTGAGAATGTAAAAGACTTGGTCTAGTGCTGAGAACACCGAGTGCCATAAAACACAAAACACATTTGGTGTGCAGATACACTGCAAACACAAAGAGGGACATTTCAAAGAAACTAACCTTTATAAATTAATTTGGTCTCTTGCATTAATATTGACAGAAAATGAATACCTTACTAAAGAAGTAATCTCAAGTTATATTACTGACCTCCAATGTGAGAGAATGAACAACGCTATACACACTGATTGGGCAAGGCTTTCCTGCACCAACTCTGCAGTCATTTTTAAATCATCATGTCAAGTTAATTACTATGGCTAGAATTAAAATAATTTGAGTTATAAAACTGTTTAAATGCTTTAAATTCTTTTACATAAAAAATGAATAGTTTTAATTTGCTGTTAATCTAATCTAAATAAATATTAAGCAACAGAGACACTTGGGGCTTTTGAAGGAAATTATGCCAGTCAGCCAGAGCTCAGGTTTTCTTCCAAAACTGATTGATGGCACCTAATGGAGTGAACAATCTGTTTTCTGGCTGCTAACAGCTCCTTGATGTGCCTGTTTCTTACAGTAAGTGGATTGCCAATACATTATTGACCCAGCAGCACCAGCCTGGGGCTCAGCTGACCTTGGGGCACCTTTTGGGCTCCAGGGGCAGCACGGCCAGAGCTCCACAAAGGCAAAACTCTGAGGGCCTGGGCACACCAGGCCTGCACTGGCTGGGGAAGAAAGCAATTAAATATGAGGCTGTTTTGCGTCATTGCTCAGGTGCCAGAAAGACTGTGAAAACAAGGTATTTTCGTCATATCTGTACACACTTCTCTGGGTTTGAACTGAAATGCCCAGGGTATTGGTTACCCAAGATATTGGTTACCCAAACACTCCCAGGCACCATTTGCCATCTGTTGGACATTGTGAGAAATGAAAAAGCTTGGCACGGTTTGCAAAATTTCTGAACAAAACTATTTCCTTTCTCCAAGCTCCAAACAATCAAGAAAATCCTTATGGGCCAGGACTAACTACCAAATCTTGGTTAGCACAAAGCAGGGCAAAATGAAATAATCCAAAACATCTGCAATTACCTTCAGAATTCTATAGAACCTAAATATGCTGAATGTCTTTTGTGGAGGTTACACAACTCATCCTCTGAAAAGATGCATACAGAAAGAAGTTAAGCAAAAACTACTGTATATACATTAACTCACTGAGTTGTGCTATGCTTTGGAAAACACAGCAAAGCCTCGTGGAGCTTCCCTTCAAAGAAAACTCCATCTGTAAACATTCTTCAGCTCAGTATCACAGCCACTTCTGTTAATTCTGCAAGTGTACAACATGGAATTGTTTCAGTCCTTTGCCAGAACCACTGAGTGTTCAACAAGAGTTACAGGCTTTTGGAAGCAGTAACCACTGATTCAACTGAAGATTAACATGCACTTATATTTTTTTTGTCAAAGAATATACTGAAGAAATTTATGTAGAAAATAAAGGCTATTACATTATATAATTAATAAAAATATTCTCAAGGCCTCACTATCCAATACAGTGACCAAACAATGAATTTATGTTTAGATTGGCCATGTTAGTGCTGTTAGAATTGGGCACAAATTCTGTGGGGTCATCACACACCAAATCCACACCAAATTCCAATTTTCTTAATTAGTTTTTCATTCTGATGAACATTCCACCCTACTCCCACCCCCCAAGTTCTTAACAGTTCTATTCTTCTTTCTGAAGGCCTTTTTCTTTCTGCCAGCTCCAGTGAGTGAAGAGTGATGGCAGCTGTCTGCGACCTGGCAATTTTAGCAGGTTTGGGATAAAGCAACTTGTTACTCAGTGCTGTTAAACTTGTAGCTGTGCTCCTTAATCCTTCTGCTCACCTATTATCTTAATTTGTCCAGAGGATCCTGTGCTAAATTTGTTCCAGTTTATACAGCTCTGGGATTTTTCTCACCTTTCCCCCTTTACATCACCCCTTTGTTTTGGGGATGTGCAGCAAATTGAAATTACAGTTCCTTGGTACACATGAAAAATGAAAAGTCTACTTAAATATTGCCTATTAGTACTGCAGTACTTGAAGTCTCCCCAAATGATCCCTACTCTCATTTACATGACCTAGTTAATTTTCCCCTCAACACTTGCAAACAGAAAGACATCACTACATTTGAATGAACAATCTCGGCCCCATCCCGGGCTCGCATTAATACCCTACATTAGGTTCCCCTCCCATTGAGCTGCCGCGCAGCAGAACCTCACCTGGGCGGGCTGCCCCGAGCTGCCTTTGCTGCCACTGCCGGCGACACCCGGGTGACTTTCTCTGGCACTAAAGGAGACTTCCAGCCCTCCTTGACCCTGGCTGGAGGGAATCAAACTGCTCCATTCTCTGCAGCTGGTGGCCATTTAGCACAGGAGTTTTGCATTTCCACCCGGCCCTGCTGGAGCAGCCAAGTGCCTGACTAATTTTGTGCATGTCACTACACAAGTGTCTGAGCACTTCCATTTACAACAGCCACACTACTTACATGCCTAGGATTAATTACACATTTGAGACAGATTTGCCAGTGATTACCATCAATTGCAACTGCAGTGATTTAGGTCCTTCCATGGGAGTCAGCATAACTGCAGATGACTACTTGAGAAAAGTTTCTGAAATATTATCAACTCCAAACATAATGGAAAATGACAAGTTCAAATTATACTATATATTTATCATGTATCTTCTACAGCAAATTTAATCTAGGACTGTTCACAAAATGACATTTTCCTTTGATTCCTGCAAAGGGCTGTCTTTATTCAACAAATGTGTGTGGTGGAGCCAGGCTGAGATGGAGAGACAAGGAAGGAAATGCAGGGCTAATAATGATACCAAGAGGTTTAGACTTTTAGGAGTCAAGTCGATCCTCATGCTGATAGATCATAATCAAACACACTGATTGCCACTCCAGGAGGGCTCAGGGCTGTGAGGTAGCATCAGAAAAGCTCAGCTTTGGCCACCTCCTTCCACAAACCAGAGCTTGGCAGGAAATGGTCCTCAATCATATGCAAACCAATCTGGAAACAGGGACCTGCTTTGGTAGAACAAACCTGCATTTTCCAGCCTGTCACTCCCCTGTTACCCCCTCCCCGAGGCCCAGGCACTCTGAGAACTCAGAAAATGCTGACATTTGGCTTCAGTAAGCCCTTCAGAGAAGGTGCCAGTATTCCTTTTCTTTAGTATCACTCTTCCTGTGAGCCTGGATCCCTTTTCCAGTCCAGGCAGGTTGGTTGGGACAGGATGGTTTGGGCTGCATGTCGATTGCTGCTCAGCCAGGTTTGATCCTGGCATTCAAAACTCATCCACCACAGAGCTCAGGGAAGGAAGGAGAACATTGCATCTGTTTCTTTCAGATCCTTTCCTCATCTTTTGTTTTGCCAGTATAGCTGGAAATTCAGAACATTTCAGACCTTCCCTTCAGATACCCTGACATAGACTTTAGGCATGTTTTGGTGTAACAAGCAATAAAATTATAGTTATTTATTGCTGCGATTAAAATTCACTAATCTGCTACACCAAAGCCACTAACATGTTTTGAACTGGTAATGGTTCATCAGGAAAAAGAAAACCTTCTCCAGTGCCTTATCCAAACTTAACAAGCAGATTTTTTTTAGAACAGCAACCAAAATTATCAGTTTGGCTCACATGGTACTGAAATGGTGAAGATAGGTGTTATATTATGACATCTTTTTATCTATACAATAGATACTGTCATAACTTTTCTCTGGTAGCTAATGACTGTCTAAAACATCCTTCAGTCACAATATCTAAAATAAATTCCAATCAAAAATTTTATTTACCTAATTTATATTTAACTTGCCATATTATCAATTAGAATGCTATTCAAAAAATTTTCTATTTTTAAGTTTTGACAATGAAAATGCATCTTTCTAATGACAATATGAAAAAATTAAAAGTGTTTACATATATTAATTTATAGTTATTTATCCATAATTAAATCTGCATCCAAGTGTCTCTGTGTATAGCTAAAAGACACAAGGAAATAAGAAATGTGTAGTTTATCTATACACATAATAAAGGCAAAATAAATACAGGCTAGTCATTTTATATTATCCTTTTGATCTCAGGCTACCAGTGGAAGACATAATCTTTTATTTATATTATGTGAGGTAAAATTTTGAAACAGGATTTTCTGTGTCTATCTTCCTGCTCGCTCCATAATTAAGCCTGTAGGGCTGCATGGTTTAGTTTTTAATGCTGTACTTGTCAATTTCTGTTATCACTAATTTAAAGTTCACAGCTCCATATAGCATAAAAATACGAGGGCAAACCAATTTATATCTATATTAAAAAACAATCAACAGAACCAAACCAAACCAAAAGACCAAAACAACAACAAAAAAACCAAACCAAAAAACCCCCAGCGTTTTGAGTTGAGTGGGTGGCTAAGTTTCCCTGTGTGCTCTTGATGATCCCATTTCAAACAGTGCTGATTTACAGAGAGCACAAAGCTCCAGTGACATGCACTGTCCTTCACATCTCCATATCTTCTTTCTGTCTGTCTGTCTGTCTGTCTATCTATCTGTCTATCTCTGTTAAAATGATTGCCTTCATTAGTATGTAAGCCTTTTTAATTTAGCTCCAAACTCACTAACACAGTCAGTCCTACCAAGATCAACCATGACACTCACTATGAAGAAAAAGCATCTCTTATTTTACACAAAACATTACAAGGTCAGATCCGTGCCTTTCATCTCTTCCCACCTTCACCAGCCTGAACAATAGGCAGCAACAATCCTGTGATATCCACAACTAATTTATCCCACAAGAAGACAGGTAGCACTCTGAACCGCACTGCTGCCTGAATAGGTGCAGTAAATAAGCAGCTTAATGGTAGCCTTTCAGGCAGGAGGGCAACATATCACAGCATGGCATTTTTATAATCTTCCTGGCATGCCTACAGCCAGGAGCCAGAGCCCAGCGTATGTTCCTCTTCTGTCGGGCTGGGGATGCACGGAATCGTTAGCTTGTGACACATTGTGCCTTTAAGCAAGTTTAACTGTTTTATATCCCCTCTGATCTACAGCTTTGTACATCTGTTAAGTTGTCTCTTAAACTTCAGTCAGCACATCTGTGGGGCTGATCCTTCTGAAGCTCATTGCGTGGCTCGGGTTTGGCACAGTGGCTCTTTGTGTCTGTCCACTGTTTATTTGCAAGGAATACCTTTTGTATTAGTGTGCTGGCTGAGCCGGAGCACAAGAACAGAGTTAAATCTATATGGGACGTCTTCATCTGGCAAAAATTGAATGGGACACTGGGAACTTATTCCAATAACTTGAATTATAAATTGTGAAGTGAGTAAAGTCCCCTTTTCTTTATGTCTCTGAGCAGAGGAAATATCTTCTCCACACCCAAAAGATGTTTTGCTCTAGAGACATAAGAGAGCCACTTAGTGGACTTATCTGACAGAGTGCCCCAGGAATACTGATGAAATGGTCCCAGTTATGGATATCTGCACTAATTTGCAGGTGCACTGATTACTCTCAACCTCCCAATGATGCTGGCAAGATTTCAGATACTGTTGCATATCTACTATCTGGCAGGAAGCAGCACTCCCCAAAACTGCTGCCCAGAGCATGGTGCAAGTCGTGCTGCATGGAGGATTGAGCCAGCAAAGCAGAAATCCCTTTGAACCCTAGAAACAGCTGCAGAGGTCCTCTGCAAAGGAGTGTGTGTCAGCCAGAATGGCAGCCTGAAGATCTCTGCAGAGAGGCTGGTACTAAATTCATTTGATACCTGTTTTATTGTGGGACACTGTGCACTGAAAGCCCTCATAGAAATTGCAGGCATTTGAAAAGAGCATCTGAGTGGTCCCCAGTGCGGCAGGTTTGGATAATGCAAAGACTGGGTGATGGTATTTAAAGATCCCTGTAAGCACAAACTCAAAGTCAGAAGGGCCTCACAGCTCCTACCACACAGCCACCAAAATGCAAAGATGCTCCAGTAAACCTTAGGCAAAAACAATGCTCTCTGCATGCACTTGCCAGCTTGCTTTTTGCCTTTTTTTTTTTTCTTGGAGAGCTTTTCCAAGTGAGGAAATGCTGTAAATAAATAATGCAGAAAGTTATGAATCTTTAGATTTATTTCTACCTTGTACTGAAAGGTATGAACTATTATTTTGTCAGTGAGAAGTTTTAAACAGGTAACAGAAGCCTTTATTCAGCCAACATCATCAGCAGATGTGTGCATGTAGTTCTTGTCTCCACTGATGGGAATGACAGAATTCCCCATTATCTTTTCAATAACCAAGAGAAACTCAGGCACTAAATATCAGCTTTACTGCAGGGTAGGTTCTTTTGAGATACTATCCAGATACGGGTACAGCTTTTAGTTACTATTCTGCCAAGATATCGGTGGAGATCACATAACTATTCACCTAAAACAAAACTCTAGAAAATTATATTAAGCCCCAAAAGCTGCTTTTTTATTATTTCACAGCTGGGATTTCCACCACTCTTATAAAAATATCTCCACTTCAAACCTAGAGGCCCAAGAGCTGAAACAGAAGCCTTCAGGTTAGGCAAGATCAAAGGAGACCAAAAGCAGGTCTGTGAGGAAGTGTGTGTGTCTCAGAATTCCTCTGATGCAACCGTTCCTTATCTGGAGGTGGAGGCTGCTGCTGGACAGAGGCAGAAAGGAAAGGAGAGGCTTCTGCCCAGATTTCCTCACCAGGATCCTTTCATACCTTTTGGCACCCTGACAAACCAGAACATTGCATTTCCTGGGGTTGCCTGGTTCCCGAGAGATGCCACCTCTGCCTTGTCCCAGCACGGACACTGAGCTGCTGAGTCTGGCTCTTTGAGGAACTCGTGTGCAGTCGTAGCTGCCCAGATGAGACTCCTCTCTTTCCTCTTCCTTGACACCTTTCACACTCTTTCCAAAATGATACCCTATGTTTATATATATGATGAATTTTCCAGAACAGTGAGAACAGACTTCTTAGTGCAGCATCATTACCCCTTTGCTTGGCACAGAAGTAGAAAAGAGCTTGTCTGAGCTGGCAACCATCAAGCTTTACAGTCTAACAAGTTCCACGACTATAATGAAAATCCAAAGACCTGGAAACAATATACAGAGCTTCCCTGACTAATTTTATTATGCAGACACATTTAATAGCTCCTGTTACAATCACATTTATAGCAGGAAAACAGTATTGGATTGTGACTATCACACTAAATCGACATGGATTATCAGTCATTAAAAAGGAACAAAATTAGCAGCAAGCAGTAATATTTTACACTTATCAAATCTACAGCTGGTCAAGGTTCATTACAATACTGTGCAATAAAGTCAGGAAGCATTGGCTCATTCTACAGAACATTTAAATCTCTATTGTATTTGTGTAGGATATAATTTCTGATAGCAATAAAGCCTAATAAAAGTTACACCCCGATGAATAAAGTGTTAATAAATTGACCCAAGACATTTAAATGGCTAATTATGTTTGAGATAAAGGAGGATTCACTTGTTTCTATAGATTGTTTGAAGCTGTACTCGAACCAACTACAAAATTATTTTATATAAATATATCTGTGATATAAAATATTAATAATTCTAGCTCCTTTTTCAATAGATTAATAATTAATCAGAATTTCCTAACACATTTCCTATTCATCAAATGACTCATACCTCTCTTTAAATCGTCCAAGCTTTGCATAACTTAACTTTAACTATTCCCTAGATTTTATTTTATTTAAAACTATTTACACCAACTCTGTTTAGCTTTTCCATAGTGCAATAATAGTCCCCTATTACACTACTTATGTGCTAGGTAAAAGCAGACCCAAGAGGCCCGGAGCCCAGGCTGGGCTGCTCGTGCAGGATGCCTGTGCTGATGGAACCCCGAGATCCCGACCTGCCTGCAGAGCTGCCACCCTTCAGGGCTGGGCCAAGAGTTACAGCAGACAAAGAGCCTTCACCTCATTTCTTATCAAAAATGTCCATGTGGATTCCCTCATGCCCTGCCCTCACGCCTGCAAACGCTCCCAGCCCTCCCAGCCCCACTCCACAGGGTTTGGGCAGGTTCAGATGGCAGAGCACAGCTGGCAGCAGCTGGCACAGTCCTCTGGGGGGGTGGGCATCAGGCTGGACTGAGGGGGTGCAGGTCCATGTGCTTTATGCACAGAGCTCCAGGAGCAGGAGGACCTGGCAGAACCTCCCTCTGCCCATCAACACACACGAGGGACAAACCCCCCAGAAGCTGCAGCATCACAGAGCAACTTCTCCTGGGGGCACTGATTGCTTAAAGCATTTCCCAAACTACACCCCAGAGGTCTGGAAATCTTGGGTGATTTGTTCCTCCAAACCACATCAGAGGAGTTCCAGCTTCTCTTCCCTTCTTTCACTTCCCTAGCTCCTAGGGAGCTTAAAGCTGAAACAACACAAGAAAAAAAAAAACACTAATCACCTATTTTTCAATATTATAGTTAAATCTTAATAGTTTGAGTGACACCATAACTACTAGACGTGCAATGAGATCTAAATATTTGAGTCATAATAAGTAACTCAATGTGTATTCCTTCCTGAGCTGGTAAATTATCTGGATGTCCTGCAGTTGGGATGAAAGCCCATCTTTGTGGCTATGCTATATCAGTGTCCTACACACAGCATTAGACAGAATTCCTTCCCTCTGTATACTACATTTTCTAAACCATGGAAAGATCAGCCCATGTCCTTTGGTGGAAGCATTCCTATGTTGAAGGGAAATGAATTCAGGTAAAGCCAATAAGACCCAAATAGGGCATTTACATGGGAAAAAATGCTATCTTCATTGAAAACCTGTAAAACCCCTACATTATTAACCTTATCAAATTCCATTAGTAGATACAAAATCTTTCATTAGTGATCAGGATGAAAAGTACCTGATAATATTTACCATTAAAAAAAAAACACTTGTATTTTTTAAAGGTATGAACACATACATCACAGGTGGCTAAAGTTTCAATTGCTGCTTTGCACTGACACGAACATGCAGAGGAATAAACACTTCCTAAAGGCACTTGGCACTCTCAGCCCAGGTCAGCTCACCAGCTATGACTGCAATCCCTGGAGTTCCCAGGCCAGACATCTCTTGTGGGCTGACATCAGGTCCAGTAGAGGCAAACATCCTGAAACTATAGCGACTGCTGCTGAAACAAGACCAACCTTGCTGCATGTTCTGCAACTCAGTGCAAAAATTCTGATTCTGTGCTCAAGAACAAACGCTCATCTTGCTAAGGAAATCACACTGTGTGAAACATGCAATTGATATTGCTGTTGTTAAATAGAATTTGAAGTGTCAATAGCTGCAAACCCAGTATTTACTTTTCCCCCTTTGATGTTTTTTCAAAATTCTGTACTAAAATCCCAAAAGCCTAAGGGTGTTTGTTCTTATTCAAAATAGCTTCAGTCTCATCAATGCGCTACCTTAATTCTTTGCATGCTCAATTTCCTTCTTAAAAGAAATGTGCATTGTGTGTTTTTGAAATGGATTGCTGAGCAGGTGTTGGTTTGAGATGCAGTCCAAGGCAGAGAGCAGCAAAGGAGCCTCCCTGGCCCCCTCCTGGCTGCTGGGGACACCCTGGCAGCAGAGCAGTGGGCTCCACGTGGGAGCTGCAGGGATGTCTCAGCTCACTCTTGGTCAGTGCTGAAAACCAATAGCAGGTTTTAGCAGCAGAGGCATTACTCTGCTTCCCATTGCCCACCTGCCTCTGGACCTCAGTATCCCCCCCATTTGTTCTGTTGGGTATAAATACTAAAGGAAGGCAATTTTGGGGGATCACAGAGAGGGTTTGGGACTTTCTGAGTTACATATAAGTGTATTCTATAGATAGAGTGGAAAAATATTTCCACTTTCCCTCAGGGCATGTAGACATGAAAATTGCACTGTGCCAATGGCCCTCAAGTACCCAGCTCTCGTGGGAAGCCTGGGAGAGGGTAGACATCTGTCTTCTCCACCTTTTGGGAAGTATCTTTAACTTCTCCAGCAGTATTAAACCATTTGACTTATAAACTACATGGTCTGTATTACCCAGGTTCGTCCCGCCTACACATGAAGTACCTCCATTTTCCCATAGGAGCCTCTGTAAATAAGCAGCATGAGATCTTATCCTAATTTATTTCAAACATTGTGTATTTCCCTGTTGTCCTTGATCGATGCAGAGTTTCACAGGTTACTCCACCTCTCCAGCTGTTCAGGAAAGGTATTCTAGAAAGGTTGAGGTTTCTGCTGTCACTTTAACCTTGCCCAAGACAGCACAATGCCAGGACTGTAAACAGCAGCTAAAACTGACAAACTCTTGAACAGACAATTAATTGAAAGTCACTGTGACTGTTCATAACATTTGCAATGAAAGGTTGCACGACCTGTCCTCTCTTTAACAAGCCATTCAAGAGCCATCAGACTAGAGCATTAGAGTAAACAAAAATCATGTTCTAGAAACCAACCCACAGACATGAAGGGAGAGTCCCAGGAGAGGTGGAGGAATCATCTCTGGGAAGACAGATCAGTTAAGTCCCTGAAAGGCAAAATGCAATCACATTTATTCAAAGATGACTTTGATCTTTTCAGCTGAAGTGTTGTGAAGTTTTCAATTTTTTCCTGAATATCAAAATATTTTCATTACAGCCTGGTTCCCTGAACATGGAGACTACTGAAAACCCCTGCTTATGAAGACCTGTGGGTACTAGAATTTCAAACAATTCACTTGCACTTAAGTCAGTCCCTGGCAAATTCCAGGAGTTCTGAATGCTGAATTTAGCCCAGCCTTATTTGTTTGTTTGTTTGTTTATTTATTTGTTGTAGCTAGCTTTTCTCAGCAAGTGTACAACATACACGTCCTGAAAATATAAAATTAATGATGAATATTTATGGTCTGAATTAATCATCCAGAGGTTTTCTTAAGTAACCATAGGGAGAGGAAAAAAAGTAACAGAAAAGCATCTTCCAAAGTTTGGCAGCAGTACTAGATGAAATGCAGAGAGAAGCACAATTAGACCTGAGGAAACTGCTCTGAGCGGAAAAGAGAGACCAGCCTGAACTGTCTTCAGACTTAACCTGCTCAGAAGCCTCATCTTCCCTGCTTCTGATGCCACCTTGGCAGAGAGCAGAAACACTTGTCTCACTGACAGCATCTCAGTGCAATCTTCAGTCCAGTTTTGGGCCTGGGCCTTGTGGCTTTCTGTGTTCATGGACAAACACTCCTGGGTGTTCTTGAAGAGGGGGGGAGTTGCAGGAGAATGCCAGAGGGAAGGAAGCAGCTGCCTGCTGGCTTAGAAAGGTGTGCTCAGCCTGGCAAAGGGTTTCCATAAATTGTCACGGGAAAAGCACAGAGAGCCCTCCAAACCCAAACCCAACAAAAGGGTGAGGGAAATGCACCACAAACTTGTACAGCATCCTGAAACCAGAGCCCTTAACGGGGGCCAGCTTGAATAACTTCACTGTTCTAAAGAATGTCTTCCCAAAGTTCCTTCCAGAAAGCCCTACATGAAAAGTGGCTAACTTCAGAGGTTTTGGTCACCCAGAGCAGCGTGTTCTGGAGCTGCCCAGCTGTCCCAGCAGCACCAAGGGTGCTCCTCTGAGCAGCACAGAATTGCACATGCTGTCACCAGGATGGACCTGCTCCCCGGGCAGGGGTACAGGCAGAAAGCACCCCGAGCTCCTCACAGCCTTTGAACTGCCACGGAGGGCCATTGGAAAGAGTGGGATGCCAGCAGGGACTGAACACACATGACTTTACCTCTGGGGAATCATAAACTGTAGTTGAGAAATACAGAAGAGAAAACAAACAAGCAAAAAAACAAGCAGGAACAAACAGATTAGTGAAAAAAAAAACAAAAGTAAAGGATAATGAATCAGAAAAATGCATGACACCTGAATGAGCAAATACTGACCTGGGGAGGAATCAAATGAGAGCAGATTAAAAAAAGATCATTACTCAAATGCCCCCCAGCTAGGCAAGAATCTCCTTCAAATTATAATGGAGTTAGAGGAGAAAATAGATAGGGAACTAGGTAAAGGTTCTAATGGAAAGATGTTTATGCAGATGAACCATTGCAACAGCCAGTTTCCATCAGTTCCAGCCATCCCATCTCTCCCATGTTCTATCACATCATCTGGGATTCAAATACTGACTTGCACAGATCTGTCACAGATGTAATGCTGGTGCATACTGCAAGAATATATGAAAATCTAGTGACAGCTTTGAGGACATTATTCCTGCAAGTCACGGCTGGGAAATGGAAAAAAATCATAGTAGTATAACTATAAATTATTATAATAGTTGCAGAGTATTTGGAAGAGCAGAATGTCTAGCTGAGAAGGGATTATTCTGCACTGGAAAGTTTGCTGATCCTGACAGAGCCTTCCAGTAGGGCAGTAAGAGCTGCCATTTTCTAGGGCACACACCATATGGATATTTGTATAATCAACAGAACAAAACTATCTAAAAGGCTGCATGAGGACTTGGCAGAACACTGTTAGCACTCCTTACCATAGTATTTTGCAAATATTGAAGCAATGAGCTGGAAACATGCACACTATCTCATCAGCAAGTTTCTAAGTAAAGTAACTCTTCAAATACTTAGTTTCCTAATTAATCTATATCTCAGTAAAAGGAAGACTGTTGCTCAGTGTCTCTTTGGCATCCTTACTCGCAGTTTTCCTTGGGCCTCTGAGCAGGAAGCAGACTGTGCAGAGACACAGAGACGACTTACTGAATTCTCAAGGACAGACAATTCTCCCAGATTAAGCAACGTTCACTCTCTGTCAAAAGCTCAGCTTCAAAATTGCCAAAGCATGAGCAGAACGAGGTGCTGCTCAGACCTTTCTGTGCATGACAGGATAAAACACAAGACTTCTCTGCCTAAAGGAATTCAGATAATGAAATAATCTTTAATCTTTGTCCCTTCAAGGCACTCTCAACACCTGTTATCCTTGATACTGTCACAGGCAAAAAAAGTGTGTGGATTCATCTCAAGGCTGGTAATTATTTCAGCTAATTACTCATTTGGATGTGGTGTGATTACCAACACTCCTTCAGGTGCAGCGGTGGCCACTTTTATTCTGGCTGATCCTTCACAAAGCAGGAGAGTTGCTGTTACCCCCAGCCTGGCCAGCTGGTTAAACCCAAATCTTCAGCAATTCATTTCACAGTCAAACATTCCTGAATTCATTCACCCTCATTGCACACAGAAACAGCTCAGTGTTTTGGTATCTTTCGACAGCAGTGTATTTTTTTTGTTTTCCAACCCATCTATTTTTCCAAAGCCAGAATCACCTTTATCTCTGTAACTATGAACTAGATCTTTAACTGATGTGTTTTCATTTGGCTTTTTCCTAAACCAATGATGGTTGCAAATCACAAACACTCATGATGAACAGACAGCAAATACATGCTGGAATCAGGCCTTTTGGTGCAGCTCTGCAGAAGCCCAAAAGGGGAGAAGTTCAGTTTTATGAGCACACAGATGTCAAGACAGTGCCTTTTCTTTGTAACTTCAAAACTCTTTCAGACAAAAAACTCTTTCCAAACCCGCCTTGGACCGCATGCTAAACCCAGCCCAGGTTGTTTCCTTGGGCTGATGAAGAGCTCAGATGCTTCTCCTCTACTATGTCTTCAGTAAGTGCTCCACCTCCATCTGCCCAGACAAATCCCAAGCAAATGTTTCTCAGCTTCAGCCAGAGTGAATGTCTCTGTTCAGTGGGGAGACTGCTCACTCCCCTCAGCTACTGACTCTGAATGCACAGCCCCTCAGGGCAGATCTCTGCAGCCTTCAGCTCTACAGATGTTCAAAACTTCACGGGGCAAGGCCATGAGCAACTCTATCCAGCTCTGAAATGAGCCCTGCATCCAAAAATCCCTCTCAACTTGAATTGTTATGCGGTCTTTTATGGTCATTGCAGGAATTGGTATCCCTGGGGGTGCACCTGCCTTTTTTCAAGGCAGGGGCATAAGTAAGTCAGTCATTTGAAGGCCACGAGTGTTTTTGCAGAGTGGAAGTGCTGTGGGCAAGAGGGAGTGGGCAGGAATGCCCAGGGCCCAGGCAAGGAAACTGCTCAGCAACCAGCTGGTATCCTGACAGCACACAGCTAATAGTCAAGGAAGGAAAGGCAGCAGCAAGAGTGGTGCTGCTCAGCTTGAATTTCCATTCATGTGTCTCTACAAACAGCAGCACAGGTCCTTCAGCACTGCTTTTCTCCACAGTAGGCCAAGCCTTTTAAAATTTATACCTCATAAAAGAAATAAAGGAAAAGCATATTCCTCGTTTCTGAGAGAAATCTCCTTAAGGATTTCTTCAAAATAATAATCAAAATATTTTTTACTTGGAAAATGGTCAAAACCAGGTTATTTTGATTTATTTAATCATCTTTAGTTTTCTAAATGTTAAATTACGTAAAAATACAGTGCCATAAACCAATCACTTTAAAGCAAAATACAGCACATTGCTTTGATTTTCCTTTTAATGCTCACCACTCAGAGACTGCTTCGGGTTCTTAAATAATTGGGAAGACAATTGTAGCCCCTCAGATTCCAGTGGTCATTAGCAGCTAAAGATCCTAAAGAGCTGCACTGCTCCGAGCAGCAGAGTGGTTTTATACTCTTAAAGAGGCAATTAATACTTCTGTATTGTTTTGTTCTCATCAGTTTGAGGATTGGCCGTGCCTTGGCAGAGGGCATTATTTATGGGCTGGTTTGCTACTGACTGGGATTCTTTGCTGGCCGATTGATGTCTCCTGACATGTCTTACACAGGAGGGACACAGTACAGGAAAGGGGAAAGCAGCAAAAAATCCATCCCTTGAGATGGAGGCAGCAGCACAATCCCTCCCCATCAGCACCAGTGCCACATTCCCTACAGCACCCGCCTTTGCCTGGAAGGCAAAAGTACAAGGGTGGGATTTTTATACTGTATTTAGGCAATTCATATTATATCAGCACATGTGTCTCTTCAGGACCTAAAATACGAACTCTGTTCTCTCTACACTTGCAGCTTCTGATGACACCACAGGAACTGCTCTTTTGTTCTGCTTACTTTCTACAGTGCAGATTCACTGCCACTTGATCCTCTGGCTGCTCTTCCCATAATGCTGAACACATTTTGCTGCTTCTAAGGGTTCTCATCTTCTTCTTCATCCAGTCAAACTGGACTGCGTCATGACCACAGCCACCAATATCTGATCCTTTCCTTAGGAAATTCTCTCCCATCTACCAGTGCCTAGAGTATTCCTAGGGACCCTCCATCTCCTCCTTTCATTGTAATCCTTATTCTGGTCCACTTTCTGCTCATCCACCCCCTGAAGATGCACCTGGAGATGCACAAAGGAAAGGCCTAGTTACCCCTTGCCAGGAGAGCTGCTTTCTCTTTTCTGATCTCAGACATACAGACATCACAAGCAATGAAAGCCAAAACTCATCAGGTGAAAGAGAAGTTTCATAAAAATAACTTAAGGAAAAAAAAAACTGCTGAGGGCTGGGAACCCCTGGGAACTGCAGGGACAGTCACTGCCCCCGGAAAAGCTGTCCTGTGCTCCTCTCTCCTCTGAAGGACACACCACTGCCTCTGAGAAGGGCTGGAGCAGCAGGTTATGGCAAGGCATGAACTACTCCAGAGCAAAACAGTGGCTTTTATCCATCAAAATTAAAAGGGGCCTTTAAGAGATGGATGAAACCAATAAAGTTCTCTCCCCACAAAACGAGAATCTAAGAATAAAAAAACAGGTGAAAGCAAAGTTTTCAGCTTTCTTTTAAAATCCACCACTAGTGTAAAGGTCAGGTGTATCTCACCAGGCTTGCTCTCCTAACATGGCAAAAGGCGTTCTTGGAATTAAGTGAATCTTCAAACAAGTAAAACCGAGGGGTTAGACCCATTTTTTGGCTCAGAAAAGACTTTTCAAAATGTTGAAAAGACAAGACTCCAAGAAAATATGGCTCTAGTCTCAGACAGCCCTTTACTCTGGGAGTGGAACCAGCAGTGAAATGCAACTGCAACCCCCGACAGCCCCAGGGCACTGGAGCACCAGGACTGCAGGCAAAGGCTGGAGACTCTGCTCCTCCAGCCAAGCCATAACACACACTCGTGGTTCCCCAGGAATGGTTTGAACAACAGAGATCCCACATTCCTGCTTGCACCAGCTCTTCCAGGGACATGGAGACCTGTTGTGATGGTGTTAGTATGTCAAAACTATTTGTACTAACAAGCATAGTAAAAGGAGTTAAGCAATTTCATGGGGCTTATTTTACTCAAACTGTCACACTTTTGTAACTCAAACTTCCAGCTTGCCCAGCTCAGGTACCTTTTCTCTTTTCATAAGGCAAATAGTCTTTCTGTCCATGGGCACATCTGTTCCCCTCACCACCTGTCACTTCAAACTTTTCTTTTTCTGAGCAGCACATGAACAAAACTATTGAACAGCTGGATTAACAATGAGACAATCTATATTACCTTGCTGCCTTCTATGGAATGACTTAAACATGGAGACAAATCTAAGATCATAATTTCACAGCAGCAACAGTAAAAGAGGCAGTGCCTGAACCGACTGTGTTAATTGGACTTGCCAAATAATATTATCTAACTTGCTAATATTTTGAAACCAAAGTTTGCTGTCAGTGATTGCCAAACTCAGAACCCAGAAGAAAACTGCCCATTTAAAACCATCTATGTCACACACCTCTGCGAGAAAACTGAAAGCCTCATGCACTGCAACTTGTTAATGTGCTACCCTGGCACTACAGATGGGAACTACTTTGACAGCTTTATTGTGTCCTTCTCCAGTGTAATGACTTGGTGCATAAAAATGAATGTTTTTCTCCAACATGATCCCTCAGCTCCTTACTGGAGATTTCAACTCATTTTACAACACATGATGAAGCATCTTCCTTGTTATAATGTGACAATGGCACTACTGAGCACAACAATTTGAGCCTGAATGTGCCACTGCAAGACAGAAAAAATCTGAAGAGGCAATTCCACCTAGAACTATACAGCAAATGCATAAGAAAGAGGAAGAAGAATGATTAAAGATGCATTAGCACAGCCTGAAAAACAACGCTCTCAACAAAAGAACCCTTGGTACATCTGGTAAAAGAGGAGCAGCACAGAGATTATGTGAATGAGAGACAGCCAAAGAATCTGAGCCATTCGGACAGTCTCGCTGAAACATTTGAGATGTAAATGTGTCTGTTCAGACAAAGTCCATTTTAAACAATCCCACTATAAAATATATCACTTCTGAAAAGGTTTTACATCTAGGAAAAAAAAATCTTCCTAATTAACCAGCTCAAGCATTAAATTTGGCATGTGGAATAACCAAAAATATGTGAAGCGTAACCCTGATACTTTTATTTCAAATAAATTAACATATAACAAACCAGTTCATTGTCTCATGCCACCTCATAACACATCACTTTTCCTGCAACTTGTTTGGTCTCAATTCCTGGTCAGAAAAAACCCCAACCACAAAAGCCAGCAACTCCTGAGATTTTGATTCAGTGCAGGGCAGACCCCCAATAATCAGTGTGCCTTCAGAGAGAAGCAGCCGCTTGGACCTTTGGGTTTGGTACGGACTGACCTTGGCTTACAAGGCACCACTGAGAGACTGCCCCAAAGAAAATTAAAGCCCTATTTCTATTTGACACTTTAAACCCCGTTCCCCCCCCCTCCCAGTTCTCCTGTCCACTGTTTTCAAAGAATAAACACCACACTGGATCTCCTCAGTTAGCAGACCAAGCCATTTTCTGTATTGCAGAACTGCAGGAGAACCCCCACGTTGCCTCCTAAAGTGACCAGTCCCTGGACCTTTAGCCATGTGAGGGAGTTGACACCACAAGCACCCACACACTGGTTCCTAACATGTTTGGTAGCAGCCCTATTGCTGTTTGACAGCCTTCATTTTAGTCCCTGGACTTTCAGGAAAGAACATGACTGCCTGCTGAGCCAAGGTAACTAGCTCTGCCAGCCTCAAAATTAAGTTAAAACTTACTAAGAGTCAAATTGTGAAAGATGCCTGCTTTAAAAACATAATCCAATGAGTTTCTATACAGATCTAAAATAAAAAAAAATAAATTAAAAGCACACATTTTACATCTGATTTGAGGTTTGCAAATTGCCTACATTAAGCTAGCAATTGTTTTGCACAACGAATGGACCTTTCAGAACAGTAAAAACCACTTGTAGGCACAGGGGTGGAATCCTTCTATTTTAATCAGAATTCTTTCAGCTTTTGTAAATCTGAGAATGGAAATCTGTACTGAACTTTGCACACAGGCACGGTGAGTGTCCCCCCAGTGCAGAGAAGCAGACCCATGCACATTCCCAGCCCAATTCATTGGGAAATTCTGCATCATTTACTCGGGTTTCCTACAGAATTGTTCCCCACAGAAGTGTGGGATCTTTCAGGAGTGCTGAACCACCAGAGCTGCCCTGGCTCTGTCGGTGAGTGACTGCCCAGCACCCGCTGTGCCTCACAGGGATGCTCAGCCCAGCTGATGGAGAGATTCCTGAGGGAGCTCTTCATTAAATCCTACCCATTTATAACACTAACTCATTACAAGAAATAATTACCATAGCAACCACTGCACACCATGCATTTGCTAACACCACCACCAGTGTGTCTTCTTTGGGGAGGAAGGGGGAGAAAAAAGTCAAAGGAAAAACTTGTAGAGAGGTTTGGCATAGTGAGTCACAATTAGATTATGTTTCTCTGTATTTTATTTTCAACAAAAGACAATTTCCTGTATTAAGTATACTGTTTCAAACAAGCAGCAAACATTGTAGAGTTTAGAAATATGACATAGTATGCCAACATTTCACAAGGCATTGTACCAAAGCCCTTTGGTGCTTTTCCATAAAATAGCACTTTGCATACTCCGATCTCTCTGGTTTCACTCCAGGTGCCAAGCCAAGCCTGGCTGAAAGCTGAAGATGTGAGAAACCTGGCTTTGTTTGGCTTTTCCCTTTTCCTTGTTCTGTGTCAGAATGCCTCTGTGATTCCCCTTTATACCTAGGCACTCAAAAGACATTTAGATGGCCAGTCCCAGTCTCTTAGAGGACCCAATCACAAAAAATGGAAGTGACAGTGCCCTAACTGCTTTATAGTGACCATCCTACAGACTGCACCGTGCTCGGAGCTGTGGATCCACCCAGCAGCAGGGTAAAGATGGGTGCAGAACTGGGGCAATGAGAGTCATACAGAAAACAGACTGGGGGTGTTCAGACTGGGGCAAGACATGCTCTCCAGGGAGAAAACCAGGAGTAGAGGTGAACTGGGAATAGCTCAGCTGTCCTCAGCTGCCTTAGCCAGCATCACCAGAGAACCCTTTGAGCTGCCATGGGACTCCCCAAGAGCTTTTTTTATCTCCCAACACCCAAATCTGTTTCCACTGGTCAAGATATCACAGACTGCAGGACCAACTGTGAAAGGCCAGACTGTAATACCTTGTGAGCTATTTAAAGTGTCCAAAGAAACCTGGACAATTTCAGAGAGCCATTTAAGCTTCCATCTGTTGTTTTTAGTGCCCAGTTACCCCAGGAGGGGTAGCATGGCCCAGGACTTGTGAGGATGGTGTTTGCCACCTGCACAGAGGAGTGGACCTGCTCAGCTGAAGGTTGCCCAGCCAGTTTGAGCACCTTCTTACACTTCACAGTTGTGAGGCTTAGTTAGCAAAATAACTCTGGAGGTTCTGAGGCCTGGGAAAGCATATTTCATCAGGAAGTTTTATAATAGAATGACAGATTTCAAAGAGCAATAAAGCAAAAGGTTCTGCTCCCTCCCAAACTCCTCCCACTTGTTCAGCTTTTCCTTCCTTTCATAGGAAAAAATCACTATTATTTTACTTTATAGGATTAAAAAAACCAAGAAAGTGAAACCCTGGGGGCCAGGAGATTTGGACTTTAAAGGACTCTGTAATGAACTATTTCATAGCAGTTAATCACTTTAATCGTGCTTCCTTTCCTCAATAAAAGTTTCCCTGTACGTACTGTCTGAGTGATCTCCATCCTGCTCTAATACAATGCCCAAAGGGTTAGAGTGTGTTCCAGCACTGGAGCGTTGGCCTGAGCAAAGGGCAAAAATCCCTTACTCTTCTGGCTGATTTTCTTCTGAAAGCATCCAGCATTACCACCACATTTTAACTCCAGCACCGTGCAGAACATGCTTTTCCTATCAGTTACAACAGGGTCTTACTGGATTGCTCTTCAGCCATTCGCCCTCCGTTTGGTACCTGGGCTTTGCAGTTAAATTTTGCAAATGCATTATTTTTGACAAACTTTGGATGAAAGCTGGAATTTTTTCATAGCTGTACCTCTTTTTATTTTGAAAATTGTTTGGGGGATTAAGAGACGGAGCTAAGGATTTGAGACCCAGTCCAATGGTTTGGGGAAAGGGGAGAAAGAAAGGAGAAAATGTCCTATGAGTTTTTATGTTTCTATCTCACAGACAAAGGAGGTGAGATTCCCAGTTAGCTGCTGTGGGCACCTCCCCAAATCTGATCATCAGGAAAGGGAAGGAAGGATTCCTGATAGTCGGGGGGGCTCACTGACCTGTTTGGCGTCTGCCTGACTCTCCTGCTGCTGTGCTTGGCTCGTACACAGTTATAAAGTGTGAGCTCTCAGGCATTTCTCAGCATTAACAAATGATGAACACCATGTCCATTTGCAAGTCAGTGATTATCTGAGGAGCTGCTATTTTCAGAAGGTATTTCTTTTAAACTATGCCTGTTTCAGTCCTATTTTAAATACAACCTTTAGTTTATGATGCCATTGGAATAAGTGCATCTGTTGACCCAATTGGAAAGCAGCCATTTCCCTCCAAACACTGTAAAATAACAGTTCACATAGAAATAAACACAAACTTACAGCAATGTCTCATGTCTCCACGACCACTTCCTCCCTCTACATTTGCTTCTTGACAACTACTAACAATAAATGTAAAAGTAATCCTAGTTTTTATTTGAAGCTAACTCAGCTTTAAAAGAACCTTCCAAAAATGATTGAGGCTATGATTTAAACCCACAGGTAACCCCTGAAATCTGCTTTGAATAGCAACAAATGCCTGACAACATCTTGAGCGCTTGTAGCGAAGAAATCTAATCTCTGAACTCCTAAAGGTCAAGATTTACTGCCTGGTAACATGGCTCAAGTGTAAATGCTCTGTAATGCTACACTGGGTGATTGCTTTGCTCTCTAGACAATGTCAATTTTGTCCAAGTAGCAGCAGATGTGTCTGGCATTAAGTCAGAATGGTGTCAAGGGCCCTTCTTCAACAGTACTGCTTCTCAGAGAAACTGGTCCTAAAGCCCCAGTCTATTAAGACCATACCCAAAAGACAGACATTTAAAACTTAAAGGATGCTGGAGATTCAAGGTGCTTTAGAGCTCTAAAATGTTTCACAGGCAGAAATCCTGGGAGAAGAAATTCTCTTGTTATACAAAGGCACATCCTCAGGTTGCACAAGCCTGCCAGTGGAGCTAAAGTAACTTCCACAGAAAAGTATTTAGCTCCAAATACTCTTCATTCCAAACTTCCTCCTCCTGAATTTCCTCAGCAAGGTGCTGCCATGGTGTCACAGTTCCTCCCACACAGGGCACTCCTGCATCCCCTGGCACCTCTACCCAGCTCATTAATGCCCAGTACCCATGGCAGCTATGAAATCCTACCCTAAACCTACTTTTTGAAACCATTCATCATTGCTCTGACCTCTCCAAGCCACAGAGACACACAAATCAAAGACCTCATTAAATTAAATACTGCCTATTTTCTTATAATATATTCTATCCAAAAAGAAGAAGATAAGGAAAGCACATTCCATTTGCAAATAAAAAGCTGTAATGAGCCTGTGGAGGATGCAGTGCCCTTTAGTTCTGTGTATGTAAAAGAAGCAGCACGAAAGGGCTCCAAAAACACCAGTGGAAGTTCCTCACACCCTTTTCCACAGGACACTGCAGCCCCTACAGGTGTGTGAGCTGCTCCCAGCAGAGCTGCCACCCAGCTGGTGCTGCCCTTCCACCGTGGTGACGATGCCCTTCCACCGTGGTGCTGCAGGGCAGAGCAGCAGCTCAGGACACTCAGGAGGCCTCAGGAAACACAAAACTGGCCTAGAGGATTTCTCATGCCCACAGTGTCTAAAGAGCATTCATGGAGAAGTTTAGGACAGCTTGAGGCTAATCGTGGGCTACCTAAAACAAGGACGGCATTTGCCAAGAGTCTAAATTTCAACAACGACTTGACCAACCCAGTTCCCTGGGCCTGTAGCTCTTTTCTACTTATTTTTCCCAGTGCTTATTAACCATACCAGAAAGGTTCAACCCAGAGTTTCTATGTTGTTTTTATGACAGTAGGGGTAAGGTAGAATGCTGATTATAAGCATTTTAAGCCTTTCCCTCTTGTTTCTGAGGACAAGTTTTCCTTCCATACCTTGGTGTGGACAGATGACACTTGCAAAAGAGATAATACTAAATACCTGTACCTGGGCTGAACAACGCAGAAACTGCTGGCTGCCAAAATAGAAGTAGGTCTGTTGAGTAGGAATTTAAGTGGGATAGTCTCTGCTTGTTACAGAGATTTAGTTGCCTGGGTAACTTGAATTTTCCTTTTTTTTCCTTCAAAAACATTTAGAGAAAATTTTCAAAGGGTTCACACATGATTAATAAATATTTTGCCAGTTGTGTCATTACACAACGTGTATTCCAACAAATTATTTATCCCATTCTCTGATTTCACTCAGTTAACACAGTTTCTTGGAGGGGGCTGCTTGTGTTGCAATTCCTGCCTGGGATGCTTTGTGCTGACTTGGCATGCACACACCTCACACCTGTGACATGTATCTGTAGATATCTAAGATATCTAGTCAGGTTTTACACACCAGTTATACATGAAAATCAGCATTACAGTGACTGAGGTCTTTACAGAAACATTGGTTCTGCGAGTCTGATATTTGTACTTCAGCCTTCCCAGGAACAGGAAATAGTCTCTCTCTCAAATTAAACTTTTGGCAGAAGGCAGTGAGTTGCCTATTGAAAAAGGTCTGACAGAATCAGACTGCTGATGTGCAGAAGTCATACTGGGACAACTTAAAAAATCAATGTAAAATCCTAGTGCAAACAACAGAGTTTAAAATTAATTACATTGGCTGAGTTTCTGGCTTTAAATCATACGAGTAATTTCACTAGTGCTACTGGAGCAGGCAATTCCTGCCAGCCCTCACTGTGAGCTCACTCACCTATATCATTTGAAGTAATCCTGTTGAAGTCTTATTTATGGATGTGTGAGGAGCACGATGCCACACAGCCCCACGCTGGGCATGCTGTCGTTAAGCACTGAATGGCAGCAAATGCAATTTAACTTCTCTGAACAGCATCATTTGGAATAGTCCCAGGAAAACCTAGCATAAAACTAATTTCTAGCAGCATCAGATATGTAAGTATTTACAGAGCTCTTTGTAAACATAATGCAATTAAAAACATTTAATAGAGAACAAACCCACTTTACCATATGGCAAATCATCTTCAGTTAAGGCACGAGAGCCTTAGTGTCTGACAAAGAGGGCAAGGGAGACAGCCTGTAAATTCCAAAGACTTGACAGAAAAGGGACCCCCAAAATAGCTTATCTATGTTGGAATTAGGATGATGACATAGAAAAAGTAGCTCCAGGCCTCAAATCTTTGCCATGGGATACAAAGGCACCTGTAAAAATCCCTGTGTAGGACCAACATATCTTACATGAAAAATAATTGCTTCAAACAGCAGGAAGTATGAGGTGCAGCATTATCCGAGAACATCACAACCTGCTAGTGCTGTCAAGAACTGCATCAGGAGATTAATCTCCATCTATACAAGGCTTTCTCTCAAGTTAAAAATTCACATGCCAAGTCAGCATGGAGGGAAAGGGCTGACAGTGGAATGGAAAATACACCTGATTCCTGCAGCACAATATTTTGAGTCCTCCTTCAGGATCCTTTTGGTACAAGGTGAAGAAAAAGTGACTCAGAAGATTTAACCAAACTCTTGAAATTGCTCAGAAACACAGATTTTTCCAAACAAAGTATAGATTTGATTTTTTTAAAAAGATAGAAATTAGATGTGGTGGCTCGAAGAAAATAAATATTTCTCTTTATTTGTTACCATGTTGTTTGCTGGGGTCCCCAGCTGTCTGCAGAGTCCCCACGTGACCTCAGCCTTTTAAATCAGGTCTCATACAAGTTAAAGAGAGAAAAGATTTTCAAGGAGAAGCTGGGATATTTGTCATTCCCTGAAAACTCTTAATGAACAGCAACATCTAGAAACGCAGAAATCTTAGGTCTCTGATTCCCACAATATGAGGTGGCTTGTGACCTGCACCTGCAGCAGAAGCAGCTCTCCCTCTGAGCAATGGAAACAAACCTCTGCTGCCAGGAAGATCCTCCAGGACTGGCAGGATCCAGCCAAGCTCTGGAGCTCCCTGCACCAAAGTTCAGATGATGAGCACAGTGAGACCCAATGGACTGGCAATGCTGGTACAGAGCCCTGAAGAGCACAACAGAGAGAGCAACCAGAACCAGCCTGCTTAGCACAGGCAGGTCGTGAGCCAACAGAGGAAGGAGCTGCCTCCCTTCATCCACAGGCCAGTCGTGGCGTTTGTAAATCAGCAGGGAAGCACATCTGAGCACAGGGAAGCACATCTGAGCACAGGGAAGCACATCTGAGCACAGGGAAGCACAGCCAAGGACACACCTGCAGAAGCCCAGCTGAGAACCTGCAGTGACCCTGGTGCTCAGAGGTATCTGCAGAGTCCATTTCTCATGTGACTTTTACAGGATGTGAGACACTAGAGTTGCCAAATGGCTCAGAAACACCTGCAGCCTTCAGTGGGTTAAAGGATTTCATAACAGGCTGAAGATGAGTAACATTTATAAGCTTCAATTTGTCTGAAGTGAACCAATATGCAAAATTAATGAGACCATAAATTTTTGCTCCAGTTAGTGCGCTAGGTGGAGGGTGGAGAGCAGGGAGAGGCAGGAAGATGAGAGGCTGCCCAAACTCACCAACTTGATGAAACTAATTTAGTCTGCAACAAAAATAATACTCGTAAAAGCAGAGATGGTCAGCAATGGCTGTAACCACATGAAGTCTGACAAGTGACTCATGTATGCAGTGACTGGATTGCTACTCCTACAGCCTCCAAGTACAGCAAACAAAACACAGAAAGCATCACTGCAGTGAAGCAACAGGATCTCCTGCCTGATCTCGGATAGAAATACCACACAGATACACAGGGAGATTGCAGAAATAGCAGGTAGGTATGGAAGAAACCCATCCAGAGTGCAGTGCTCCAGCTTAACATATTTATTACAGTAATCACAAAGCATGAGACCATCTCTCTGCCAGAATTCTTGGGGTTTTTACTTTTTAAGCCTTACAACTCTCATTTGAGATTAATATGATTGACTTTCTCCAACCAGAAATTATTGTTTTGATTATATACATATACACACACACCCCAACTGACCAAAATTAAACCTATTCATATTAAATTGCTTATTTTGAAGATGATTATTTTTAAAAAATAAAAATAAAAAGGTACTTTGTCTTAGTGAAAAACCAACTACTACCAAACTTGTGTCTCACCTTCAGGACAGAAAGGACCAAGCACTGCCTCGAGACTCAGCTGACAGAGGGGCACAGGCTGGCCCTGCACAAGGTGTGGTGCAGCTGCTGTGAGACAGGCAAAGGCAGGCACTTACTGATCCATTGCCTTGTAGTTTAGCCTGGACACTCAACAGCTCCCAGAAACCTTGAGTGTCCAAGCTGGGACCTACTTTACCTGTTTGGGGGTTCCTCCAGTCTGACCAGTCATGGAACAGGATAAACCTTAAACATCACGTACTTGTGGTGTTATTCATATGGTGCCTGGGGAGGATGATCAGGTTATGGGTTTGTCAGGACTTCAGACATGCAAGATAAACACAAGATGAAAAAATTCTGTGTTTGAAGGTGAATCCAGTTTTCCCAAATATTCCAGTATAGGCTCATCCCATTAAAGCAGAAACAGGCACATTTACTCACTGCAGCATCTTCTTTTTGCACTTCTGCCTTAGCCAAGGTAGCAAGGCACGAGGAAGCTGGAATTCCCAACCACTCTGAACTGAATGCTTAAATCTGTAAGTCTGATCACAAGAATTGCTTTTCTGACCTCCCTTCAACAGATTCATGATACTTTCTATGTTTCTTGTATTTCTTTACTTTTCACAGTTCACTACTGAAAGAACATTACAGAGCACTCTGTTTAGCTGCTGCTTCTTTTCCTGTTGGTTAATGCTGGTTTGAGTTTCCTTACACAACAAGGTTTGTGTGCCTCAAACTCATAATAAAGACAGGGAAAGGAAAGTCCACTAGCTGGCATGCAATCCCAGAGCATGGGAACCAGATCAGTCCCACAGTCTTCCATGAGTCCTGGTAAATGGGATACAGCAAGATTCTCAAAGCATAAGTTCCAGCCTCTGTGTCTCAAATCCTACTTTTTCTTTCAAAATACCCACAACATTTGCATTTTTTGTAGTGAAGTTGGATTTCTGAGGAAATTGAAGAGTGCAAGGTCTTCAGCCCTCAGCAATGTGGGCAAAGTTCTTAGGAGACAAAGTTGAGGCAATAAGGTTAAGGAAACAAGACCTTCCAGGGGGTAAAGCTACAACATACGTACTGCAAGCTGGTGAATGATGTTTGTTAGCCTCACTTCCCCCATCACCAAACACATATGATTTCACATTCTTCACATTGACACAAATCATCTTAAACAGACCTTTTGTCTGATAATGCCTAAATTCTTACATCACCCACCTGCAAATCATGTCTTTGCCTTGTGCTGTGCACCACTGGCTATTAAGGAGGAAAAGGACACCAACCTGTTTCTATTATATCCTTGGATTTGAATCATAAAAGTGTTATAACTCCCAGCATGGAACCACAACTGAAACGAGCTAGTCCTTAATTAAACAGAGGTTGAAGCTCATTGTTTAATTAAACAGATGTAAGTGCCTAATCATTCAACTATTCCAAGCATACACTGCATATCATTTAATCTCACCACTCACATGATGAAGGCACAGCTCTCAGACTCCACTGCAATCAAACTATTTCAAATAAGCCGACCGATTCTTTTAACAGAAAATTTTTTCCAGTGACTAGATAAGCACTTACAGTGCTACAGACTCTGGCTTAGACGTTCTGAGTGAGATGCCTCATGTCAGAGGAGGCAAATACTTTGCTATATATTCATTTCGTGTAGAGATTGCTACTCATTTGTCATGAGATTGCTATTTTCTGGAGCAAAAGAGTTAATCTGCAAGGATTTTGCTGCATGAAGGAAAAATCCACACTGATAGGTTGGGTAGTCAGCCTTTTACCTACACCTGACAAATCCAATTGTTTATGAGGAGAGCAGAGGGAAAGAGATCGGCAAATTTCTCCACATTCCTCAAGCCACCTGGTAAAACCAGAGTGGATTCCAGCACAGATTAAAACACATGGACAGGGAGTTTGAATTATAATATTTAGGAGTGAAAGAAGGTTTAGACATGGGCAGAGAAGCTACAGGTACAGTTTCATGTTTGACAGGAGAGTCACCACACGAGGACTGTGCTGATTTTCTGTGTCCAGCCATGTGCTGTGCCTGTGGCTCCTGCCCCCTCAGGCTGCACTACAGTGGGGCAGAAACGTAGCCCCTTGTCTCCCTCATTCAGTGATTTCAATGTTAGACCTCTGTTTCCATCCCATATCCCAGCACAAGAGCATTTTTTTGCTGGCTCAGGAGAAGGTTTGGCTGACAACTCCCTCACCCAAAAATAAAAGTCCCTGGCCTATACCAACCTGTAAAGCACAGGGAAGGTGAAAAGGTGAGAAAGATGTTAGGAATGGGGTTGGGTTCTTGGTTTTGTAAGATAAATCCATGCAGACCTAAGAGTGCACATCAAGTTATTTTTATCGTTTTTAGCATTGTTTTACACAGCAGTTAATTTTTAGTGATTCAAAAGTGAACAGTCAAATTTCTTTCTGCAGTTGGTTCAGAGAACAGAGAGAGCAGCCTCATCATAGCAGGGGCAAGAGGCAAGAGCAGAAGAGCAAGAGCTTCTCAGATGAGCTTTACCAAGGGCTTCCTAATGCAGACTTGCCTGTGCCCACCACTGACCCACACCTTGACCTGAAGACTCAAGTACTTGCTGCCAGAAAACTTTAAGTTTTAAAAATCAGATAAATGTCAGGACCGTTGTCTGTTTTCTTACAGGGGAGGCTGGATCACACCTTTCCAAGGGAACAGAAGTCACTTCCTTGGCAAGTACCGAGCCAGTAGCCTAAACCACAGCCTGGTGATGTCGAGGCAGCCCAGCAGTGAGCAGAGCAGACAACCCCACACGGAGGGGAATGTGCAAGGATTGATCACATCAGGAAGGAGTGAGTCTTTTGCGCTCCCATTGCCCAGGCAAGCAGTCCAGGCTTCAGCCCTCACCAGTGTCTGGAAACGGTCTGAACTTCCACAGATAGCCAGCTGTGAAGTCAATTACTGAAAAAGCACAAGACACACTTGCAGCAATTAATTTTCTGCAACCACACGTCAGGTGTGGGGGGGAGAAAAATGGAAACTGCTACAAGGTGGAGACTCAAAGATGTTTGAAAAGGAATTGTTGTAGCTCAGCTTTGCTGTTCCTCGGTGGCAGCACGGTCACACTTGCCATCATGACTCTTTCCACAAGAGACCGAATCATTTTGAATAGGTTTCAATGTGAATACTACAGTGCAATTATATTGGTTTTCCCCATAGGTACAGCTTCCATAGGGAAAAAAAATGTACCGGGTAAGAATTATTCCACAAAGGTAAATTTGCACTGTTAGTGTCAGGGTTTTTTTTGCTAACTGTAAAGTAAAACCAGAAATTTAAACTTCACATCAGCCACTGCCACCAAATGACCGTGTGCTGCCAGGAATGGCACAAGGTGACAGTTCCTGTGGTTACCCTGGCGAGCGGCAGCACCGCCCAGGAGCGCCCCACACCCAGGGAACGTCCCACAAAGACACTTTGCTTCCCATAGATCTCCATCCATAACCTTTACTGGTCTCAGTAGGATCATTACATCCATTAGACTGTGGACTCAGCACTGCTTTAGCTCTTAAGTTAATACAACTGAGACTTTTTTTTTTTTACTTTCCTATTGGGAAGTAGCATGTGCAATTTTAGTGATTTCTTAGATCATTCCATAAGTAAATCAAATATTCTTTCAAGCCTAGTTATCAAAATTGTGTCCTTTGATACTACATCCTCCATCAAACTGCAGTAATCCAGATCAACACATTTTAAACCTCCACTATCTCTCCTAATATCATTCTAGCAGATAGAGTAATTAAATTTGTACATTTTTTTTAAGTCCTACTCAATAAATCTGAATAAATTAACAACGCATTACTAAGGCTGCTACATTAAATTTGCATAGTGCATTTAATGAATATGCAACTGCAAGTGAAAAGGTCTGCTACTGTGAACCTTCCACATTAGCATAACTACTTCCAGCATGTTTCTTAAATAATGCACTCATTTGCACATCACTGACTTGGCTAATTCTGACTTCAGTCAGGGTAGCCTTGTAATTAAGACTCTTGCTTTAATTTTTAATGAAGTTTATGTTACATCAATCCTGACAGTAATGAGGGGACATGGAAACAAAAAGGCTGCTAATAATTAAATTCACAAACCAGTTTGAGGGATAATAATTCCTGAGGAGAAATTACATGACTAATTATTAATTAAATATTCATACTATTGCAGGGCCATCTCCCTTAACTGCTCCTTCTTGTTGGTAATAATGCTGAGATGTAGATGCCTTCCTGTAACCACTCTGATTTTAAGGTCTTTGGTTAATTTTAGTGCACCATTAATCAATATGACACAAAAAATAAAATTGCTTTAATTGGTATCATTTTATTGTTTCTAAATATTACTACAGTTGGTTTAGTTGTGTAGAATTAATCTAGTTATTCGGTGCCCATTTTATGGGAACATAAATCCAGTTTATATCCATAAACTTCTAATGGCAGGACAACTTGACCTTTTTTTGTAACATTACTGTTTACAGATAATTACACCAACTCTTTAAAAGGTTGTTTAATAGCTTTGCATTCATCATAGTAAAATGAAAAACATGCATATTATTTAACTCCAGACTGTTCTAAGAAGGTCTCAAAGACCCTAATTTACCCCTGCTGAAAAGTAAGCAATATTAATTTGTGTATTTTTAAGGAATCTATGAGAGCTTTTCCTCAAATGCATACAAACAGATCGAAAGTGTTTGCGTGTGGATCTCTATTCATCTTTCACACAATTTAGATTACATATGTAACAAATAACAGCACTGCAATGACATCTGCCACAGAAAGAGAGATGTCAGTGTGTGGCTTTCTCCATGACACAGGTCTTGAATTGATAGTTTTCCAATCTCTCATACACAAATACCATAAATTCACAGAGGAATTAGACTGATTAATCCTAATTTATGTCGACATTTATATCAGCCAGGATTCTGCCTACTAAAAGTGTCATAATAAACCTTTAGGATTACATGTTTATAAAAGAAGTCCAGTTTGCAGGGAAGTTTAGCAAGGGGAAAGAAATCCTTTAAATGAAGCTTATTAGTCACCAAACTCAGTTGCACTATGAATTTGTTTTAAAATGTTAGTGCTTTAAAGAGAGAATATTTTGCATAGCACAAAATTGATTCTCAAGTTATTAAAAAGACATAATGCATGTCCTTTTATCCTGAAGGGGCATTTGGAAATTCTGAACCAGGGCAAACATTTCATTTTTCTAATAATTCAAACCAGTTGATTCATCAAAGTGAAACAAGTCCATCACCATACACGGGGCAATGATTCCCTTTAGCAAGCACTTGTCACATTACTACAATCTGACAGGTTTGTAGGGCATTATTACTAGCTCTGATTTGTACCACTCTATCCCTTTTACTAAATCTTAAAAATCTTTTTAACTTTTCTTTTTTCCTCTACTCTCTTAAACTAACACCTGAAGGCAATTTAAATATACCACTCCATAATGAAATACCACTTTCATTCTCTCTAGAATTAAGATGTCATTATCAACCATCTGTTCCTGGTCCTGCTCTCTATTTCTTCCATCAAAGAAATAATTCCAGGCATGAAACACCTCATTGAAGGAACAATCACCTGAAACTGCTAGAGTGCTGCAATCTAAGGGTGGGCCCGGCTTGCAGGGGAGACAGCAATCCAAGAAACTTTCAGATCCCTTGACATCACTGTATGCAGCAGATGGGGAGAATTCCTGCTTTGTCTGTCTCCCCATTCCTGTCTCTAGAAGCATCACCTCTTCCTTGCTCTGCCTGGGCTCCCTAAAGGACAACGTGTGCTGTACAGGACAGAAAGCGTCTGAAACGGGTGCAGGTTAAGGATCTAAGTCCCTGTTGAAGGGCCACGGATAGAGGGCTCATCCTGAGGCATCTCAGTGAGGTTCTGTGGAGCTGAGCTAGGATTTGACAGCAGCAGTCGTGAAAGCCCCACTCCAGCTGTGCTGCCCTGAGCATCACCAGCAGTCTGACACACACAGGCTGTAGCAGCAGCACAGGGACTGTGATTTCTCACCACACCTCCACAAGCTGTGCACAGCTTGCTCGGATCAAAAAGGGGGCTGTGGCTGCAGAGGAAGGAGGACCTGGGGGACAAGGAACACGGGAGGTGATGGCAGAGCCCACAGGTGGCAGCCACCAGGCAGCACAACCAGAGGTGCTGGGCCCCCAATGCTTAGACCAGGAATTTTCCAGGCAGGAGTGCATACGCTGTGTGAGCAACCACAGCACAGTCAGATGCACCTGACTTCTGAAATGCAATGGGCCTTCGTGTCCACTGAGCTGACCTTGCCCAGGCAGTGGGGTGGGGTGGGGTGGGGTGGGGTGGGGTGGAGTGTGTCCCCTCTGCAGCAGCACTGACACACCAGACCTGTGCACACCTCCTCGTGTCCAGGCCAGGACACCACAGAGCTTTGTGCGTTGTATCCCGCTGTCCTAGCTGGATATAAAACATAAAATTGCCTAAATTCTACCAGCCTAAGTTTTCCAGGAAGTAAAATGGGGTTTGTCTGGTAAAATTTGGCCAGCCCTATTAAATAATAACCACTAGATTAAATTAAACCCAAACTTACTGGAAGGTTAAATTAACTTCTTGTTTACTCTCAGATGTGTCAGCATTTTATGCATATTTTCACTTCCCTTGCTCTGTGGTGCTGCCACATCATACCATTGATTTCCCTTCACTGACTCCCTGTTACAGGTTCTCTTGCTGGAGTGTTTTGGGAAACGTCATGACAAACCTTTTGTCTACTTTACTACACCCACTTAACGATTGGTAGTCCCCGTTTTTCAATGAAATTACTGACAATGGCACATCACTGCTGACTTTTACTTGTTTTCAAATAGAAAGACACTAAAAAAATGTTATTGGAACAGTAGAAACTGCCTCATCAAAGTCTAAAGTTACAATAAAGGAGAAGAGGTGAGCACACACAGCTGTTGTATTAAAAAGGGCAAGCCTGGGAATTAGCAACCAGTTTGACTTGCTTTGCTGCTCAAGAAATCAGGCAGCAGATAAGCACTAGAAGATAACAGAGTGATGCTGTGCCAACTTGCTTTCACAAATCTAACATCCTTCTGCAATGGGATTACCAGTCTTGTGGGTAAAGACAACTGGTGTTTTAGGTCTTGCCTTTGGTAAGGTGCATCGTCTCTCCTGGCATTCTAATGAGGGAAATGAAAAGTATCCATGAGAGCATTGTCATGGTCTAACCCCAGCCAGCAGCTACATACCACAGAGCCACCCCTCAGCCCCACCCTGCAGGGAGAACCAAAAACAAAAGGCAAAATTCACGGGTTGAGAAAGGAATGGTTTAACAACTAAAACAGAATATGATGAAAATAACAAAAAGGAGAGGGAGAGAGGAGTAAAACCCAAGGAAAGAACTGACACACACTACAATTGCTCACCACCCTCTGGCCGATGCCCAGCCTGTCTCCAAGCAGCAGCTGGCATTGCCCAGCCAGCTGCCCACAGTTCATATCCTGAGTGTGACATTCCATGCTGTGGAACATCCCTTGGGCCAGTCTGGGTCAGCTCTCCTGGCTGTGCCCCCCCAGCTTCTCGTGCCCCTGCTCACTGGCAGAGCATGAGACACTGAAAAGGCCTGGGCTGGGGGCAAGCACTACTTAGCAACAACTAAAACATCAGTGTATTATCAACATTATTCTCCTGATAAATCCAAAGCACAGAACTGTACCAGCTACTAAGAAGAAAATTAACTGCATCTCAACCAAAACCATGACAAGTATGAACTCTAAAATGAGCAGAAGATCACATTGGAGACAATTACCAGTGTTCCAGTGTCAAACTGGAGAGTTGTCAGGTTGGGTTCTGCAGGGTTCAACCTTGCATCAGTGTCAGTCAGTACTTCTACTACTGACCTGAATGAGAACAAAGCATGCCTATAAATTTATTGCAAGGTGGGAAGGATTATGAATATTCTCAAAGACCAGAATTCCAAGTACTCCTTCCAGATAAGAAAAATGTAGACTGGATGGAGATAAGCCCAGAGGAGGACAACGAGAGAGAACAGAACTTTAGAGCAAGCCAGTCCCATGGGAGAAAATTGAAATAACTGGGGTTGTTTTGTCCATTAGAAGAGGTTTCTCATAGAAGAGAAATGAAGGCTGCTACGAAGGAAATTATTTTTCCCCCCATCATGTTCATGATAAGAAAGAACACTAGTCATATACTTCAGCAGGAAAATTAAATATTAGTGCTGGAATATGTTGTACATCTTAATTGTCTAGGTTTAAGAACAGTGTAGAGAGAAATCAGTTGGGAATGACTTCTGTAGGGCTGGTCCAGACTTAGGAGAGAAGACGACCTACATGTCATCTTCAGGTTATCCCAGTCCTGAATCTACAGTGACTGCAATTTTATGCAAAAGCTGTTGTATATGTGCCTGTGCATTACCTGTACAAATGAAGCAGTGCAACTACATAACCATTAATGGAAACTCAAGGTCAGTTTTTGGGATTCAGAGGAATTACGCTGTTTAAATGCCACATTCATCTCTTTAAGAAGATAAAATTATAGGTGCTGGGTAGAAGAATGTAGGTCACCCCCATTAGATACGAAAGTGCAAAGGATGTGAAGTGAGTTGGAATGGAAGGAAGGGACTGAGGGGGGCTGGGAAGCAAAAGTTTTCTTGTGAACAGGACACAAAAAGGGCCAAGGATTGCTTGGTGTCTCTGTTCCTCCTCTTTCCTTTTTGTGCTGTTCACCTCAGAATGTGCATCTCTTGAGCTGCAGTAAAATTCCAAGAAGCTCCCCTCCTGCATCCCCAAAGCTCAGGTGTCCCAGCGCTCCCTGTGACAGCAAACATCACTGCAGGGGCAGCGAGGCAGAGCTTTCAACCCAGCCTTGATCTCTGCACACAGGTCTGCAAGCCCTGGGCTCTGGCCTCTTGGTTGAGTTTGCCAACAGCAACAGTGACTGAGGTGACACTGCTGAGCTTCTCCTCCTCTCCCCCATCAGAAGGTACCAGCATTTCTGCAGTGTTGAACTGAGCCTCGGCTGCAAAGCCCTGATCGCACTGACCTAAACCTCATTTCCTGACTCTTTATGTCAGTCATCCCTGAAGTCTGCCCTGGCAGAAAAGCTGGGGGGTGACTAAAGCCACCTGCCTGCCCTGGCACACAGACCGTGCCAGCTAAAACAGCTGGGCCAGGGCAGGCTCTGAATCCACAGCTCCAGCTTGACACTGCAATTACTGAGACCCCAGTAAAGGGGGGAAACTGCCACGTCTGCCTTGGGATGATTGTACAAACTCCAAAGTAAATGCTCATTCCCAGTGAGAACAAAACATGCTTTCAAATGTTCTTATGAATTGGTTTGAAAGAGGCTTGGCTTCAAGTGTTTTGCTTAATGCAAAAGGAAATGTTTCAACTGATACTTCGTTCTCCAGCTAATATTGTCTAAAGGAAAGGAAATATTTTAAAATATGAAAATGTAAATATTCTTTTTTGACAAAGTTTTGGGTTGTTTGGTTTGTTGTTGTGTTTCAGGTTTTTTGGTTGGTTGGTTGTTTTGGGTTTTTTTTTAATTAGACCTCATTTCTCCAAGCATACCTTCACTAAAAAGAACACACTTTCTGAGAAAAAAATTCCACAAAATTGTCTTCCAAATACTGAACGTTTACCAGAAGTTTTTTACTACTCTGTACTAAGATTATTAATATTTTATTTTGCACAAAGATTATTGTACCTGAAATCTGTTGTTAATTTCATCATGAATTAAACCTTAGATGTGGAGCCATGGTGGGCTCTCCCAGTGTGAGAAGAGAGCTGTGCCCATATAGGATCAGTGTCCTGATTGTATATGAAAGCAGCAGCAGAAAGACAGAAGATATTATTTTCTAAAAACTCTTTGGCACGTGAATAATTATCTTATTGTATTTCTTTTAAACAACAATTCAATAAAAATTATAGGCTGAAAATATTTAAGTAGCAGGATGGTTTTTGAATTAGAAGATCGTCTCTAACCAGCTGTTCTTAGGCACAAACCCACACAGCTTTTATGAAAGGCAGAAAATGTAGATGCCTACTCTGAGCTGCACAACCAGAGAGTTAACAGGATGAACTGCACAGTGACAAAGCAGGAGAATCACGTCACTGTAAAGCTGATGAAAGAAATGACGCAGAGAACCAGCATCCAAACATGCTACTCAGCTACACTCAGTCCCTTCAAACACCACCCTCCCATGAAATACTCCCACGTAAAACAACTTGATTATTTCAGCCATCACCAGGTCAGTTCAGCTGACACACCAGTGTTCAGCCTTGCAGGCTGTCAATATTCCCTCCAGTAACAACCTCTGGCTCTCTGCAAACCATCAGCAGCTACAGCGTTCTGAGCAAGGGCTCCAAGAGCCAAGCCAAGAGTGCCTGGGACAAGAAATCAGTTTGAATCTGAGGCTCCCCTAATACATTTCCCTTGATATCTTCTCAATTTTGATAGTACCATAAAAAGCACTAGAGGATGCACAGGAACAGCCACGCTTGAAAATTTGTGCACAGCTCTTTCAGGAATGTACAGACTCAGATTTAACATATGGACAAAACAGACTGAAAAAAATGAGATGGCATTTTAGCACATAGAATTCATTATCATTTCATAGCTAATAGATTAGTGTGACCTGTCCATTCCTAATATGATGTACAGTACAATGCCTAAGCATTGTTTCGTTACCCTGGACACTCAGCTGCAAAAGCCTACAGTTCATCAGACTGAGCATGCTGCCCAGCTGGGTTAGTTTGTTAGTACCCACAAGTGATTTTGGAGATGCTTGGACCACTATCAACTCACACTGGTTAGTCCTTGTCTAGGCTGCAGGAAGGATATGTAATTTACCTACCAAAAAGTAAATTCTTAGGGAAAAAGCTTGTGTCTATTTTCCCACTGCTCAGCAGAAGTTTCATGCATGCAACAGAGCTATATAGGCTTAATACAGACTTTGAGTTCACCCTCTATTAAGTGGGTTTACGTTTAAGCAGGAGCCAAGTGAGGTAACATTCCTGAAGGAACTCTGTGTAGCAGTACTGCAGGTCATTTCCTCCACCACAGTTTCCCAGCCATAAACAACAGGCAATGCAAAGGGACTCTCACAATCCTGGACAGCACCAACCCTATCCCCAAATCCCAGTCCTACTGGGTTTGTCTGGGAGAGAGTTCATTTTCTTCGAGTAGCCCACTTGGTGCTGGTTTGGATTTGTGGCCAGAGCAGTGTTGACACCACAAAGATGTTTCAGAGCTCCCACAGTGTCCAGGCTGTCTCCATCCCTCCCTCTGCCCTGCAGTGAGGAGATGGGGGTGACACAGCCAGGCCAGCTGACCCAAGGCATGTACCAGACTGTACAACATCATGTCAGCAGCAAAACTGGGGCAAAGAAGAAAGCAGAGGGGACTTTCAGAGTGATGGCACTTGCCTTCCCAGGTGACAGTTCCATGTGATGACACCCTGCTTTCCTGGGAGCAGCTAAACGTGCCTGCTGATGGGAAGTAGTAAATGAACTCTTTATTTTGCTCTTCTTGCTTGTGCAGCTTTTGCTTTACCCATTAAAGTGTCTGTACCTCAACCCAGGAGTTCTCTCCCTTTTATCCCTCTGCTGCACTGCCCACCCTCCTGGGGGTGCAGCAGTGGATCAGCTGTGGGGTGCCAGCTGCCCCCGGCACTGAACCACCACACCAGGCAGCACAAAGCAGTAGCATGGATCTGGATTTCTGGCCAGGCACAAGCCCACATTCAGGCTGCCCACACTGAGAGCTGTGCAGCAGAGCTGGCTGGAGAAGTTTTGGAGTCTGCATTTGCAAGAATTACAGTCCATCCCTTCATGCAAAACTGCCCAGACTTTTAACCCCAAATGCAGCTATTTTGGATGCCACTGCCCATTCCTCCCACTTTCTGACATAAAATCCCAACCTTGCAGCAGTCCCCTCTGTCACCCTACAGAACAATGTGGAAGGCAGAGTATGTCCCAATCTCCTTCTCTGCCAGAATTTGTATCCTTTGTAAGAATACAAAAATAGTCTCCAACACCACTCACCTCAGACTCTGATAGCATCTGATAATGATAATCCAGTTCCTACTTATAACTAACTCCACAGTACTTTATTGTCAGGATCTGACAGTTTAAACACCTAGTGACAATGAATGCAGATTTACTCAGGTAGCCTCTTGCCATTGCTTAAAATCTGCAAATTCAGTGAGCATTCTTGACATTTAATTTATTTCTCAAAGTTGGAACAAACAAGCCGTCCCAGGGTCAAGTGCAATGACAGCTCTAAATCCACACGAGGAACTCATGGTTTCCAAGGGGATCTATGTTAGCAGAGAAACCCATTTGTAGCCGGCAAGATCCAGATACTATTTTATAAACATAGTTTTGATTTCTACTTTTTCAATCAGCAAAGCAGAATTTTCATACTTTATATGAACTCAATTTGAGTTTTGTTTTTTACAGTTACAGTAACAACGCAATGATGGGAATTTCTTTTACCCTTCAACATCATGAACTAGTCAGATGAGAACTTTGTATTGCATAATACATGATGCCCTGCCTTACATGTGATATGCTTTACAAAAATCTTAGTCTAATTGTGCAAGACTACTGTTACAAAACATTCTCATCACTGGCGTGTTTAATTGAGCTCCTGAGAGGCAGCATCAGTAAGACTTAGGGATAAATAACCGGTAGTCCCATTGGTCTCACCAAGAATCCATTGATGTTTCATAAATCCTAGTCAGTACAAATCTAATTGAGTTACCATGCTGAATTAGCTTACATCTAAATGGCATTCATGTCTACAAATGGAATAATTAGAGTCTAGAAAATGGGATATATGAAGTGCTATCCCAAGTGACAACAGCAAGACATTTGTATTCATTCAATCAACTGCTTTAAAAAAGCAGATGCAATTCTTGATTTGGGGCTGATGACGAGACAGTGTTATTGAGCCTAGCAATGATATTAGACAGAGAATATTAACTATTTCTTCATGTCTATCTATTTATATTTATTCTAAGATATTCTTCGCTTTGATTCTTTCAGATTTTGCTTTAGGATACAAAGTCATTACATGACTACCATGACTACATACTCTCTACTTTATATCTGGGGTAATGAAATCAGCTACACTCATTAGCACTCTTCTCTCCACCACTAGAATTCTAAGATGAATAAAAAATAAATCAATAAATAACAGGGCTTCAAACAGAACTTTCAAAGCTACTAATATTTTTAGCCTCAGTACTGAAGGAGTCTTTTTAGACAGAATAAAGCAAATAGGACTGTTCATTCTGTCACCTTGCTCAGCCACTTTGTTCTGTGTACTAAATTAAATAAGATCTTATTACAGTCCCACTGGGATCCAGTGTCACCCTGACAGTGACACCCTGCATTACAGACTGACATTTATCAGATGCCACTAGTTGGCTGGTTCAGGTTTAGTTAAATACCATCTGTTTTTTCAGGACACATATAAAACATGGCTATCTCAAACTATATATAAAACCCATTAAATTAGGATGAATCTTTGCAACGCTGGATAACAAATTCCTTTAATTCAGAAACTAGTCTAATTTGCATGCATATTTTATTTATTACACCAATTAAGTTTTGCAAATAGTTTGCAATGAGGTCCCTATGACCTAATAATTCACAATTACTCCTGGGATATCCTGCCCACTTTAGCACGTTTTGAATAATATTGCTATCTCCTTGAGAAAAATAATGCATTTTTTACATCCTGAATTTATTAAGAGTGTCCACACCTCTTTCTTAACCAATTTTACTCTAGTCAGGGTTACTGGAACTACTTCACAGACCTTTGTCGTGTTGGTTAATGAATGCTTTCCTTCAGCCTCCTCTCTTTTCAGATCCTTGTCTTCTAAGCTCTTGTGGAAATCCCACATATATACAATCTAGATGAGCACTCCAGGTGGTAACACAATATAAATGAATAATAACCATTTGAAGCTGCCAGGAAGATATTCTGCTTCTGCTCTAACATTAAGTAATGGAAAATAGTTGAAAATAGACATTGTGGAGCAAACTTATCGCAGCCAAACCCACTCAAGACTGGTCAACTTGTTTCAGATTGACGCTGCAAAATTCAACTTTCAAAAACTGCATCAGGAATAAAAATTTGATAGTCAGTTGCATCTATTCAAATAATAACAAGTTGCATTGACTTATTTTATAAAACCAAACTACCATTTGGTTTGCTTTGTTTTAAAGAGCTTTATAAGGAATTTTAAATGAGCTCACAGTATGAGAAAATGCTTTATATTGGTACAGTGTTCAAGCAAGCATTGAAATTCACTTGCACTTCATAGGTACAGCTTCTTCCCTTAAAGCATTCAGCTAATAACCTGCATTTTTTATACTTTTTATTCCATTACAAACAGACAAAACTCCTTTTTAAAGGAAAGAAAAATTGTAGCTTGCAAAGACAGGGAAGATGATATATTTACTAAAAAGTAAGAACAAACAGATCAGATGTATTTTGCATGTGACTATCACATACAGACTTGAACATCTGACTGTTTTGGAGAAGGTGGCTCCTGTGGGAGTACAAATCTGCTCAAGAAATGAGCACCCTGCAACGGAATGTCATTTGCTGTTTAAACTATCTGTGCACAGTGGCATGGATTATCTCGTTGTTCCCACATCTTGTCTCAGAAAACATACTTGGGCACACTCAGACAAAAGCCCAAAACTGATCTGGCATAGTGGAAACTCCACCTCCCTGTGTCCTTTCAGTGCTGTTGTTTCCCGGTGTGCTTGCCAGCATCACCCAGAGCCTGGGGCAGCAAGAGAGGTCCCTGTTCCCTGTTCCCTGTGCCCAGCCCTGCCTGCCCACGGCTCCCAGCACTGCCCAGGAGGCCCTGGCTGAGGGAACCTCTCTGGCCATTCCCTGTCCTTGGGGCGCTGAGCTCTGCCATCTCACTCTGCTCAAGTACAATGCTGAACACACACTACTCTTTCCCAGTGCTAAGAGCTACTAAATATTTGGGCACACAGCCCAGGTTCAGCTCTCATAGAACACAGTCCTTCTGTCAAAGTTCACTCCTCTCATCCCTTTCACGGCACGTCACAGTTCTCTTGCTGTAGTCAGCTTGGAGCTTTGCATCCCTTTGCTGCTTTCCCATTTCCCACTGCCATTTGAAAATGAAGTGCCAAGCACTGCCCTTCCTGCAGAGCCAAGTCCTGCCTTCCTACAGAGAAACCACCTCTTGTTCCCTGTGCACAAAGAGGGCAACACCTGCCCAGGGAACACACCTCATCCTAGCCAAAGCTGGCTGACATCCCTCCTCCTGCTCACTTCCATCTCCAGCTCATGCTGAGCCTTTGCAGTGGCCTCCTGAGTGTCCTGTGCCATCACCCACCCATGGCCCATCATCACCTTTCCCTCAGACATTCCCATAAACCAATCTCATTTCAGATTATTTGCCCCAGCTGATCTGATCTGGTCCCATTTTGTCCAGGAAAGTATCTATCTTTTCTAACACCTTTAGATTTAGATCCTTTTCTTGCATGTCAGAAGTTACCCTTGATAAAATGCACCTATCATTGTAAGCAATAAAGTAAAAAACAAAATAAAATGAACAATTCACAATTAGGCAACTACACGGAAAAATAATTATATTTTAAGTGAATTAAACTTTTGGTAAAGTAGCTGTTTCTTTAGCACCAGCAAACTGTTTCAGAAGGGAACACTGCAAGAGGCCCCCATCCTGGCTTCACCTGTGGGGGTACAGAGCTTAGAGGACAGCAGAACAAAGGAGGGAGTTCTGCTTTTTGGTCCTTTTTGTGTTTTTAAGCAAGGGGGACATGGGCTCATGAGTGTGAGAAAATAACCCAAACCGGCAAAACTGTCCAGAGTAAAAGCCTGTTGTGCAACCTGAGTCTCAAGTGGCTGAATTCATTGGAGCAACGAGGACTGAAACCAAACCCTCACTGATGGGGGGATGTAAGGAAACATCTCACAAAACAAGCTTAAAACAAAGCATGTTTACAATAGTCATAAGTGTAATAGGCAATAACCACAAACTACATAATGTTCCAGCTCTTTGAGGTCTTTCTCTTTTAATTCTGTGCAATTTCATTAACCCCCTTGCAAGGAGATGTGCTTGAAGGAACTCTCTAATATAGGTCATTTTTAGTAGACATTTATATTCCGTTGTTAATTGGCGATGCAAGGAGGAATGAAACAGCCTGGGAAGTATCCTACAGGGAATAGCCTGCACTGGCAAACAAAATGAGCGAGTAATCTGGCAGATCTGGTTCATTTCCTGAAGTCCTTCCACAGCACCACATTCCCAAGCAGGGGCGTGAAATGCAACAAATTAGGATTAGTACGGCTCACTTTGTGCCCTGCCAGCAGCGCAGGGACGTGCTGGGATATAGCCAAGCAAAGCCCCGGTTGCCCCAGCGTGCCCAGAGGTGAGAGCTGGGCATGGCAGGCACAGGAGGGGCGGCAGCGCAGGCGATGCCCCAGCGGCCAGGTGAGCCAGGACACCTGGAGGGCTGGGCTGGAGCAGAGCTGCTGGACTACACTTCCCATCAGGCACCGGGCGCCAACCTCAGCCACACTTTTAGCTGCTGCATTTTCAGAAAAGCAGAACTCTGACTCAGCCACAAGAAGAAAATACGGCGTGAAATCGCTCGGTGTTATTTAAAAGGACACAGACTAAATGATTGTTTATCAGTATACAAAATACTGAGGGAAATTTTCCCACAGGAGTAGCAGCCTGAATAGTATTAACAGTGCTTTAAACTGTAATGAATTCCCAGTCTAATTCACTATGAGGTTTCAATTTATACCACATTTAGAGTACTCCAGGTTCAAGTAATCACTGCAGTAATTAGCTTACTTCCAGTCCTCCAAAATAAACCCACTAATTTTTGCAATCAGCCTTCATTTGGTTAATCACCAGTTTAATTGATTTAATTAGTTTGATCTGCAAAATTAGTCAAGTGTAAATACTGTTTTGTAAACAGAGTTTAGCTCCAAGCTGTAATATAGGGAATTCTAATTCAAAGCTGGAGTTAATAATAAAAACCAACACACACATGATTTTTGTTGCAGTATCCAGCAGTTTTAAGTCTGCAAGACACAAATTTACACTTTTAATACATAATGTAATTTTATATTAGTGACAAAACTGAGGACATTGCCCCTCAAAATTTGACTAAATGATTTTTACACTGTGACAACAGACACTAAAACATTGGTTTTGCTTTCTTTAGGATAGGAGCAGAATTTTTCCTTTTTTAATTTTGCTTTTGGTTCCAAAAGGTGCTAAAAGGATTTATTAATAATCTAGACCAAAGGAAAAAAGTATATAAGGAGAATGCTGGTCAATCCTAAATGAACAGTATTTCCAAACATTTTAGAAGGTACAAGAATAAAACAAACAAGTCAAGCTGCAAAACATACAAGGCAGAGGGAATGTCTAAACAAAAATAATGCCCTGAAATTATAAATTGAACAAGATTTGAAATAGCTCTGGAATCAAAGGTTTGGCATTCTAGCACAACTCCACCAGTTACTGAGACTAATCCTTATAAAAGCACAGCTGATGCTCTGAAAAACACTGTATTCCATGGCAAGTTCCCGGGTGCATCAGGACACACCGGGGTGACTAAAGCCATCCCAGAGGTGCAGAGCACCTGCTCAGGACAAGGCAGGGGTGCTCACACCTCCAACTGCTCCCTCAACATAAACGTATATGTACAGCTCCTTTTCCTCCCATTTCCCCCCACCCTCTTTTCCAGCTGAAGCTTTCAAAATTTTTTGACATGGAAGGAATTTAACCACTCTACTCAAACACTTCAGGATTTTCTTCACTGTCTGAAAAAATTATTTCCGGCCAACAGTACATTTTCGTAAGTGCAGAGATATTACACCTTCAAAGAAGAAAAAGGAATGAGGGAAGAAGGAATAAAAGAAGGGCAGAAGCTTGCACCCAGCCACGTGCCCAAGCTCAGTGCCAGACTCCATTCCACCCGCTGCATCCCTGCTCAGCCCACATTCCACCACCGAAAGACAGGGAAAACCCACAGGACCTGAACTGAGAAGGAACTGCAACAACTGCACGGGTTCTTTCCTGTAAATCCTTTTGAAGCCTTATTGTTCATCTCTGATGATGTGTTAATTTGTACATTTGCAGCACCAGCTGTGAATCCTGTTTCGTACATTTGGTGTGGAGGATCCACCAAGGAGGATTTGGGGGATTCATGTAAACTGAGTCCCAGATTGTTCTAGTCCTGGTGATGTTCATTGATCTTATTTGTCAGTTCTAATTATCAATCAAACTGACTGAATCAAGTGAGCCCCTCTGCAGAAGACCTATTTTTGTGCATGATCAAAGGCACAAGCCTGGAGAGGTTCCCCAGTGTTCCCCATCACCTCACTGACAGGTCTCCTCGTAGAAGACACAATCCTACCCTGCCCATCTGCTGAGCTAACACAGCCTGTTCAAGTCTCTCTGCAGGACTTTTGTGCGAATAAGTAACGTTTGCTGGATGAAAACAAACCTCTAATCACCAAGCCCTTGAAGAACAGGACCCTGTGGAATAGATTACAATATTTTAGCATGTTCGTTTCATTTGGTGATTCCGCTTGAGCTCTTTTAACACTGCTCCAAACTGCACGTTGGGTGCTCATTACACCACACTGGAGAGAGCAGATATCTTGTAAATATGCATTGAACTGTGCTTACATTTTCCTCCCCTGCATGCTGTGTCTGAGCTGAGGCACAAACACGGCTACCAGAGAGCAATAGGTGGGGTGTATTCCTGGCATGCTGCCACTCTCAGTGAAATATGTCCTTTTTGCAGATGCTTCTTATACTGTTGGGATCAAATGGCTCAATCCACACACACAATACATACGTGGATAGACATAAGGTAGTATGAAGGAAAAAAAATATGTTTAAATATTCAGGGAAAAATGGGTTTAAACAGACTCAGCTTGGAGAGGATTAAGTGTGTGCATCTTGACCAGTGGACACAAGCTGGAGGTAAAATCCACACTTCATAGGTCGATGTAGGAAAGAGTTTAACCAAATGCAATGTATAAATGAAGCTTATTAGCTTTGCTGGCATATATAAGGAACATATTAATTAGAATTACAAATAAACTGTATTTGTACCTTTGCATCTGTTGCTTTGAAACAGATCTGTCACGTGACTACAAGCACTGGGAAAATTCCATAGTTTCTGAGGCCAATTCATATTGAAAATACAGCATATTTTCTTCTTTGAGAAGTGAAAGGTGTCCCCAGGTTGTTCAGAATAGAAAGATCTGTTTGATGACTGAGCTGGACAAGAACTTCCAACTGCACAAATGACCTGACATCAAAGAGCCCTGCAAGTAGGACAGCTTGTTAGCTTGTAAGGCTTCTAAGGGGGCTTTAGCTCCTACACTCCTGTAAGAGGAACACTTCTGAAAGTGTACAGGGTGGGTATCTGTTTAATTTCAGAGTCCCAGCTCCACAGTGATCAGGGCTGGATCTCTGCATTTGCATGTTGTGAGGATCTCCATCACCACAGCTCATGAGAAGATGTTTAGAACTGATTCCTGCTCTGAGTGGATGTATGATATGTGGTCCAGAATAAGTATCACTAGTGCAAAGCTCTATCATCAATATTCTTTAAAAACTCAGTCTAGTAGAATGAGCTCAATGGTGACTTAGCAACAGGTATTATGTAGAGACAAAGTTTTTGATTTAGTAATTAGAAACCCTAAAAGAGCATATCCTTTATCATTGAACTCAGGCTCCAAAATCCTATTTACCCTAACCACATTTTAACTAAACCACAATTAATTTTATTTGTATAGCAAGCCCTTTTAGCTTTGCTCTCACAGGAACAAGAAATCAAGAGACTGAAATCCATTCTGAATTCCTGTTTATATGTGTTATTCACGTTCTGTGAGCGACTGATGGATTTTCTAATCTGTAAGATTTCTTAGGCAATCAAGAGTAACTGTGAGACAACAATGAATGGCTAATGAGCAGACTTGCTGTGTTTGATTGAGTGCATTAGGCTGGGGTTAACCTGCTTGTGTTCGCTTCCTTCGGCCATACGTTAGTGCAGTGTCATTAAAATGAACCAGGGCTGTACATATTCCTGCAAAGGGCACCACACACCCTTCAGCAGCCTCTAGACCAGCTCATTTCGTGTTCAAAGGACAAAACAGGGCTCAACCAAAGCTTCAAAACTTATCTGAATTTTAACCATCACATCAACTGACGTCACACAGCTCTAACCATGAATGCTGAAGATCGGTCCATAAACACAACAGTCAAAAAGGAAAAATAGAGTTAAACATAGCAAGTAATTCTTATTAGAGCCACAACAAAGATTCCCAATAGTGGTTACCCTTTTCCTCCTTTTCCTTATGGTCTGTGGCTTGTAAACAGAGAAGAGGAGAACACAATACAGGAAATATCCCACATTACAGGCCACATATATAAAGGAATAAAAGACAGTTACTTCATATATATTTCAGCAGTTGTCAGAATTTCTGGCAGTGCAGCAGATTTCAGGTGACTTCGGGCACAACACGGTCACATACAACTGCTTAATGACCACCCAGGCACGGGTTCAGGCTCACATACACACCCTGGCTTCAGTCTTAATTCCAAAGGAAGTTTCTCATCCCCTGCCTCCAATCCAGGCCTCAAAGTTCTCTCAAAAGAGAACTTGAGGACTGGATCAATACAAACGTTTCCTTCTGGTGCTGTATCAATACAAACATTTCCCTCTGTGTGCTGCTTCCCTCTTGAGCCAAGTACACTCCATTCCTAGAGCACACATTTCCCTGTCAGACACACACTCTCTCCAGGGGCTTTGGAAAACTCCTGTGGCACAGCACCAACAGGCTCAAGCTGCCACACAAGCCCATGTAGCCTCCTCCCAGGGGTGTCCCACAGAAGTGATTCCACACTGGTACAACCTCCTCTCTTTCCCTTTATCACCATCCCTAAGCAGAACTGTTCCAAGCCATTGCACTGCTGAAGGGAATGGCTCCAGGGCAAAGCTGAAAAAAAAAAGAATGAAAAATGTGGGGGAAGACCAGAGAAGGAAGACTTTTATAAACCTGTACAATTTGTTTTGAATGCTAAGACCACTTTTTTCTCCTGTGAGGTCATGCCTCCACAGCAGTTCCCACAAATGCTGGCCATTCCTTGCAAATGCCATCAGCAGCCCTCTCCTGGGCATCCCCCTGAGCACCCTGAGCTTCCAGTGCCAGTGCTTAGTTTTCAGACACCAACAGCACAGCAGAAACCTACACAGAACTTTTCCTCAGCATTTCAACAGGTATTTAAACAAGTGAACATCACCTCAATGTTTATAACCTATAGCATCCCTATAGTCATGCCTGATTGTCTGAGTTATTCCTCCTAATCATTTAATCTTTCACTGATGTGTTTCTGTGGCTGTAAGGTTGTGAATCTGCTGTGCAGCACATGGCTGTGTCAGTAGGAGAACAGCCAAAATGAACAAGGAAATGTTTCTGAGGATACCAGACAATGCTTTGTATTTCAGACTTCAGCAAGAACACATTGGTTTTAATACAAATCTGTTCCCAAGTCTCTCCTCTCAGGACTTTTAAATAAGTAGGTGATATCACGACTGCCATCATTTTCAAAAGGAAATCATTACGCTGTGACCAATAAGCCACAAGGAGCAAATACTGATATTTTTAAGATTACTAATGGAATGAGGCCTGAAAATTGCAAGAGTCAGAAGGACACTCGCAGGAATAATGTAATCCCAATTAACAGCAACAGGTTTATATAACTGTATCTAAAGATAGCAAATGTCAGTCATGAAGGAAAACTTCGTCAGAATACATTTTTTTAAGGTATGAGAATAAATTAAGACATAAAAGCTGCCTGGAGGGTAGCACTTTGCCTATTCCTCTACCTTCTGTCTGCACCATACAACACAAGTCAGCTGAGCAGAGATACAGTTAATCAGACCTCGTCATGCAGTTCTGTGCTTTCATATGATGTTTCTTTATTTGACTATATTCCACCAACCTTAAGAAATTATATTTTCATAAACCCTCCAGAATTTATTTCCCTGTTGTGAGTTCCCTTGTTCTCCTTCTAAGAACATTAAAATCTAACCATTTAGTGTGACCACTGGATCACAAGGAAGCTAAAATGCATACAACACTACTCAAGATCTGTAACCAGAATTAAAGAATTAATCCACAAGAAAACCTGCAACAAACTCCATGACAGCTTATACCTTGGGACACAATAGCATTTTTAAACCAACACTGCAGATTCTTGAGCAATTGTCATCTTTTTCAGTTGTCACCTTCACTCTATTTTCAGTGCCCAACAGTGGCACACCCCTTGGATTTCACTGCTTCGTAGCACCTGTGTCACATTTGGTTTAAACTGCTCTACAGAACTTAGAAGGCCAAGTCCTGTTTTCAAAAGAGGCTTAAGTACCTCAAAGCCTAAACTACATGATTTTGGATGAGGCTGCAGATGGCAACCTAAGGGACAGAATAGTTGTGAATAAGTGCCAAAGTAGTATTTAAGGAAAGCAATCGAGGCCCTGATTCCCAGTGAAATCGAAGGCACTGGGCTCCTAAGTGCACTAAAAAACCTTTCTTGAAACATAGCAGTATTTTAAGGCATAGCCACACCTCTAAGTCTGGATTGAAAAGGCAGATTTAGAAAACATCAGCTTGTTTTCAAAAGGGATAACCTGATCTTCCACACCCTGTAAATAACATGTGAATGCCCCTGCCTGTGCACACGTGTATACATGTACATACATACACAGGACATTGGCTACACGTGGAAACAGCTGTTCAGGCTTTGAATGGATCCTGATCCTCCCCACTAATCCCCCATCCCCTGCAAGAGTCCCGGCCTGATTTGGCAGATGCTCTCACTCACTTCCCCCAGCAGCTGCAGCTTTAGACCCCTGCAAGCCCTTGCTGTGGGGGGTGTGGGCACAGGGACAGAATTCTCTCTGAGCCGAGACACAAAAAGCACCACTGAATTGATGCAGATCTCTGCTGAGCAGCCCTGCTCTGTCTGTGCACTCACAGTGCACCCTCCCTCGTCCCTGGGCTGGGTGGCTCCCCTGTCACCTCTCACTGCTGCCCAGCCCAGCAGCCTTTCTGCTCACAGAAGTCTCCATGGTCTCTGGCAATAGTTTTGCCCATTCCAAGGTCTAGCCCCTTAATCTCTCCAGTGAAGCTGCTTTGTCAAATAAATATGTTTTACAAACACTGGTGTTCATTTAATGCTGAGGTACCACAACCACTTGAAACACTAAACTCCAGTCAACCTTTATGATGCCTTTTCTTTTTTCCTTTTTTTTTCCTTTTTTTTTTTTTTCCTGGCAACATTACACATCCTTGTGTAGCTCCTGTGAATATTCAAATACTGTAATTGGAAATGATTTACTTTGTTTTGAATTAACTAAAATTCCATTGTTAAGCACAAATACTGCTTCACTAAATCATCAAGCTTTTAATAGGTCCACATGAGCAGGTTACTGAGCGTGTTAGGATTTATAATGCTCCTGGGGAGCTGACCACTGTATTATGCTTCCTGCTGCTAGGTAATATGCATGACACATTTCTGGACACTAATTCATTTATTTAATAGTAACAGTATGCAAAAACAGAGTTCAAAATGAGGCTGACAGAGAAGGTATAAAAGTTTTATTAATCCATAGCTAATCAAAGGCCAGAGGAAAGCATATAATGGTGGCATTTACAGACCATATCGAATGCGAATAAATTAAATTTTTGTTTCCTAAAATCTTACTAATAGGATGTATTCAGCTTGAAACATTTATACTTTTAATTACAGTGGCAGCCAATTTAGAGTAGGTATCTGGTGGTACTGTACTTAAAACTTTGCATCAAGGATCTCTACAAATCCCCTCATCAGCTATTCTTTGAATCCGATTTGTTACTGTGTGCACAGTGTCCATGCTCAGAAATAATAACATTATTTACTTTCTCATTTAATTATACAGTGACAGATTACTTGTAGGGGAAAGGTCACTGAGGGAAAGTATTGTCTTCCTGTGAGAGAAATCCCCCTGAAAGGCTCAGCATCATGTACATACAATATAACTTTATGGCTCTACCCTTCAAATGTTTGTATACAATAATAAATTGACAGAACTACTCATATGGAAACAGTCATTTCCCCAGCCAAAAGTTTTCACTGGATCACAACCTGCTTTCCAACAAGTTATCAAACACTCAAAGTACACCACAAATTTTGTTTGGAAAAAAAAAAAAAGTCAATTACTAATAAACATAAATAAGAGATGACTAAAGAATAGAAAGAAAATAAAGAAAATGAAAATTAAAAGGAATAGGAAAAGTGTCAGCCATACTAATTTGATCTGTGTTCTGAAATATCCTTAAAATTTTAGATGACTTTTAGAAAACAAGCCAGAGAGACAGTACTCTGGTTTAGAAAGGTGGGGGGGGAAGGAAGTCACAATGCTTGTATAGAATCTCTTGCATGTCAGGATGAATTTTGATAACATTGTCATTCATTCCTGTTCTTCCCACTGACCATCTGGAGTTGGGAAAATAAGATTCTTTGGTGGAAATACAACATTGTAGTCTTTAGGTTACTTCAGAAGCAAATGCACACGGGAAGTTTGTAGTTTCCATGCCACTGCTGAGCCCTTAGCCAGCAAAGAACTCCAGCATTTCCAAAACAACATGGTAATTCTGTGGGAATCAAAGTGGCTACTGACTGGTTAAGGGAAGGCAGATAGTTCAGTACTCTGCTGGTTCTCTGTGACTCAATTTGTGCCACACACAAACTGCTTGCGGAGCTGAAAACATCTCACTCTATTGACTACCAGCTCAATATCCTAACTGTGGCTGTCCCAGAGGAAAGATCCAAAGCTTTCCCAGAGACATAAACCTTCACAGACTTGTGGCATTTCCTCTTCCCCATGAGCAGGATGGGCCGTTTGGTGATTGCAACAGGACAGACAGGATGTCCTGAGTGGGAGAACAGCTCAGGCAGACAGCACAGGTATGCAGAGCACACCCCATATGGCAGCCCCAAAGGACACCAAAGGGGTGGATTTTCAGTCCATCCACTCAGGGCCAGACTCACAGAGGTGTCAGAATGCCTCAATCAGTTATTCTCCTTAAATACATTTGTCAATCAGTATCTAATTTTTTCCTTTATGGACAAATCATCAAATAATTTCATAATATGCTTCCATCTACCTTTTCCTTGTTCTGCTCTACTTTATGACTGCTGTTTATTGTCTGGTTTGACTCTTCAAGAGGTCTCTCTCATTCTGAGTGCTTTGGGCACCTCCTACAGAAAGCCCTGATATTACTTTGTAATTTCACCACATTTCAATAGCAACATTCATTGCATTGCTGTAGAGACCTTAAGCAAAGAGAGTTCTATATTAGCATACAAGCTGCACCCAGTGGAAAGTACACAAGTCAGTCTGGGTCATGGGAGCTCTGCATGAGAAGGGGTGTTGGCTGGAAAGGGGCCTGATACACTCGAAGAAAAGGTTGGTTTGCTATACACACACACACATATATTTATATACATATACATGTGTATATGAAGTCATACTGAGAAACAGAGAGGGCACATTCACCTTGCATGTGCCAGCTGGCTACACTTTCTCCTGTCTCTGCTATTTGCAAACAGGACAGGTACAGGTGGGGCATCAGCTCTTATGAAGGTCTGAAGAAATCTGAAGGGTTGCAAGGTGAGTCCTCAGGGGTTACTGTGCTTGAGCAGAGGCTTCAGCTCTGCATCAGTGCAGTGCAGTTTAAAGACCTCTGGTAATGGTGCATGTTTGCATTCTTAGCTTGTGCTGACAGGGAGGTAAGGTCTGTCACAGGAGCATTAATTAATATTTAAGCAAGCAAGTTTTACCTTTTAAGAGACAAAAAGAGTAGAGAAGGTTCTTACCTTGTCTTAAGAGCTGAGCAGTTGCTTATGGAGCTGCAGGAACTCAGCTGTGGGTCTAAGTCCCAAAGCAGTGAGTCTACACATGTCTGTGGAGCAGCAGAGGGAGTAGTGTGAAGGACACTCACAGTTTGCTGGGTCGTTTGTGGATGAGAGCTTGGAACAGCACCCTTCTCTTCCTGTAATGTCAAGACACAGTAAGAGTGAGCAGAAGTGTCTGATGGGTCTCCTCTCCTGAAGCAAAACCTAAAATGAAGTAAGTTTTTCAAAGCCAAGTTATTGCAGTTTATATATTTATCCTCAGGAGACAGGTAAGAGCCCCTCATACTAGAATTGCAGGAACATACTGAAGGTCAGGGCACAGCCTAAATTTATTTACATGGGAACTGCTGGTACATTGGGATACCTCATTTAGTGACCCTTCCACAGTGACAGGCAAAATCTTGCTCCATGAAACCACGTTAAACTTCTTTCAGTCTGCTTCAGAAGGACAGTAATTCTTTGAAATGGGACACAAAGTTCTCATTTGCACACCAAGGCTGAATAAAGACCCGACTTTAGCTTTCATATAAGAAAGGCTAATTTCATTTGCCAGTTAAAATTATTTAATTTAGACTTTGTTATCTAAAACGGAACACTTCGTAAGAATCTTTAGTGTCGTCTTAGCTGGGGTGTGCTTGCTATTAACTGAAGTTCTGCCTTTATCTTTCATTTGATTTTCCTCTTTAAATGAAATTAGTCATTATTTGTGCCACCAAAGAAGCATGAGGCCATTGACAAAGGCTGAAGGCTAGAACAAGTTATCTTAATTTGAAACTTTGGAGGGAAACTAAAACCAGCATCAAAGAGCAATCTCACTGTTCACATGGTACATTCTCTTGCCTTGCCTTCAGAGCAGCATGGCTGTGAACAGGGAACAGCAGTGTCTGCAGGCTGTGCTGGGAAAACCTGGGCACGTCCACCATGGATTTGTCCAACAGTTACGTGCAACAGCAGTAGCGTTTGAGAGATCAAGTTATCACTGCCTTAAATCCCCAATCACGTTAACATGCACTTCATAAACCAACTGGACAAGCAGACAACATAGAAAACCTAAAGGTTAAGTACACATTATTGACCCTGAGGACGCTGTGTTCTACAGATCGTTAAATATGTTGTGCTCCTCTGTTTCAGCCAGTCACACTGAAAAGTGCCCTGGGAACATTATTTAATGCTTACATGTCCTACCTACATTTGTGTGACACAAAATCAATACCTTCCCCCTAACCTTACTTGCTTAGATTATTCTCAGCTATTAGCTGGTTTTTAAACCACGGTGAGTTCAATCACTTGCACACATGTGTGTCCATTCATACATTTTAATGACATATAGACACAGATTGGGAACTCGTCTTTGCTGTATCAGTGCTGGAACACAATGGGCTTTTGTTTACTGTTTTGCAGAAACAACTGTGCTTTTTAGGTGGTGGGGATCCTGCTCACTGAGGGCCATGTGGGTGCAGCACAGCTCCTGCCAGGGGCACTATCAGGTGCCAAGCAGGCTCAGTGGGAAGATGACAGAGCTGGCTTGGGCTGGAGCTCATGGTTCCTTGCTGAGTCACCCCCAAACCCCAAAGGATGTACTGAGGCCCCAGACATCTGCTTGGAAAGCAAACAACTGCCCTTCCTGAGCCACACTTACTAAACACCTCGGATCTCTGGTGCTGTGAGCCTCAGCCCAGTGTCGTGTACCAGGACACCTGCTGACTCCTCAGCCCCAGAGCTGCCTGGGGAGGATTCCAGCTACAGCCATCTCACTACTGCTGCACCTTCGGCTTGAGCTCTACTCTGACTTCCACCACCACTCTGCTCTCTTGGAATTCTAAACCCAGCCTGAGACGTGTGCCGTAGGACAGTCCTGGCACCCAGGCCATGGAGTGCCTGGGGGCAAAACGCTAACAGCAACCCTCACTTTTCTTTGGTAACTCCTTCTGGGCACTGCTTAGTTTTTAGGACATTTCATTCTCAGAGCTTCAGTCCTAGTCTTGTCCTTAGCTCTTGACTGAAGCCTTGGCCAGGAATGTGGCCAGGTGCCCAGGGGAATGTCCCACTGGCTGTTCTCAGACTACTTTGGCAGCCCCTTCTCAGTGGAATTCTTACACATTTCTCAGTTTACTCTTTCTTGAAAGCCTGACCCTAATCCCAACTCTAACCCCCAGGCTAAGATTTATGCAATGATACACACTGAGCCTTGGGTTAAGGGCTGCTTAAGGTGGGGCAGTTCTCACTTGACTTTAGCATTTATTTCTGAGCTCCTCTGTCCTGTCATCTGTCCCAGCTGACTCTTTCCTGGAGCTGTTCCTATGACTCTTTGGGACCACCACTCTCCCATTAAAAAGCAGACCAGACTGATCTCAAACAGCTGTCTCATGGAAACACAAGAAACAATAAACAGACACCAACTGGGAACTCCAGAGCACCACTGACTGTGGCACACCCTTGGGGTACAATTTACTGTTGTTTTTCTCTTTTTCTTTACTTTTGTTTTTTTCTGTTTGCCAAAACAGCAGGAAGCTGTATTTGTGACCCAAAAAGTGCAAAAATTGCTTTGTGAACAGTGTCTAAGAAGATTTTTGAACCTCTTTAGCAGTAGCATAGTTTCTTCTTGTGAGAATGATTTTCCCACAAAAATATTTTCCTTAAATCTCCACTTATCAAGAGCTTTTTCTTACAGAAGTCAAAAGGCTTGGTCATATTCCATTTGCATAATAAATTTAGAAATAACCAACTGGAGAAAATAAGTGTACATAAACCTCACAAGAATGAATATTTAGAAAACACAAGATCCCAAGTACTACAAGATGCCCATGCTTGGATTTCCTACTAAAATATGAAAAACTCAAACACCATATATAATCCAATATAATCCAATGCCTAGGCCTGTCTAGTAACCATTTATACCATGGGAAACAGTAACTAAACACAGAATTACGGCTACACATCTCTAGGACAAGTCCAGATAAACAAGGAGGGGGGAAATGGCAATCCTGGCTTTAGTATCCCCTTCATTACATCACGCTCTTGACTAACCAATGGCTTGGGAAGAGCAAGGATGTCAGGGGAAGCTTAACACAGGCTCAGCAAATTACCACATTTAAATGTCAAATTACCAAACCCAAAGTATTTCAAATCTAGTTCTGCTCTTGTGGGATTAACTGTACTTGCCCTAAGATGTGTCATTTTGATGTCTTCAGAGGCTCTAAACACTCAGGGAGACTTTCACTGGTATTTTAAAAATAAGTTGAAGCTGCTTATTCCCCAAATCCCTTCGGTTTCTATCAGACAGAAAATTGACAACACTGATTTGATGTCAAAAACAGGAAGACCTTGAGATTAGCACTGAAACTACCTGAAGTCAGTGCCTTGCTCTGGGGATTAACACAGGAAATCAAAAGCTCCCCATGAAGCCTGGGATGAATGGAATTGCCCGAATTCACACTTTCACATACACAAACAGCTGCTTTTGGAAAGACTTGGCCTCCTGGTGAAGGCAGAGCAGAGGGGGATGAGAAACAAAGCAAACCTGAAGACTGTTGAGCACATGGGAGACATGCCCACATTTCTGACTCTTGAAAACCTCTGCACTGTGAATCACTTTTCAATTCCAGCAAAGCCCTTAATCGCCAGTTCCACTTCTCCCCTGAAAAGTTCTGACTTTCTTAATGATTTCTCTGAATATCAGCAAAGTTATGGGACACTTTTAGTCCTGATCCTTGTTGTCATTGCCAGCTCTCATTTTCTGTAGGTGTTCTTCTGTGCAGTGGGTAGACCTCAACAGTGACAGTATTGAACACATGAATATATTTCAAAGCACAGACCATGTCCTAGATGTTGAGATAATAAAATTAAACTTTAGAGCACCCATGTGTTCCAGTGACGCATGTCTGAACTGGAGTGAACTTATTGTTGTCACACTTGGGAAAAAACACCGAAGGACAGTGTTCTCTGAACCAGTTTGCCTACAGACTGCAGAGCTGAGGCCTCCTAAGGAGGCTGTGCGTGTCACAGCAACTTTTGTGCCAATCCGTCACCATTAGTGTAGCATCAACTTTTCATAAATATATGAAAAAGGTTCGGTAGAAAACAAACAAACATCAAACCAAGCAATCCTCTGACCCACAAGCATTTTTTCTTCTTTGTAACCCTCCTGCATGTTGTATCTTCACAGTTTTCGTTTTAGTCCTTCCATTCACTCCCCCCTCATTTTCCTGCTTTTTTAACTGCTATGTGCTGTTGATTCCTTGTCATTTTTCATGGTCATCCTTGTTATCCTGCTTTGGACATTTGCACACACTGCAGATTCACTTTTGCACCCTTCACATCAAAATCTCTTTTCCACATTCTTTCTCTGCTTCTCACAGAAGTCAGGTTTTCCCCCTTTGTTCACTTTGTAATCAACAAGTCCAGAAACTGTCAATGCATAACATGGGAAGTTGTTTCCCTCTGTTAACACAGAGCTCAGACTAGAGACCATCTAGTGGTTGTAGGGGCTGTTTCTCTTCCTGCTGTTTCTAAGTTTCACCAAAAAGCCCCCTAAATGCCCACTGAATAGTGATCTAAGAATGGTTATAAATGATACTCAGTGATCCATGGCCATTTACACAGCTATTCTATCAGCACTGACAGCAAGATGATAAGTCATTTTATGTGTCTACTCAACAAGATTGCTGGTCAAATGAATTAGAAGTATATTATTTTGTATTAAAGTGCATTCCTTTGCTCAGCTCCAGCTGCAATGAACCCCTACTAGGTATCTGGTATATTTTTATATTGCCAAATGGAAATTATTTCCCATTACTACTGACATATTCTTGCTTTGACTGAGTGTTAGATACAGCACCGCATACACTGTACTGTGTCATGTTTTGTGCCACAGAACTGTGCAATTGTATCATTTTGCAACAAATCAACAAAACTAGTCCATACATTATTATGTGACACAATCAGTGTCTATACTTGAACTCCCATGATTCAATATCAGAGGCCAGGAGTAACTACTGGAAATACATTAGTGAATGCACAGTTCCCAAATTATTAATATTATATTTTAAATGTGCTTAAATACATGAAACAAGTCAAACAGATATTTGTACGCTATTGGTGAGACTCCATGGAGGTGTCAGGTCTGTAGACGTGCCAATGACAGAGCTAAATCCTTGAAGATTCCCCCCTTTTTATCTTCCAAGGGTCTGATTGCTTTGCAGAATTGGTGCCTCCCCACAGGTTCTGTGAGTGCTTTTCTAAGGCCTGTGAGACCACATCCAGAATCCTGAGACTTCCCTCTCCTTGCTAACGGGTATCACTGGTGATGGAAGCTGCAATCATGAAAACATCATTTCACTGAGTATTTATCTCTCATAGTAGTCATTAACTTTCAAAAGTGCACTGTGTCACAGTGCCAAGAAAATGCAGCCTTCCCTGAGGACTTCAGCATCTGAATAGACGTGACAAAATGACAAAAGATAAAACAGACAGAAGAAGTGAAGTGCAAAATGTAAGGCATAAATACTTTCTGAGTTATCCTACAGGCATTATATTGGTCTAGTCTCCACATCCATTTCTGCTGTTATTTCTGTCTGAATAAGCATGGTGTGGAGCTTTGTTGTTACACTGGTCACTGTGTGGACATTATATCTGAATATATAGATCCTTGTACACACCTATATACACACCAGTGCTTATGAGGATGTTCCAGAGAATCTGGTAAACGACTTTTCTATCTTGGTTGCTCAATACCTTCAGTTTTAGAGAACATTTGTGGCCTTGCCTTTGAAGGGTTCTCACACCTCCATTGTGTGTAGAAGGCCTTTGATAAGCTGCCCTGCGGGTGGTGAAGTGCCTTTTCTTTGTCTTCTGAAATTCCACTCTGTTTTGGCAGAGATATAAAGCATAGCATCGAGGTTCCCCCTCTCTTGCTGCCTCTGCAAAGAGGCTTTGGCTGTTTGCCCAAACTCCTGGAGCTCCTGACACAGGCTTCTTCTCATCCCCAAAGGCACTGCAGCAGCTGGTGCTGCACACTGAACATCTCTGACCCCCAGCACAGAAAGAAACCACCCCCCCTGTTGAACACAGGAGCTTCTGGCACCTGTGTGAGGCAGCACACAAGGGCAGCAGGATCCTCCACTTGGTTGGGAAGAGTGAGGAAGGTAAGCAGGGCAACGCCTGGTCCCATCACCTCGCCAAGTATCCATCACTCTTCCACCTCCACTTGGTTCTTTTTGCCATCTCTGCATTCTTTTTTCTCCCTTCTCTTCTCTGGGCTCAGCTGCTCAAGAGGAGGAGGAGGAGTTTGCTGTGTCTCAGTTCCAGCCTGTTAGTGAGGGCACAAAGGCAGGGGACGTTCTGTTCAGCCCCATTCCCACTGCACCGTCTGGAAAATGACCACGACGTCCAGGTCGTGTCCAGATTTATCGTGCAGGAATCACAGCTGGGCTGCCAGCTCCAGAAAGCAGAGGCCAATGAAAAGGCCATCTTCGGGAAGTCAGTCAAGCAGGAAGTGGTGGCACAGCCAAGGAAAGCCAGAGGCAGTCCACCCTTGGAGAGCCCCTCTGCACACACCTGCAGGTCAAACCAGGAGTCCTCAGGCTCCGTGTTCCTTGGCCACAGACAACTGTGAAACCCAGCAATAATAATAAAGTTTCTCTTTCTATTGTGCTGGCTGTTTCACAAGTAAAATAAAAGACAACTACTGTTTTGCCAGTCTGAAAACTCAAGGTGTGCAGAGCTATACAATAAATTTAAAAGAATTGCTACTGTCCAAATGAGTATCAATTTAGTTTCACATGATTTTGCTTTTTGTTGTGGCTTATTTACTTGCATTTTAATTGGGAAATCTTTTAAAGCAGCTTAATTGTCAAGTTAAACCCAGAAAAGCTGCCTAGACATCTTTAATTCAGCCCTTGTGGCTGTACAATACAATGCACAGAAACTAGAGAGACCTGCAGAAATCACTTCAACTGCATTTCAGTTCTGAGACCTCGATCTCGGTAGATGTAACATTAGTGATAACAAAGCAAAGCAAAAACCCTTTTCTCAGCCTAACTGCAAACATACCTTCTGCACCCCAAACATCTGATCTGCTTTGTCAGGGCTGCTTAAATTGGAGCTGCAGCTCCAGGGGCCTCCCTGGGGCCAGGTCAGGGCTGGGCAGGGGCACCTCCTCAGCTTTGGGCAGAGGGCCAGGCTGCTGCAGTACTCATGGCCCACAGGTGGGAAGCCTTTGTCTTTCCTTCCTTCACAAGCAAGACGAACATCACTCAAGTGTAAGGTTATTGCACACACTTTTACTGTGCGACTTCTGCAGTGTAGCAACCTTTGGTACTGAGGATGAAAAGTAGAGTATAGTATTAACAGGGTTTTGTCTCATTTCAGCCACTGCCTACACAGAGTCTGAAATTTCTCGTGTTGCTTGACTCCACGGGCATAACTTCAGGCACCTTTCTAACAGGCTTTTAGCAAAGATTTTTGTGGGTTTTGAGTGGGGGCCATGGAGAAAAATTATTTTCCCTCGCAAATAAGTTACAGGTTAACAATACGAAATATTTCTAGGGAAATATCCACAGTATCACAGCTGTTAATACCACAAAAGACTAAGAAACAAATATTAATCCATGCCTCTTAACTTCAAAAGGACTTTGACCCAGGCTGTTATTCATGACAATCTATAGAAATGCTACCTAATTTGTCTTCATACCCCATGAAGCGGCACGAAATTAGGAAGAAGACTGTGAAACTATTGCACACCTACTAGAGAGTGAACAGGGACAAATACGAAATGATTTTGTGCCTGGTATATTCTTCTATAAATATGATCAACGATGTTATTTTTGCTTGTATACTTTAAAAACAGAGACAATGGCTCTGGGAAAGAGGGGTTCACAGTACTGAGGAATCTGGCTCCCTTCTCACCCACCTTCACCATTCACCTCACTCTGTTCCTCATTGCAGCCTGTCACCTACTGCCCTTGTACCACCTCCAGACCACTCAGAGACCCACTCAACTCCACCTCTCCAGGCTCCATCCTCATATCTCACACCATATTAATTTCTGCCCAGGTCTCTCAAAGAAACCTGATAAAACACTAAGTTTCTCTTCTCAGTTCCTCTTTCCCTCTTCTTAATGGTTTCTCATGGATATTCCTGACCTTTTGAAGAATCTGCCTCTGTTTTTCTATGGATACAATCAGCTGGCTCTGCTCTCTCTCTCTTCAGAACCTCAGGCTGCTACCTGCACAGGCCTAGGGCAAAGCCCACCAAAGACTTCTCCTGGAGCTCAGACATACTGGTTAGTAGGTCAGATGCTCTTTCACACAAACAACGGACTCAGCCTCAGTTTTTAGAAAAAAGAAAAAATTGGTAAAAGTGCACCAGGAAATATCTGGATGAAAAACATTCCAAAAAGCAATAGTACTAAGCAGAAAAAGTTATTATCCAGACATGGCCTTCCAGAGGCATCCTTCCTTTTCTGGGCAAATGCCATGGAAGTCTGGGCTCAGCAAGGTCACTGAAATGATTTGCCTGGATACTTAAGGGGGTCAGTGAAGCAGTAACTGTTCCACGATGCTAGATTGAAATATGTGCCTGCAACACCACACCTGAATGATTCAGAGACCTGCAATGCATGAATCCCCACAAAGATCCATCCTTAAGCATAGCCTCTAAATTGTAATTTTATATCAGCCTCTTTTCCACCTGTTTTCTCTTTGCACTGAAATTCCTCACTCTCAACTGTGAGCAGTGAATCTTCCTTTAGAACATGGCAATATTTATTGACTGTGTTCTTTGTTCACATCTGTCAGACATGGGAAGTCACCACTGCTTTACAAGACTATCAGTTTTAAGTAATGCCATTCATCACAAAATGGAATAGTGTGAGCAACATTTCCTCAACTGCAATGAATTATACAAGGGTCAGCAAGCTGGAGTCGCGCTTGGCAACACAAACATTGGCCTCAGGTAGCAAACCCATCTCTCCAGCTGTTCTCATCCATATGGGTTCAATGAACTGCAGAGAGTACAGGCCTTTGCTTATTGAGAGTATCTGCTGGAACTATTTCATCTAACCAGCATCATAAAACAACTGTGAAGTAAGGTGAATGCTATTCATCTAAAGCTCATCTGGAGCCAACTGCTGACAGAGGGGAATAGGGATGGCAAAGCAGCCCGTGTGCCCGGGAAATGCAGGTGTTCCTGAATGCCAAAACTCAAAGATTAAAAGCACAGGGAGTGGAAACAATACACCTAAGGGCCACAGGCATCACCCCAGCAGAGCTGTGCTGCCTGACAAGCAATTCCCAGTGTTCCTTATGCACCCCCTCACCACCACAATACCCCTGGAATGTACCTGCTGTCAGGCAGATTTGTTCAGCAGCCACACAATTAGCCCCAGTTTTTGCTGTGAAACCGAAGATTTTGTTTATACACATGGTTTTGCTGGTGAGATTATTCTGTGATTAAACACAGACATTTTACCAGAAGCTTCATCACTCATACACAGCACACACAAGGCTCTGGTTCTCTCTGCCTTCTGATTTACCTCAGGATTCTCTAAGATTTCATTTCTAATAATGAGTCCTGCAATAAATTCATTTTTCTAGAAGACTGTTAACACCACATTGCTTTCCTCAGCCTTGTTTTCCCCTTCGCTTCCATTAGTATAATCAGATTCTTGGCAGTTTTCTATTGAAAATAGCAACTGTGCAAACAATTGACCAAGAATGTCAGAAGTCCTTATTGAATTGGTAACCGTTAATTGCAAAAATACTACAGGTCTGTCTCAAACTAAAAAAGCAACAGATTTCAGAGACAAGGCCTTTAACAGAGATTGCTTCTGTATATAAGAAGGCTGAAGGTGCTTCAATTTTCTTTCCTTAATGACATTCAACCTAACAAAATTCATTACAAGTTAAGCACTCCCAAGAAAAGAAGCTTGTAATAGACATATCAAAGCCCTAAATGTCACTTAGTAACACAGCAATCATTTTCGAGTAACACCATTGACCCACTTTGCTTAGCCCACCAGCTGCAGCATTTTGAACTGCTCACTCAAAAAACCCAGGATGGTTGAGAGGTACTGTCTCTTTCCAGTTCAGGATTAGGCTCACGGACCAGGCAAGTGTCCCATCGGAGGAGTAACAACCCCATAGGTTGTCTTGTTATTAGATAAAATAACCAAATCCCCTCAAATGCAGCTCTAGTGTATTGATGGACTGTAGCAGTGAAATGATGACATTAAAGGAAGGCTTCATGACTATATGTATATAATTTCATTCTTTTAGATATTTTCTGGGATGAATTAAATTATGTAAATATATGTTAACAATAATTCATAATATTTTAATAAAATCTCTTTCTTTCTCTTTACTCCTTAGAAGTGTGCTCCCAGGTGTCCTTAGGGTGGTGCGTGTTTTGTTTCTACACTGTAAGGACACACAAGGTTATAACTTGATAAGCAAGGAAGCACAACTATTGATATATAATGCAGATAATGAAGCTGGGCATCCTTTATCTGGTCTCATTCCCAGTTTTTGCTGGGAGCACTGTTCATCAACAAAGTGACTTGGGTATCAAGAAGGGGATTCACATTTTTCAAGTTTTCTGCCAGCTATTCTGAGAAAGAAAAAAGTATTTTGATTTTCTTTTTTTTCCCCTCTGGTGGAAGATTAAACAGTGAAGGTGTTTTTACTGTTGTCAGATTTTGTATTGGTAAATGCACTCAAATCTACCTAAGACTCATGCCTCAAGTGAACTTGTTCACTGAAAAGTGCATCCCCAGAGACGTTTTCCTCCACATGGTCCCCCTGCTTGTTCAGGCTGTGAAAGTTCATCAAGTTTAAGGTGACCTCTATCTTTAAAATAAAATTAAAATCCCAGGATATTTTTGTAACAAAGGAGCAGGATTTCATAGTAGTTACAGTGGCAGGATGGTGGCACAGGTGGGAGGCAATCCTGCTTCCTGGCATGCAGAGTCTCCCCTGGCTAAGCAGTTCAGACCAGCTCACATGAAACAGCTCTCTGGCTTCCCAGCTGAGCATTTGGGCTCCTTTCCCCTGTGCTGTGACTTCACTTGCTCTCAGATATCACAGGTATCTCAAGGTCCCACCCCCAGATCAGACTTCAGGTTCCATTTTGGGATTTTCCCTACACTGTGGCTCTCTCCCTGTGACAAGGGCAGAGCAATCGTTCACTCTGCTCCTGCTGGGGTGTCTCAAGTGGTATATTGAGCAGGTAGTGAGAGGGGCAAAACAGCAGAGACCAGGACAGAAACCAGAAATATCCACGGTCACAAAGGTTAAGAGCATAAACACTGATGTACGGGGTCAGACTGCACATCATTGTCAGTTCCTTGTTTCCACAGTCAATGATTAGAAGTAGATAAATAAAGCTCAATCTTTGACAGGTTCTGTCCAGTCACCTGAATTTAGAGACAGCCCAAGCATCAGAAGAAGCCTATGTTTTCAGTTTTCCTTTGATCTCATTCTTTGCTTCATCAGAACTCCATCTGAAATATTTGGAAATTATTTTTCTATTTGGATCAATATCTGCTATTCAGGAATGGCAAACACTCAAACTGAATTTATTTTCCTCCTTTAAAAAATATGGACATTTAAGGACTTGTCTACTGGTAAAGCTGTCAGCTCAAGAGTAGTGCTGACATTACTGAACACCCTGATTTTGTTCTTTCTTCTCTTTCTATTAAGAAAATGTCTCAAAACAGTAACATCTTTGGCAACCATAAAAAAGAGGCCAAAACAAATTAGCAAACCTCTAAATATGCTTCCTTATTGGTTTTGTTTGCAGCTTGTGAAAATACACTTATTAGAGCTGCTACACACAAAGTTTGCTTACAAAACTCCAATAAATTAATGTTCAGCATGCTGCATTCAACAGCATACATGTGCCTATTGAATCTGCACAGCAGGATCAGGGCCCAAAGCACTCACAGATTGGCAGCACACTCACTGGAAGCCCCCCAAAGCACAAAACACACACAGTTCCTCCAGCCATGTGCTGTGCCACAGACTTCAAGGCCATTCCAGCCTGGCTTTCTGCAAGGAGCTCTCATTGAAGTCAGTGGGAGAGCTGCATGTAGTGCTGCTCTCAGACCTGGCCCTGACCATCAGTGTCCCCTTGAAATATGCCCTGGAGTTGAACTCTGAGCTCCATGAGACAAAGAGAGAGGGAATTAGACCCAGAGCCATTTAGCATGTCCTCCCTCTCTGCCACTGTCTTGTCCTTGGTGTCATCTCACTAGCAGCAGTGACAGCCAGCACAGCTCCCTCCTATCACAGCTTTTGAGAGCAGCAAGAATGACCAAATACCAAACCTAGATCCAAAATCCAGCCACAGATTGCCCAGGGAGTGTCCCTGAACCCTGACCAGTACCAAACACCCACCAAGTCTGGCAAAATCCACAAATACAGGTGGCCATAAAACCATTATTAGGGCTGAAATTTTCATTGCCTAAAGCACACAGGATCAGCTTGAGTAGGAAACAATATCACTTTTCTCATGTTTTCAAACTCCTTGGACACTTGACACTGAACTGTTTTAGAGGAGCTGACCTTTCCTCAACATGACAACTTTCCAAAGCTCCTGTAATGTGAACAATATTATTTTCCAAGCGTTGACACTTAGGTGAGAATAAGCTGTTCTAAGGCACTGAGTACAGAAATACAAAAAGAACATGTCATTTACAGAGGAATTACTGTGGGATTAAATCTTGTCTACATTTCCCACTGATACCAAATAGCCCAACTAAGTTACACTCCCCATTACAAATCTTGCCCTGCCACAGTTCTCAGATCCTCACAGTTATAGCCAAAATTCTGTTTCTGACCATGTTTTTATTATTTTTTCCTCTTGTTGCAGAAAAAGGAAACTCCTAAACAATGTGAATATGCACAAAGGACATTTAAAGACTTAACTCCATTTAGAACAGCATTTAACAAATATTTTCCTCTTTAGGATTAAATTTAAGCACATGTTTGCAAGTTACTGAACAGATGAACTGAATAAGCCAAATTCAAATTCCTTTTGTGGCTTGGGACTCAAATAAGTAGTCACATTTTATGAAAAACCTTTTACATATTTCCATCCCACTCTTTCAATGTCCCATTTCAATTATTTCTCTTGTAAAAAGTGGTGATTTGCATGTGGCAGTCTGGCAAATACCAAGATGAGCATCATTCACTCAACAGGTGAATAGCAACAGAAATTTGACCAGAGGTGTGGGGAGCACCTGCAGAATGTGTCAGACCAACTCTACTTTGTGTGCTTAGAGCTTGGTGGGGACTTTTGGATGAGCACCAATGCACAGGCTCCATAACTTGGATATTTTGTCTGTATTCAAGGATATTACTTTAGCATCAGATTGTCTCTGTACTCCATCTCATTAAAAAGGATAATGAGAGCACCTGAGCACCAAAGGACTTGAAGATCAGCTTTAACAGGTTTATGTTAGTTTTGATCCCTTGACTTTTTGGAGCTACACAACGTCTGTCAGAAATGAGAGTAGTCCTGACTCCAGCTCTTTTGCTGGATGAACCAGACACATGCTGAAGAAAGGCTTTGCATCTTCCTGAGGAACAGGAGGCAGAACAGGGGGTGGATGGTTGATGTGAAGGGCTGGAAGAGGAAGATACACAGCTTTGCCTGTGCCATGAAACCCACACCAAACATGCCAATGCAGAAAATGTCACTGGAAAGACTGCAGAGCCTTCACCCTGCTCAGGTAACGGCAAAGAAAGGGGATTGAAGAATTGAGGGTTCTGACTAGCTGAACAACCCCAGCGGTCACAAAGCTTTGTGTAGAGCAATCCCCAAATGACTGCTTCCAGAACCGCCAGTTAAAAATCAGCACTCCAAACCTGACCACACAGAAAATACACTTGATTAGCATAATTCCCTAATATCAAACCAGGCTTGATTAAGGCAATTCATTTTAGTGTTGTTAAATGTTAACGCATCCTATGGTTCCTTCCTCTGTTCCTGTTTACTCTGTCCTCCTCTCTTTTGCTAGAGGTTCTCATGATAAAGCACTTTGCACTCTAACAAGGTCTCTCTTTAGAATAGCATCTCTAAATTATTTAAATACTCATCTGGTAAACAACACAGTATTTTTAGCAATAAAGTAAAAATCATGTTGCTTTCTGAACTAATCCCAGGGGAAGTGTTGGATTATATAAACTGGTTTATTTCTTAATCGATAGAAGGTGTGCTCGAGGAACCCTGAGTATCTCATGACATGACAACCAAACTGTTAAATATCTAACTCCATGAAAAAAGAAATGCCTCCAAAAACCCCCTGCAGTAACTGTTTCATATACACAAAGGTGATGAGAAACATAAAATCTCTTGCCAAAAATAAGACTGTACCTTGAGCATCTGCATAATGTTCCTTTACATTCCACAGAAAAAGAAAAAAGCCTAACCCTTTACAAAAGTAACCAAGGCCCACTCCCATTTTAACCAGTGTTACCAAGCTGACCTGTACCTCACCTCAGCAGGGGGATGCACCTCTGAGAGGTTCCTGGGATGCCACGGTGCAGCATCCTATGAAATGGATGCTGAAGGGGCATCCCCACCACAAATACCAGCCCAGCAAAGGTAAGACTGTCACCGCAAGGAAAAGGGGAAGACACAAGACAAAGTGCCTGTGCAGACACCCCTGCCAGGCCTTTGCTTGTCAATTATTGGCATCACACCTTACAGCAGGGACCCCACTGCCACCTGGGTGTGCTCCTGAGGGTGGTGACAGGGTTCACTCTGAGTGAGACATGGGCCAGTGTCAATGCTGAGCAGCACTGAGGCTCCTGCCCTTCTCCTCAGGGTGAGACATGGGCCAGTGTCAGAGCTGAGCAGCACTGAGGCTCCTGCCCTCCCCTGTTCCTATGGTGCCTGATACTCTCCTCCTGCTTCCACACATCTCTCCACATGCAACACTCTCATTCCCTGCCCTGCTGTGCCACTGAAGCCTGAAGGAAACTTTTGAGTGAAGAAGAGTAGTTTTGTCTTCTTTCCCTAACAGTATCTTCTAACTGGACCCAGGATGTCACAGAAGTGCCAGAAATTTGGCATGGGAGGGCAGATACAACTGAGGAGACAAAAGGGCCATTTACCAGTTTCACTTGGACAACCATAAACAGCCCACAAAGACACTATTTCTGTATGAAAAGAAATCAGTTGCTGCTCTCTGAGTCGGGGGCCTCTGTGTAGGCATAGGTTCACTGCTGATGGAGTTGATTTAAAACCCTTTGCTGTGATGGCAATGTTGGTAAAAGCTTTAACCATAGTTTTTACGATGCTATTAAGTTTTAGTCATTTGTGGGTTTTGCAGTATATGAATACTATAGATGCCACCTTAATTAAAAGGTCTTGTCATCTTGTGCAATTAAAAAGAGAAAATGTACTCTGCTATGAACAGCCAGGAACAAATTGAGCAAGCTGCATTATACACGCTAAGTACACAGCAATTCTGTGCCCCTTCCGGTATCACATCTATTCTCAGGCATTCAGTGCTTTCCAATAACCCTGTTACAATGTTTTATGTCTAATTGACTTATGAAGTACCAGTGCCATGGTGTCTCTGACCATTAATGACAACTAAGTTAAACAAAGTTCTACTTTGCAAATGCATATACCAACTTTACACACACAGAGCGCAGAAGGAGAAATGTTGTTTCTCTCAGGATTTCCATGTACAAATACTTATTAAGAGGTGTTCTTTTTTTTCAAAAGAAAATATCTAATGGATAATAACACAGTCTCTTCCCAAAGAGTACATAATAAGATAAACACAGTTAGATGCCCATGCAACTATTTAATTGGACAGCATATGCACATAAAGTAGATCACGCACAAGGCATTCACAGTCTAAACAGGAAAGTGCACTTCCTCAGCTACCTACAACAAATCCCAGCAGATGGTTACCAGCATGTGCCCATTCCTGTCAGCTGCAACCACATTCACCTTCATAAGCCTGGTTCATTCTTTCAATTTTGACTCCAACTCAAGGTCTTTCAAGGTAATCAAGCAGCAAATGACTGGTTGCCTCAAGGTTTGTGCCCAGAGCAGAATTGCCTTCAGGATCCACTAGTGGTAACTTTTGACCATGAGAAAAGGATATCTTGTATTTGTCTGCAGCTTATGCCCTTAATGCCCCAGGACATCTCCTGGGACAGTTAGACCAAAGCATTTGGTTCACACAATCTTATCAGTCCAACGCAGCTGCCAGGCCACACCAGCTGAAAAGCTCTGTAAGAAGCAGAAGGGCATGAAATGGCACATTTCCTTCTCCAAAGGGTTCTGGACTTTGGATTGGACCGTTTGGGATTGCTACAAAATACCAGAGCTGTTTAGACTTCTCGGGATTTTTTCTAAATTAGAGGCAATAATATTTATGGTGCTTTTTGGCAGACATTCTCATAGGTCCAAGCATCATAGCTCTTGTGCCTGGGTCATAAAGAGACTGAACATATTCTCATTCAGACTTCACATACAATTCACAGATCATTAGTCAAATATACCAATTCCACTGATGCCAACTGAAGCACAACCTCCTTTGGGCCTATTTTTTAAGTTGTCTGGCTCCATTAGAGAACTTATCCTTTAAAGGTAAGTTAGGCTGAAAGGGATGCTATCTCAGAAGTCTTGTCCATCTGGCAGTTCTTGACCAGACAATTGAGTGAAAATGCAAAGTTGACAGAAGTATGGAAAACAATTTTTTTCCCTCTGCCTTGCAGATAAGTGAGGCCTTCTTGTGTTTTGGAGAGCTAAAACCTACCACCATCCAAACAAGTAATACAGTGGACTGAAGATCAGTATAAGACAGCAGTAACTTGGGGGCTGAAAACTTACCAGCAGCAGGACAGGCAGTGCTCTCACCTCCCCACAAGGGAAACAACACCCCTCCCCTTCACGCTGCCCCTTGGTGCTTTGACTCACACAGGAGTTCCCCACACAGCTGCTGTAGCTTCTGGGAAGATCTTCACAATCTGCAGAGAGGATCCTGGCTTGCTGCCTTGTCCCTGAAGTGCCCAGTGCTCCCCTACAGAAGGAAACTCCAAAGCTGCTCCTTGAAAGGAGCTTTTCCTCTTACATCCATGCCAGCAGCCACCTTTGGGGCTCAGAGCACCGCGAGCGCCTGTTTTCTGGCTGCCATGAGCCTGCAGCTTCTCCTTTGAAGTGCTGCAGCCTTTGGGGAGCATCCTGGGGCACTGCTGAGCTGCACAGACAAGCAACAACTGCTGCAGCTCAGACAAGCATATGCTCCAGAGGAGGGGACACAGTCGAGATGAGGGATGAGCAAAGTTTTGATCACAGATAAAGGAAAGGGGACTGCATTTGGAAGGAACTGGAGAAATGCTGAGGATGCAGGAGGCTTCAAAGCAAAAAAGAGCAATCATCTTGGCTGTGATGGTGTAAACCCTCTAAGTATAAGATAATTAGTAATCCAAGTGACAAGTTATTGACAATTAGAATAAATACCCTTAGGCTCCAGAAGCCACAGTCCCACATGGACAGGAGCCCAGCAGCCAGTGACCAGGAGGTGCAATGCTAGAAACATCAGGTCCACATCACTACCACACACTGTACCAGCAGTGCCCTCAGTGCTAATGACATCCCTCGATAGGAGGCTGGTGGCATGGCTGGCCTTCAGAGTGCAAAATAATAACCTAACATTACTTGCACAATGAAAAGACAGATAATTGTGTATTATTATGCAACCTCTTATGAATTTCTGAGTCTTCCTTTCCCTCGAAGTGGACACGGCTGTAATAGGTGAGTAGCACCCAACCACTCCCCAAGGACCATTTGTAACACAGCCACCAGGAACTGCATCCTCAAACTGGGGGCCTGACTTGGAACTTGGCACAGGCTGCTGTCACCAGACCCTTTCCAGCTGAAGTCAATGACAGCAGGACAGAGTTAGTACTAAAAACATAAACCCAACAACAACACAAAAAAAAAAAAAAAAAAAAAAAAGAAAACCTGCTGCCGTAGACTGACTCAAGAAGAAACACACAACAGTCCTTGATCAGAGCTCCTCCCTCTCCTTCAGTACTGGCAGAGCAAGCAGGTCTCCTCTGCAGGCTGTGAGTGGCTCCCATCCACTCACAGCCCTTGGAATGCCCCTTGGCAACAGGTACACACAGAGACATGTTATTCTTGAATTGATGTTAGTCCTGAATTGCCAGTCACCCAAGGACAGGACCTAGGCAGAAAGTTTGAATATAGATTCACAGGCTTGGAACTTTGTTTAAAACTGTGCTGCACTCTGGGGAGGCTGAGCCAGCTGCTACAGCAGCCTCTTAGTAGGGCTCCTGTCCATTAAAGAAAGAATAATTCACAGGAAGTGGCTTCAGAGTGGATCAAAGCACAGAGGAGAGAGGGGCAATTATAATTTTGAAAAAGATGTGCACAAACAACACAATTGGGCAACTGTGGATTGGTGTTATCTCCCCCCCACTCTCCAGTTGAACTGCATCATCTGTCTAGTCTGAGCAGCATAAATATGATTTAGATACTAACTATGCCACCTTCTGTATGACTCTAGGTAAATATTGCACATAAGATACAAATAGAAACATATCTTGATTAAAACAAAAAATGCAGAGTACACCTGGGATTTACTGCCCATCAGCACTAATTTGTGCTAATCATTACTGTTTTAGAGCATGAAATCACAGAATCACCTTGCTTAGGTCATTGAGTCCAACCTCTGACCTAACATCACCTTGTCAACTAAACCATGGCACTGAGTGCCGCATCCAGTCTTTCCTTAAACACCTCTATAATATTCTTTAATAACCTTAAGTTACAATGTGGGAAGAAGGACTGCTGCATCACTTAGTATTTTACTATTGATGAAGTTTTCCAAACCGCTTTTATCATGTCATTTTGCCTAAACATGTCAACTGTATCCAGCATTCAAATGCACAACTCTTTTCTTACAATTAATGTGTGATCCACAACCCTTTGTGATCGAGGAATGTAAGACAAAAGAAATTAAAAACAAACAAACCAAAACCCAAACTCAAAAAACCAGCAGAGAGAACAAGTAAACAGGAAACCACTTGGCTTGAACCCTAGAGGGTGATGCCCCACACTGCACCGTGTCTTCTCATTATCGAGCTCAGTTGCTGACCCCGGTGTACAAGCAGGTTCAGTGCCTTCCTTTCTGGAGCATGCTGCCTGCTTTTGAACTTGAGCTGCTGAGAGAGTTTATGAACAGAGCTGTTGTTTTATTTACTCTCAATTAATCATGCTCAACTGTAAACAAAGTGTCTGTTTTAGTTCTGCTGACAATTATCCACTTGTCAACATCTCCCTCAAGTACCTTCAGCATCTGGCAACAGCACAAAACTGCTACATCAAAGTGAACATTTTGTCTCAATAAGAAGATAGACGTGTGGCAGGGTTTCATCTGTTTTCTAGCCCATCAACAATCAAGCTATATTGTTACTGATGCAACCAGACCACTTCCTATGGAATATTTATTTACAAAGGGGGAGGGAAGCCAAATTTTGTTTATATTAGTAAGGCAGACTCACAGAAGAAAGTACTGGAGAGCCCAAAGAGCCCCCATGCCTCCCCACAGAGGCAGCAGCGAGCCGTCCCTGAGCCTGCCTGGGGCCTGCCATGGGCCTCCTGCCCTGCCAGGGCAGCTCCAGCCCCACCTTCACCAGCTTCACCTTGCCAAAAGCTCCAGAGTAGGACTTATTTCTTTATTTTGCGGTGTTCAGCAAATCCCAGTGCAAATGGAAACCACTTACTGGTGCTTCCCTAAATAATTCTAGTATGATAATCTTTCCACTACCTGCTCCGTGGCGTGGGCATTCTTTGGTCCCTGGAGCTCCTGCACTGGTTTGAATTTTGCCATTTTAAGCTTGTAAGATATAATTATTCCCATTAGCTCAAAATCCTTCCTGCATTTTAACACAACCTCCCTGGTGCTTAAATTGAAAGCTCTAAGGTAAACTGCAGATAGTCTGGCACCTTTTTGGGTAAGCAAGGTAAAACTGGGCACTCCTTTTCTTCTGAGGGGATGAAGGCAGCTCGCCAGGTGGCTGCCCTAACAGGGGAGGAGGCTCCGGGGTGCTGGGCCTGTGGAGAGCACCACCTCACTCCTCTGAGGCACCAAACCCACGTTCTGTGGCTCTGGTTACCTCAAATTTTTAATATTATTCAAAACAGAACCTTGCTATAGCAAAGGAACAGGAGAATCTGACTAACTTTACCAAAAGCAACCCCAGCCCTGCACCTTTATCTCCACAGAACTGAGTTTTCTTACCAGAATAAAACACTCAGGGGTGCGGGGAAGGGCCGGAGGCTCCGGTGCCCGGAGCGGTGAGGGCAGAGCAGGGAGCGGTGTCCGGGCCGGACCTGCTCCGGGCCGTAGGTGCTGCGCTCCGGGCTGCTCCCGCCGGGAGCCCCGCCCGCCAAAACGGCTCCGCTGGCACGCGCTAATCAATCTTCAGCTGCGTAATTGATTCTAATGAGCTCGGCCCCGGCCCCGGCTCGGCACTGACGACCACCCGAAGTCGGCGGCGGCTCCGGCCGCGCTCCCCGCCCGCAGCGCCCGGCCCGGCCGGACCGCGGCCGCCCCTTTAACCTTCTCCTCCCTCTACAATTAATTGAGATATCTTTTATACTTGATGTGTTGTAAAATTAATGCCTAATTTATGTAATTAGTCAATTAACTGTAATTCTAGCATATGGTGCCAAATGCCCAGAAGGTGTTCTTGTTTCCCAGGTACTTATTTTGATGTCACGAAATGCAGCTAATTAATTTTACATGCATATTAATTTCGGATCTATTTAGCAGCTCCCTTTGTGAAAGCAGATTTAATATTTGTCTTTCTAACCTTTTTGGGCAAATTCCACGCTCGGTGTTGAAATGGAGGTGACTTTTAAAACACATTTCCATCGGTCTCCCTTTCCTCTGCGGAGCCTCTGCTGACACCGGGTCGATCCCTCCTGTGTGAAGATGCACAAGGGCTGATTATCTATAGCTTCCCGCACATCTATAACTGTCGCAAGATACGACTATTGAATTTAAATCCGATTAATATTTAATATTAAACATTTCTGAGGGAATTTTTGTTTGTTTTTTTCAAAGCACAATATCCCACGGACATTTTTTTTTAATAGCTGCTCTTAATACAATGCTCCTCGGAAAAATTATGAGAATTGAAGTATTGCCTAATTAGAAAATGAGCGTAATTCTGATCGCTGGCTCCTGACGTTCGCAGTTCTCCCGATCGCGCTGAGAAACTGCGAGCCCGCTGCCAGCGCCCCGCAAACCGCTCGGGTTACGCTTCTGCCTCTGTCGGAAAGCGATCGCGTTTGATTTTGTCCATAATACCAGAAAAGATGAGATTATGCCTCTTCTTTCTGCAGTTTGTGCAGAGATTAAGGGGTTAATCGCTTCGCGGGCTTTCCCGCTCCCCAGATGCTGAGAGAAGATTTAAGTAGAAAAAGAGATGAAACCCGTAGTCTGCACTCCTAATTCCCAACGATACCCTCTTTCCCTTCGCTGCAGCAGCACTAATTGCCGCATTACACTCATCTCTGGGGTGAGGGGAGATGGAAATGCACCCGGCTGAGGGTGCGGGACTCTGTGTGCGGGTGGGTGCGCTCCGGCCGCCCGGATCCCGCAGCCGCGGGGAATCGCTTTGCTGCGGAGCGGCAGGACGGGAGTCGGCTCTTTGAGCGTCTACGCGGGTGCTGTGGCGTCATAAAACTTTTTATCCCCCTTTCTGGATAAATTAATGAGCAATTTAATTAATAAAATCAGAGAGTAGCGTAAGTGCTATGATAATGAAGTTAAATGAGCGCGCAGTAAAATATTCACTAATCCAGCACATTGGCAAATGCCCCCTTAATTCTGCTTAGCACTAAAAGGGTTTTGAGCACCATAATGAGATTCCTCTGTCTGCTAATTAATTGACACTCTCCTGAATATTCATATGTGCTAGCACCAATACGTTCCTAATTGCACCGTGGAATGGATCTCAGAGGAAAGTAAATCGCCATAGACTTAATTAAAATAATGTATGCCAGATCCAGCTCGCTGAAGACGAGACATTTGCCATCAAGCGGTGTAAGAAAGTGGCACCTGGTTTGTAGCGAAAAATGAGGAGAAAATCTTTATCCCTCCCAAGGTGAAGTCAGCAGGGGCCTCGAAGCGCCAGGCTGTTCAGCCTGGAGATCTGGAAGCGAGAGAGCTTCGCCATCAAGCAGCGCTGCCAGTGCGCGACCCGCGGCGCCGCGCACGGAGGAGCCGCGGGGGGAGCGGGCGCTGCGCGGAGAGGTGGGAGAAATCTGGTCAGGGATGCCCTCTACAGAAGCGTTCAGGGAAAAGCGCTCGTCGCCGGAGAGGGAGGGGAGGAGGGGGAGGCAGGGAAGGAGGGAGGGAGCAACCACGTTTGTAAACTTTTCCTTGAGGGGAATCCGGTGCCTTTGAAGCTCAGTCTCTGAATGGATTGTTCTTTGCACCTCCAGACTAATACTGTGAGCTAATATTGTACATTTAAATTGTTCTGCTGTTAAAAGCGTGGCGAGTTGCGCTGAGAAATGAGTGCCTGCCGCTGCCCGGCCGCGGCCTCCATCCCGCGCCGGCGGAGCGGGCGGGGGCTGCGCCCAGGCCCGCGCATCCCTCGCTGCCGCTGAAAAGCGGACATAAAGCGCTTTGCTAGATCTTTTCCTTCCCTACCAGCTCAGGAAACGAAAAGGAAAATTGGTTTCTTGGAAAAGACGGCTTTTAAAAAAAATCACCACAGGTTAGAAACTAAAAAGAGTTTATTTGAAGACATACAAATGCATATTTATTATACACATGTAGGCATTAACAATGTAAATTACACCGCCAGCACTTGCTGGTTGTTTATTCATTAGATCTTTAGAAAATCTACATTGCCTGCAGATAGCGGGATGATAATGTGAGATACACAAGCAGTTTACCCAGGCAGCTCCGCCCGGCTCCGCCAACAGGTCCGCGGGGCTCCGCGTCCCTTCCGTACCGCGGGCGCTCCTTGACAAGGGTAATTCTACCTTGACTGTGCCGACTGAAACTGCCGTCAGCAGAAACACAGGGCGAGGGTTTTACAGGTCGTGGCTCAAGAGAGAGCGAACTTAGACGGAAACACTTCCTAGCAGAAGAAATGCGGAGGGGCTCTGCTCTGAATGGCAGCGCAGACATCTCGCTCTCAGAGCTCAAAATGCCCTGCCATTCGCAGTGCCTTTTATTCCCGTGTAAAATCTTCCCTCGCCAAAAGGAGGAAAAGTCCTCTATCAAATTCTATCCTCTTTGGCTGATTGAACGCTGCATGACTATGTATCTCTCGATAATAAAGACAGAGAAAAAAATATATGGGAAGAAATAGCTGCGGGGAAGTCTTTTCTAAAGTTAGATCCAAAGAACCTCTTCCAGGAATGAAATATTAAAGAAGGTTAATGTGGTTTTTGCTGCAGAGCTGAGGGTTGATGGGAAGACGGGAGCTTTGCTCGCGTCGCGAGTACAGCGATCGGGAGCTGAGGGCGGGGGATGCCGAGAGATGGAAGGAAGCGATGGGAGCCGCCGGACTCAGGGAGCGCACCAGCGCTTCTCCCGCAGCCGCGGGGCTGCCCTGCCCTGCCCTGCGCTGCGGGGCATTGCCCCACCGAGCCGGGGCAGGGGGCGGGCAGCCCCGCTGCCTTCCCGGAGGCACAGCGGGCCGGGGAAGGCGCTGCCCCTTCCCGGCGACACGGCCCCGCACCTCGCAGGTGTGCGGGGGGCTCTGCGGGCCGGGCCGGGCCGCGCTGTGCTGTCCCAGCGGGCCCCGGCGGGGCGGGAGCCCCGCGCTGAGGAATTGTCCTCGCTGTCCCCGGGCAGCTCGGTGGGTGGCAGGGGGCGGGGGGCGCGGGGAGGGGGCTGCGGCAGGAAGGGAAAGGCAGAGCCCCGGCGCCCACACAGCGCATCCCATCACACCGCACTCCCCCACCGCGCTGCGGCAACTCAGGGAGCTGTTTGCAAACATGCCCCCCGCCAACAGCGAGAAAAACACGACCATTCAAAGTTCTGACCCTAATTAAAGCCCGGCTCGTTAAAGACTTCACACAATGCAGGAAAAAGTTTGCCCGAACCTGAATTCCGCGAGCTGTTATTACCTTTGCTTTTAAAGAGAGGAAATAACCGTAACGTGCGCGCCATTATTCTTGTGGATATGCAATTTAAAATCATCGTCAATTGTCATAAAAACCATTTCACAATGTTTGGCTAAGTAATAACTTAGTCATTTAAAGGTGGTTTTCCGGGCGACACGGACATGCAATTCAAGAAAGATTTGCATTGCTTACGGATTTTGCACCGCCGTTCTGACCGCAGCGGGAACGGGACTCAGCCTAAATTTTTTTTCTTTCTGGTTTTGCACGGAACACCAAGACAAGAGCAGACTGTGGGAGAAAACGTGAACGGGATGAGCATGTCTTTGAAAAAAAAAATAAAAGGCTGATAAAAAAAAAAAGTTTATGAAACAGACGGATTTGGAAAGAA
>JAWWEW010000017.1:16450940-16473117 GCA_035583185.1 Anabacerthia variegaticeps
TATTAAAAAATTTAAAGAGAAGAAAAATAAAGAAAGAAAAGAAATAAAATAAAGAAAATAAAGAAAAGAAAGAAAAGAAAGAAAAGAAAGAAAGAAAAGAAGAGAAAGAAAAGAAAGAAAGAAAAGAAAGAAAAAGGAAAATCAAGTTTGCTCCACCCAGCTATTAACCAAAACACAATACCTTTTTCTGGGTGGTACTGCACAGAAGTTGATTCAGTTTTGACAATGTTGTTTAGCTATCATTTGCTATTTTGAATGAATGGGAGCAATCCCCCTTTTTACAACAGTTGTTTCCTATTATGGAGAGGTGCAGCAGTTGAGGGCAGACATGTGAAAGTGGCTGTTTGATTCCCTTTTTCATCCCCCTGACCCTGCCTTTGTCCCTCCTCACCCTGGGAATGTCACGCCTCACTACTTCACTTTGAGATGCTCTAGAAAGTGGCTTTGTTATTCCCTTTTAGACATACACGAAATTGTTCTCATTCCCCCTGCTGTAAAAGATACTTCAAATTGGGACTCGGTTCACAAGTGCAATGCAATTTGGCTTAGCTCAACCTTTGTTCTGCTTGTACAAATGACCAAACAGTGCACACATTATACAGTTGATCTACTGCTCCCTTTACACCAGAGTTAGCGGCTGGGAGAAAAGCAAGTTAATCCCTTCAATACTAAGGTGGCATTTTCAATATTTCCTACAATGCGAAAGGGAGAAGAGAGGGCAGCTTGAAATGCGACATTTGTTTAAAAGGGAAGATTAAAAAGAAAAAGTTTGCGAGGCCTCCCCTGATACTTCTCCAAATAAATAAATAAACAAACCAACAAGTCCCAGGCGTGTAGATAAATGTTCCAGCGCCTCCGGGAAGGAAAGGGAAGTTTACCACAAAGACAGACTCTCAGGGCAGTAACGCCGAGACTCGAGCCGGAATCCTCGCTAAAAGCACAGTACTTAACAAAACGCTGGGGACTCACGGCTGGTGCGGTGCCTGAGCCCGCGGCCCCGGACACACCTGCGGGGCCCCGGACACACCTGCGCGGCCCCGCGGAGATGGGGACGGGGGTGGAGGGCGGCCCGGCGGGGGTAGCGCTGCGTGCCCAGCCCGGCGGTGTCGGCCCCGCGGAGCCGTCCAGGGGGGTGTTCCTAAGCGGAGGGAGAGGGGGCTGCGATGCTGCGCTTACCCGCGCGTGGATTTGCCGCCGGCGGCAGAGGAAAAAGAGCTCTCCCGGGAAACCGGCTCCGGTCAGGAGCCAGGTGCTCCGGGCCAGCCCCTGGAGCGATGAGTGGCAAGAGCAGCCTCCTCCCGGGCTTAAGGAATTCGGGTGGTCCCAGCGCGGGCTCTCTCCGCGCTGGGCAGGGCCGAAAGGGTGGCCGGGGCCGAGGCCCTAAAGCACTGAGCCTGGGACAGCGGGGACCAGCCGGTGCACCCCCGGCGGTGGCGCAGCGGGACAAGTGGCCCTGGTGGCGCTTCAAATCCCCGACGGGACGGCCGAGGACGGCGCACACGGCTCTGAGGAGGATGACAGCGGCGAGGAGCCAGCGGGCGGCGGGGCTGGGCAGGGCAGGGGTGGCCGAGCCCGGCTCTGGGGTCTAACCCGGGCCCCGAGAGGCGCAGCCGGGCCCGGCCCCGGCCCCCCCGGGCACAAAGCGCACTGCACATCCCAAGCTATTGGGAGTACAGGTTTGGGGAGCAGTTCTCAGACCAGCCTTGACAGGCAGGGGGAGTTTGTTTAGTGCTCATTGGGAAAGGAACAAAATCCTTTTGAAAGGGCGCTAAGTAGTTTCACGCCAAAGTGGCAGATTTGGTGAAGAATGTGGGGTGGGACAAAGCTCCGCCGTTCCCAGAGCGGCCCGAGCGCTTCGGGAAACCGCACCGGGAATTCAAGCACACAGAAAAGCAGGAGACCCCAAATCTCAGCTGTCCTTCTCCCTCCCGGCCCCCGAGAAGCAAAAACAAGCAGAATCATTATTTAAAAAAAAAAAAAAAAGGCTTAGCCGAAACGCAGCCACAACCAGCAGCCCGGAGTTGACTTTCCAAAACGGGGGAAAGCTTGCTCAGGGCCTGGCATTGTGTTTTGCAGCCTAGGAAACCCTAAGAAGCTGGTACTTCCCCCCTCCCTTCTCTTTTCTCCCAACTGGTTTGTAAATATTAACAAGGTTGTGAGCTATTCTCTCACAGAGAGTGGATTTTTTTCTATCCTTGGAAAACTTCTTGGCTTTCCCCCACAGCCCCTCTTCCACTCCTCCCCTCTGCAAAGCTACACACCTGCTTGCAGCCACAAGGATTCAAAATCAATATTGTATTTGTCACTTTTCTGTCTCCTTTCCCTCTCTCAACAGACCTGCTTGCCACTGAGGCGAATTGTGGATTTATGGAGGAAAATTAGCATAAATTATTACCAAATCTGTAAACGTGTGTGGTCTTGCTTGTGGGAAAGGGGGCTATTGCAAACCTTCCATGCAGAAAGGTGGTCCATGATGGGCTCCATGCATGGACTGAATGGCTCTTGCACGAAATAGATTTCCATTGGGTTTGCACATTGATATAATTGACTTATGTGTATTTTATACAGTTTTCCCAACACTTCCTCTGAGCTCCCTATTTGAATTAGACTTCAGAAAAACGTCTATTTGTTTCGGTTTCCTACACAATGGATTTGGATTCACTCGCACCCTCTCCTCCTCCCTAATGTTGGCTTTCACACTAAAAGGCAAGTGCTACAAGTTACATTTAAATTCTATACTGCCCAACTCTATCATCTGTTGTGTGCTCAACACGAGGTGAAACTTTGGGTAGCAATTACTGGGATGACTTCGCCTGCCCTGCCACTCTGCTCACACATTCCTTTGCAATGGAAAAAAAAAAGAAAAGAAAAAGAAAGAAAAAAACCACGGGTGCCTTACAGCCATACCTCGTTCGCACTCGGAGTAGCAAATGACAACGGAAGTCGACTTTTCTTTAACTTTACAGCTTGCGGGTTCCCTTTTGCACCAGCGGTTGTTTTCTTTTCTTTCTTCGAAAATAAAAGGTACCAGCAAAAAGAGGAAGAGAATTTGTCAGTTTGTGAATTTTCTTCACTCCCGTGCTGTTTCTGAGACGACTTTTTGATAGTCATCCTAGGAGCGAACTTGGGCTAGGAAACAAAACCCGAACTGAGGGGTGTTAGGAATTGGGGACTGGGGTGTGTGTGTGGGAGGGGAGTGTCCCTTATACCCACATTTTTTGGGGCTCTCAATACAAAACCAGAAGCCTTCTGCGTGGTGTCCTGAGGGACGCTGGGAGGAATCTGTCCTCATATCAGAGTATTGCCTTTCCTACCCTCTAACAAACGTTCATCGTCTGATCCCATCCAAAAAACATTTTTGGAGGCTGCGTTCCTGCCGTGCCCGACTGGATGAAGCAGCTCGGAGCAGGTGAACTGGGCGAGGCAGCTCCGGGCCCTTCTCTGCCAGGGGCACCGGGGGACGTGCGGCAGGTCTCCCCCCAAAAGGGCTCGTTAGCTCGGCAGCGCGGGGCCGGCCGGCATCTCGGATTCCTAGCAACACAATTATTTGCTCATTATTCTCTAAACGACATCCTGCCCCGAGAGAGAAGGATTAGGTGGGACCGAGGGCAGCCGGGTTGGGCCGAGGGGAGCGCAGTGTAACACACACGAGGCCGGCGCTGCTCGCGGAGTGAAACGCGATGCCGGGGCTGCTGCCAGGTTTGAGGGACCCCGCTCGGTGGGGACAGTCCCTCCGAGGAGGCTCCCGGGCGCCCGCAGAGCCCGTCTCGCAGCAGCCGCGCTGCGGAGCCGCCGCCGCGCTCCCTCCCCCAGCACGGCTGTTTTTGCTGAATTAAGAAGGTGACATTATTCTTCTTTTCAAGTACTTCTGTTAATATTGAAAAACGTGCCCTTGCATTTCAAGCGCGCGCGCTCAGCCTCAGCAGCCATTTCAATATTAATGAAATTGTTTAATCTCCTAAATTCATCGTGTTTAAGTTACGTTTTGGTGAGTTATTGACCGGCTTCGAAAATACTGTTAATGGAGTTGATGTGTATTCACCACAAAGGCTCTTCCTCCCAGGGCTTGCAGGTCCCGCGACAATCTTTAATTCTGGCTCTAGGGTGACAGGATGCACCGCAGCCTCGGGAATACACATCATACAACTTCCCTGCTGTACCAGGGCAAGCCTGGCACCTTCCGGGCCCGATCCCCGCCCCAGGACACGCTCGTCTGGGCTGCGGTTCCGGGGTCGGGCCTTGGTTCCCGGCGAGGAGGGAGGACGGTGGAGCAGAGAGAGCCGCAAGCCGGGCGCTCCACGTCCTGCCCGCTCCTACACGCACAAGTGTGCACCGAGCAGCACACAGGCTGGCGAGCAGCCTGAGCCACATCATGCAAATCCCGCAGAAGGCGTCAAAGTGAGGATATTCAGCACAATGGCCGGTGACACGGAGGGTTAGCCCAGACGGGCCCTGCGGGACCCCCCAGTGTCGGGGCCGCCCGGCCGGAGGGCGCGCAGGCGGATCCCCGCGAGCAGAACAGCGGCGTGCAAGGAGCTCCTTCCCGGGCACACGGGGCTGTGCCAGGGTCAGGAGCCCGGCTCGCTGTGCTGTATTGAGGGCGACTCCCAGGCTTTACACCAACAGGTCCGCGGAACCAGAACAAGAGTCCTGCATGGGCTGGGGGAAACGGGGGGAGCGTGGTGGGGAGAGTAATTTCCCGGGGCGGCTACCGAGGAGCCCCGATCTTATCGCTCCTCGAAAGAACCTTCACTCGAAGAGAGCGGATTTGGCAGAGAAAGTCTCTCGTTACAGGGAAAAAGGCTCGCCTTAAGTTAGCCAACAATACAAATCAGATAACAATGCAGAACAAACAGAATACCACAGCCAAGCAATTTCCATGTCAAACATCCCACTGCTCAGTACCTCCATTTGTAAGTGTGAATTGCAGACTAAGCTTCCTGCAAAGTCCACAGAGAGGTTAGTGCATACCTTCCCCCCCACCCCCAGCCACCGGGTACCATCGCACTGCAATTCCGCTGGCGGAGCCTTTTCACCCCTCGCCTTGTCTTCAAATGGAAATGATTCCCATTGGCCCAAGGTGTCCATGTAAATAGGTGTAAATGAAACCAGATTATGCCTTTCTCTCCAGCCCCCTCCTCCCCGCTCCCCTCCCCCTGCTCCCAGGGCGATTGTCATATGATAGCAAAGAAGTGGCACATTAATGAAGCGCCTCTACAGGGGTCTTTTCTGCTCATGTCACCACATAAAACTATCAGATGGTTAGAGGAAGGACATGGAGGCAACTACTTAGCTCATCGCGGCTGCAGAGAAGCAAACAAGCCTCTGCTACAGTCCAGCTGCCGGTGGTGTAAAAGAAGCTGATTCAGCCCGCGGAGGCGAAGGGAGGGGTGTACAAGAGGATTCCCAAAACCAAGCCAGCTCGCTGCCTCCTCAGGACTAAACTGGAGCAGAGTGGCCGCGAAAGGAGCGACAAACACGCCGGAGAAGCGGGGTGGGAAAGAGTCCGGACTCCCAGCTGCGTCCCGGATGCGGACTGTCAACTTCCAGCAACTTTAAGGTGGGCATATGTAGGGGCTAGCGTGGAGTGGGAGACGAGGGGATGGGATGGGGTCCCCTTCTCCTTCTCGCCGCCACCAGAAGACAGAGCTATCACTAGAGTAACTTTACGGCCGTGGACTGCTGCGGGAAGGCCAGGCTGAGGGAGGCCGGAGCTGGGAGAGGCACTTCATTTTTTCCCCCGCCGGCGGCACAGAGCTCCGGGCTGTTTCCTCCTGTCCCCATCCGTCCGCCCCCCGCCCCCACCCCGAGGGCTGAGGTCCATCGTGCCCCTTCCCTGTGCCCTTTTTTCTCCGGCCCGGCCCCAGACCCACCGCCTGCCCCGACTGGGTGTCCGTGTAAATCCTCTCGGACTCACCCCTCTCCCACCCCTCCGCCCCCCCTCCTTGTCGCTGCCCTTCTGCAGATCTCCGCGGGTCGCCTTGCGAAGATGCCTCGCCCGGGCAGAAACACTTACAGCGATCAGAAGCCTCCCTACTCCTACATCTCGCTGACCGCCATGGCGATCCAGAGCTCCCCGGAGAAGATGCTGCCCCTCAGCGAGATCTACAAGTTCATCATGGACCGCTTCCCCTACTACCGGGAGAACACGCAGCGCTGGCAGAACTCCCTCCGCCACAACCTCTCCTTCAACGACTGCTTCATCAAGATCCCGCGGCGCCCCGACCAGCCAGGCAAGGGCAGCTTCTGGGCGCTGCATCCCAGCTGCGGGGACATGTTCGAGAACGGCAGCTTCCTGCGCCGCCGCAAGCGCTTCAAGGTGGTCAAGTCGGACCACCTGGCGCCCAGCAAGCCCGCGGACGCGGCGCAGTACCTGCAGCAGCAGGCGAAGCTGCGGCTCAGCGCCCTTGCGGCCACCGGCACCCACCTGCCCCAGATGTCCACGTACAACCTCGGCGTGTCCCAGCCTTCCAGCTTCAAGCACCCCTTCGCCATCGAGAACATCATCGCCAGAGAGTACAAGATGCCCGGGGGCCTCGCCTTTTCCACGATGCAGCCCATGCCGGCCGCCTACCCCCTCCCCAACCAGTTGACTACGGTGGGCAGCTCCATTGGCACGGGCTGGCCCCACATGTACAGCTCCGGCATGATCGACACCGCCACCCCCATCTCCATGGCCAGCAGCGAGTACGGCGCCTACGGCGTGCCCATCAAGCCGCTGTGCCACGGGGGGCAGACTTTGCCGGCCATCCCCGTCCCCATCAAGCCGACCCCCGCCGCGGTGCCGGCCCTGCCCGCCCTGCCCGCGCCCATCCCCACCATCCTCTCGAACTCGCCGCCCTCCCTCAGCCCCACGTCCTCGCAGACGGCCACCAGCCAAAGCAGCCCGGCCACCCCCAGCGAGACTCTCACCAGCCCGGCGCCCGCCCTGCACTCCGTGGCGGTGCACTGACCCGGGCCGCCCGCACGGACTCTGCCTTCCCCCGTGTCCCAAAGTTTCCTCGGAGCTCTCCTCCCTCCCCTTCTCTCCCTCCTCCCGCTTCTTTCCTCTCTCCTCCTTTCCTCGAAAGCAGAGACAGCTCCCCGCGGGAAGCTGGGGTTTGCGTTCGCGGGAGCTGCCTTTGCGCTTCGCCCCTCCAGCCGAGCCGTCCCTGCAGGCTCGGCCTCTCCCCCGCTTCCGAACTTTGCTTTCCGTTCTTCCGAGGCGAAAGGACCCGGCCCGGCCCCTCCCGCCCGGTAGGAACTGCCACTCGCATCGCTAGTTTTCCAAAAGTACTTCAGGCATCTTCGATTTGCCGGCGGCCAGGCAAGCCTGGCCCGGCGACGCCTCTGCCCTCCCTTTGTACGGGGAAGAACGGGGTTTGTCCAGGACCGGTCTCTAATACCACGAGCAGGGATGGCCGCTGCCGCCTCCCCGCCCGGGAGCAGCGGCGTTTCCAGCCTCCAAGCTGCAAACGCTTGGATCTTGGAAACGCCGGGACGTGCTGGTGTCCTTTGTGCGGGTGCGTGTCCCGCTGCCACAAAGGGCAGGGTTTCCGCGAGGAGAGGGTGCGGGAGCCCCGGGCAGAGCCCCGGGCGGAGCCGCGCGGGGCCCGCAGGTGCGGGAACAGGATCCACGCGGAACCGCACCGGTCCACTCAGTCCACACCTACAATGTTTACAAAGCGCCTGTTTTAATGTAAATACTGAACTTGCATCTGTACTGTACATCAGATGAGGTCCTTTTTGCAGTACCTGTTGTAATGTGGATGTTTACTGTAGTTTTCAGGTGAAAGAGGAGAAGTTGACTTGTCTGTTAACTTCTGATTAACCCCAAGGTTTGGGAAGCTGAGGTTTTCTTTGTTGTCGTTGGGGTTTTTTTGTTGTTGTTGTTATTTTTAAATTTTTGTAGCTATTTATTTCATAGCTTAAAAACAAACAACAACAATAATTATAATAAAAATAAACCTGTTACCAAGCACACGACCCGACATAGCTTAAAGAAAAGCTGCTGAACTCACTGATAAAATGTGGAAAAGTAATACAATAGCAGGTACAAACTGTGCAGGTCATCCTGATTTCTGCTGGAGCTTTGCAGACAAGAGAGAGGGGGCTAGGGAAACTGTAAATGTTTGTGCATATGAATGATTATAAACTGTGTAAAATGCACTTTTGTTTGATATACTCCTTTCTAGTTTTAGGTAGTTTGCTGGAAACTGAACTGTTGTTCTGTTGTGAACTGCTTAAGTTAAGGAAAAAAAAAAACCACAAAAAAGAACACCCCCTCCAAATGGCATTAGTGTCTATTGAAACTGTAAAGACATTTCTTTTTAACTTTTTTTTCCTGTACAGAATAAGCATGGCATTTTAAATATTGGTGTTCTTGTTCCCAGCATGTGTGTTTTAAGACAAAGGTTAAAAAGTGTCTACGTTAAATTATGAACCTAGTCGTCCAAATAATATTTTCTCATTAAAATATGTAAATGCAGATTTAGTTTCTTATTTGTCTTTTTAAAGAGTTTACATGAGAAAAGTAAAAAAAGCATTAGTTCATGACAAAGGAATGACGTTATTCCAATATTTAGATAAACAGCCTTTTCACGCAAGGTTACTATAAATATAGCTATTAACATACCACAACATCTTAGTAAAATTGTCATTACCGCCGGTTTAGTGAAGGGATAACGTACTAAGTGTGTTCTGTGAGGTCTATATCTATATATCTATACATCTCTGCATGCACACACGTCTGCATTTGTGCCCTATACACTTACACTGAATACACGTTTTGCATTTACGCCTGTGTGGATGTGACTTATCACCTACGAACTCTGAGTAACATTTTATCTAAAAAGTATAAAATCTAGTATGCTCCTGCAATACAGAGCAAACAAAAAAGTCTTTTATTTTTAGACTGAGAATACTGAATTTTTGTCGGTAGTGATTTTTCTTACAAGTGGCATCTCAGAATTCTTTTCAAGTAAAAGTGAGCTATTGTAGCTCTTTACCTGTCATTTAAATCTCCTCGAGCACTACAGTTAGTCCAACCACTGCTGTAATTTCTCCATCTCTATGGATCAACACCTTCCCAAAACAGTAGGCTGCGAACTGTAACACTTAACATTGTACCCGGTTTTCTGTAAGTCAATATATAGTCCGTTTTAAAAAGTAAGGGCGAAGTAGTTACAATGAAAACTGGATTCCGGACACTTTCTAGTGGAGTTCTCCCAGTCTGTTAGGGATTTTACAAGGATTCTGCAATGTTGAAAATGACAGAAGGGATCTAGCGGAGTCAGTAACCGAGTGACTCGGAGATGAGGCACTCTGCGAGCGCAGTTAGGAGACAACCACATCCCGAAGTGCTTACTAGCAAGAAAACGACATTGTATTCTAATGAGCCGGCAGGATTCACGAATTCTACAGCAGTGATGTTACAGAGGTTTTGTCTCTGACTGATCCCTCTCTGAATTTCTGGACCATAAACAGAAATTTAAGTGACATCCCCATTTTCTTACTACGTGCCGCAAGGTCCTTGCAAAAGTTTTAAGATTAATGTAGAGGGCAATTAATCCAGTTGCGACCATTTTTTTAAATAGAGAACGGATCCCACACACAGAAAAAAGGTGGAAAATACATGAATCATTGGGCTGATTAAAATGCATGAAGCTGCTAAAGCTTGTCAGATGGGGGACAACTGAACTCATTCATCAAGTCCAACCCACGATTATATCAACACGATCAGCTAAAGAAAGCATTCAAAACTTATCACCAGATCAATGGACACATAACTCGACAAACTTTTCCTAAACAAGCGATGACCTACATTTTTAGACGATGAGGACGCTTTACCCCCTTCCTTTATTTTTTTCTTTTAAGATCTAGCAGTCAGAACAAATCCTCAAAGATGAAATCCGAGCTCAGCTAAGAAGATGAAGTTGCACTTTCAGTCTTTTTTTTTTTTTTTTAAACCATATGGTAACGGCGGAGATAACGATCTGAAAAAATTATGCCCCAAAGCAGAATATTTTCAAAAGGTGCTATAGCTTTCTCGCTGCATAATGCGATAGTACGAGTGGCCACCGTAGTTTTAAAGTGCCATTTTCCTCTTTATCCCTGCGATTGCCCGAGCCTGGCCAAGCCCGAGGAGCCCCCTCGGCCCCGCGCCCTCTCCGCGCTCCTGCGCGCATCTCCGCCCGCGCCCGCGATGTTGGGATGCCGCTTTCAAACAAACACGCAGCTCAGCGCGTCGCTTGAATTTACTGCTTTGACTTGTTAAATCTCCCTAATGGCTCAAGTCCAATGTCAATAAACACAGATCAGAAATAGAACAGCGAGAGACAACAGCGCGGAGGGAAGGGGCGAGGGGGGGCGAGGGAATCAGCCACGGCCGAGCTCTGCGCCGCGCTCAGACATTTCGTGGGGGGTCGGGGGGAGACTTTAATTTTTTTAATTTTATTTTATTTGCCAGAGAGACATTGTACGCTAGGCGTACTTGATGCAAAGAGACCGTTCATTCTAGGCAAAAGCTCTTTTCTTCCGGAGGATGGGTTTGAGTCCGGCTGTGCAAGGTAAGCCCGAGAACCCAGCCGGGCTTGGCGGCTCGGGGGTTTGCTTCATGTCAGCGCATGGTATGTGAATCCTTTCTCGGCGGCGTATTTCTTTCTTTTTGTTTTGTTTTGTTTTCTTTCCCCTCGACATGTGACAAGACACCACCCCACAGGACTGAATCCTCTATTGAAGACAGCCAGCTCTTTCTCACTCAGAATATTTATTTTCCCTCGGACCGCGCCTTGCAGGGAAGGGCGGTCTGTGCCAGGTAGGGAGAAAAGAACTCCCCGGCGACCCCTGAGAGGGAGTTTTATGAGCCAACCTTTTTTTCAAAAGTGGTCCTTGGGAAAGGGAGAGAAAACTCAGCAGCTTCATCAACTTCAGTGCTGAATTATCTCGGAATCTTAATATAAATGTCACTTTGTGGGTTGACTGTTTTTTTGTTTTGTTTTTATTAACAAAAAGAAACCGAGGCTGTGAAGCCTTGGAGGGGCTGTATTTGTTTCTTTTAAACTAACAACAAATTATCTAATTAATATGTTTCAATTACAGCATGAAAAAGAGAGGCTTTGGACCGCCTGCAGTGGGTTTACAATAGCCCCAGAGCCCACTATAAGAATTTACAATAACTTCACATCTGTTTCTTTATTTCCCACTTTTCGAGTCTAAAACTCCTCTTGAAATCACTTCAAACCGTGGCCCAAGTTATGAAATATGGTCTCTCTGCCAGGAAAAAAAAAAGGTAGAAAGAAAAAAAGGACAAAACTTTGCAGATCGAGGCTTCATTTGCAAGCTAGAAAGTGAAAGCCCCATTGAAGAGCATTAAACAAATATATTAGAATTCTGTCACTTTATGCAATTGAGTAGATCAAATAAAGGGTCCCAGGCCACTTCATTCACTCTCATTCACTTGAATAGAAAATGCAAAGAATAGCAAACCTAGACTGGGCCACCGATGTAGATTTAGCCCTTTTTTTCTGAGAGACAAAAAGGCTGAATTTTCACAAACACATTGCTGACTCGGGGACTAGGAAACCAGCACTGAAACCCCTTTGGAATTTAAATTCATTTTATCTTCCTCTCTCTTTCTGGGTCCCTTTGCGCTACAGGGCGAGCTGCACTGGCACCCTTGCTTGGAAAAACAGTACAATACAACACAACAACAACAAAAAATAAAGGTTCTAGATTTATCCAGCCGAGCCACGGTACAGTTTGGAAGGTGAAGTTTTTTACTTGCAAGGAGAAAAGGGGACCCACCCGCCCTTCGCGGAGCCCCTTCCCCAGCGCCGGGCAGAGCCGCCCGCCGGGCGCGGCCGCGCTCGGGGCGCTGCGCACACGCGGAGGGGCGGCGGGGCTGAATGGGGCAGCGGGGACACCCTGCGGGGCACCCGGGCTGGGCTGGCCAGGGAAACACCCGCGGCACACCACACAGCCAGGGCACGGCGGCACAGGGCACAGGGCATGGTATGGATGGCACAGGGCAAAGCATGGCATGGTATGGTATGGATGGCACAGGGTATGGATGACACAGGGCATGGAACAGGGCATGGCATGGTATGGTATGGATGGCACAGGGCATAGTATGGATGGCACAGGGCATGGCACAGGGCAAGGTGTGGCATGGTATGGATGGCACAGGGCATGGCACAGGGCAAGGCATGGCATGGTATGGTATGGATGGCACAGGGTATGGATGGCACAGGGCAAGGCGTGGCAGAAGGCACAGTATGGCACAGGGCACGGCAGCACAGCCATGTTCATCTGTGCCAGTGCCTGAGCAGGGGGTGAGCAGGGCACAGCAGAGACACAGCCACTGTTCTTAGAGGAGGTCAGCCCCAGTGTGACCCGGGTGAGCTGCCCTTCCCTTGGCAGTGAAGGTGCTGATCTGCCACCCTGGCTGTGCCAGAGCAGGGTCCCTCAGTGCTCCCTCAGTGTTCCCAGCATGGCCACTGCCAGGACACACCAGCATGCTTGAGAGGCCAACTCATAGCACAACTGTAGGCACTACTAGGTAAAGGCTCTTGATTTTGTGCTATTTCATAGGGCCTTGGTATTAAGTTGAGTATTTTGCATTAATTAGAGCAGGTCCACAGAGAGACATTACAGCCCAGACTACTCTTACACCACAGGAAAACACTCACCATTGCCACTGCCCCCGACCAGCACAGAGCCCCTGCATGGACTGGGCTGGTTTGTGACCATGAACCCAGAGCCATTTTTTCCCAATGATGACATCAAGGCACTTTGGGGGCTGCAGCTTTGACCCTCCTTTCTTGCTTTACTGGATACTGGCTAGATCATAAATAAGCAAGGAGGGACTGAGCCCAAAACCCAGACCTGGTTCTACTCCTAGGTGTGCCCACCAGCCCTGGCATCGGCAGCATAAGGTGCCTTCTCAGACTTGAAAAACCTCTACTACAACTTCCTGCCAGAGGATTTGGGGGCCCTTGCTCTCAGGGCTGTTCTCCTGAGCAGGCCCACACGTTAGTTCCATGTTTTAACAGTCCAAGCTAATAATTATGGGACATTTCTTTTCCTACTATCAGCAGCCCCACTGCACTGACAATTAAACATAAATCAAATATAAACTCCAACGAAATAAGCAAAAAGTCACCAAACCTGTCTTTTGGAATACCTGAACATTAAAGTATACCAAGTCATTTAGCTGCTGCCAAAACCAGATGCTTTAAAGGTTAGGTCAGACAGGAACTCTGCTGCAGGATACCGAGGTGGGCAAAGAACCCACTTCAGAGCAGGGGAGACAATTGTCCATTGCTGGCCACAGAAGGCAGCCATTTCTTCAAACAATTACAAACCCACCTCTTCCACACCACAAATGTGCAATTTTCTACCACCTAGAGCAATATCACCATCTGATTCTCTCCTACCTCTTCCTGTATTTCTCTCCTGCATAGTCTTTGGGCTCTGACTGTCAGATTCCACTTTTAAGTCCTCAGTTTAATGAAGTGCCTTCCTGGGAGCAGAGTGCTGAGAAGCTGCAAGGTGCAGTCAGCAGCCCAGGGTCTTTAAGATGTTTTGGCCTTGTCCCTTGGAGTCATCCCTCCCTGAAGGCTAATGAGGGATGGACATTCCCCCAGGCCTTTCACACTGCACAGCTGCACCCATGGAAACACGGCTTGCATCGTCTCTCCCTGTGCTCCTGCCTCTCCTTAGCCCTTCCAGGCTTGGGCCATTTAGACCAGAGGTGAGAGCTCTCACACCCAGAAGGATGGGAATAGCTCTGCACGGACCTGCTGAAGGAGACCACAAGCAGTTTGTGTTTCTTCTCAATTTATACTGAATGCACTTGAGCCCTTGTTGAATATAATTTCATAATTAACCCTCATAATTTTCAGGTTAAGGAAGTTCTCTGAAGAACAGGGAAGAGGATCAAGAGAGGGCTGATCCCTGTTACATGCAATTTGGCTCCAAGTTGCTGTTTTGTTAGTGTCTATGAGAATTCTAACAGAGCTAGAGAGGAATTCTAGCAGACATGAAAGCAGACAGTTATGATTTTCTGCACCTGCAGAAAGCCAGTAACAGTCACATTTGTTTCTTTACTGAGCTACAGCTTCCTCATCCCTGTTAGACCTGGAAGGGTCAGGTATATCCAGGGGCTCTGAGGAACAGACATACAAAAATGGACATGGGGACAAGCTGGACCACACTGAGCTGCTTTCCCCACTCGCCAAAGGATGTATTTTTAATGTAAGTTAAATTCAGCCATTCATGATTTGCAAGGCTGGCACCATTTTTTTCTCCTGGAAAATGGCATGTAGTGTGTATGTCAGAGGAACTCCTACAACAGACAGTTCCACAGGAAGGAAGGCTTGTCACTTCTTGCTTGCCCTGTGGCTGCTGGGCTGTCTCACCCTCAGCCATACAGTCCACTGGTTACAGCTCATCCAACTCAGGCTTGCAAGTGCCTCATACAGAAACTGTGGGTTTCAGGGTAAAATTTTAATTGCATTAAAATCCACAGAAAATTCCCAGTGAAGTAAATAGAGCAAGAGTTTCACCATCAAGGTTCTTCAGAACACTCAGATGATTTTTTAATTAGGTAAGTAATTTATCTTTCCCTCAGTCTGGGGTCACAATCAGTCAGTGGTCATATGCAGCACATACACAAGTGCCTTAATGCTGCCTGGTTATGGGCAACTCTGAAAACTTTGGGGAATGTTTACATTCTTTTTCATTTTTCCTCAACTGTTAGTCCAGTGCTTTCAGATCATAAGACAGAAACCTTGTTTTTTGCCTCAGACACTAAAGAACTGGCCAAAGAAGGACCAAATCCAGACCAAGCCATGGGGTCCTAAGTTCTTCTCTGTCTATAATAAAGTTTTGTTTTGTTGCTTTGTTGGTGTTTAGTTGTTTGGTTAGTTTGTTTTGTTTGCTTAGTTGGTGTTTCTGGATGGTTTTGGTTTCATGTTTTGTCTTGTTTTTGTTTTTTTAAACCCTTGGACAAAGAAAACACAGCTTAGAATCCATTTTTAGGATGCTGTGAGGGTACTTGTAAGCTGTGGACTAACCTATCTGAACATTAACAAAATCACAGTCCTAAGTATTTTTGATAAAATCTAGAGTCCTTTGAGAAAGTCTCTCTTCTTTTTTTGTTTTGACTCAATGGTGAGGAATTTTTTCAATTCCCTTGGCATCAAAATCACATTATTCAGTTTTCTTCTCATCAGTAAGGCCTCAAACACAGTCTCTCCCTCCTTTTCAAATGACAAATCAATCACTAGAAATTCTCCAGTATTCAGTTCTCCAGGATTGTTAAGCAAAGCACCAGGCACTGCAAGACTTTTGATAAAGTCTTACCACTACTGGATTTTCTTCAGAAAGCATCACTAAAATAGTGGGTCAATGAACTCCTGTGATGGAATTCCACTAATGACATCAAACTGGACAGTATTAGGTCATGCCTGCATTATAACAATGCCTGTTAGGTTTGATGTAACTACATGAAGGTGGAGGATTTGTTAATTTCCTGTAACATTTCTATACAGGCAAAATCCCAAGAAAATACAGTTACACTGGTATTAAAGCCACTGGTGTCTTCAGAGGAACTTACACCTAAGTGATCTCAGTGAGAGCCCATTTTGTCAGTATGATCTCTCAGCAGGGAGAGGCTGCTGGCCCAGCTGCTGTGGAGAACACACACCCAGACCCTTCTCTCTCACTCGCTGCCCTGGGGATGGTGATGGCATTCACCCACGGGTGCCAGCAGCCCCCCAAAATCCAGAGAGCATTTAGCTAAGTCTGAGCCAAGGGACTGGTTATGTGCCCCCAGGACAGAGTGCAGGGCCAGGGAGGAGCAGCAGGAGCACAAGAGCTCCAGCTCTGACCCCACACAGGCAGCACTGGCAGCACAGCCCAGGGAATGGACACCAGCAGCTGGAATCAGGCAGGGCCTGACTGCTCTGGAGATTACTTTTTTCTGCTCCTCACCCCCTGAGTGAACAAAAGAAGGGACAAGTAACAGTAAAATCCATTGTCTATACATATTACAAGTTCTGTTACTGCCTATATATAGTTACATATTATAAATCCCTTTACTGTTAGATGGTTTGGGACCTGTCTTTTGAAACTATTGGCTCATCTTCTAGCACTTTGTCTCTGAGGAATTCGTGTTAGGGGTTTCTTTCCCTTTTTTATTTTTATTTTTTTTTCCCCAGTCAGAAGATACATGAAGATATGTCTTATCAGCTTGGCATTACTCTGAGAGTTTTCCAAGATCAGGCTCTTTTGAAGTCATTGCACAGCAATCACCAGGGACACCTATTGCTGGTTCAGATGAAGGCTCTCCATTGGAAAATAAACCAAATTCTGACTGTAGCACTCAAATTCTATCTGCAATTTGATGTGCCCGAGTTGTATTTTGGAGAACAGCATTTTCCACCTAGCTGGTCACAGGCATTAATTGTAAAACAAAATACGTTTCGAAAGTGAAGTAAAGCCTTGTCAGCCCTCAGAGGCTCTGACTGAGACATCAGATCACACAGTCACCCAGAACATTAGAAAAGAAGAAATCACATGAGACATCTAGCACTTGTTAGTGCTCCTTTTGCAGGAAGGACTGGATGTATCTAAGTGCTCCTTTTTCTTTTGTTCAAAATACTGAAAGGCCCTCAACATTTTTCTATTTTCTTGAGCATTCTCCTTTGTCAGTTCCTACAACTAAATAAAGCAACCCCAAACCCCAAACTGTTTCTCCATGATCAAGCTCTGGGTGATTTCTTTTTTCTTTTTTTCTTTCCAAGTAAAGATATACTGCTTAAAAGGACAGTTTTGGGGTCAAATGCCGCTGCAAAGAGACTCAATGGGATGAATTTGGGTGGGTAACAATGCGTTCCTTAGTTCTCAATGCAAGTCAGGGGGGTTATGGTTCTGTGAATGTGGACGTGGCACAGTTGGGGAGGAGGTCAACAGCACAGAGTTAAGTACTATTTTCAGCATTGTCTTCTCCTTCAGCTTTTGAGGATACAAAGCAGAAGCTGTCAGTATTCATCCATTTGAGCTCTGGAAATATCTCTTGGGAAGGCTCAGAACTGATCTGGTAGAAAACCAGCAAGCATCATTCTATAAGCCTGGACCCTTGGGGTGTCCTGACAGAGGGTGGAGTTCCTCGTACCTCTCAGAACAGCAGTGGTAAAAGCCTTTCTCCCTGGCGTGGGGGGTGCAAATCATGCCTGTCCACTTCCTCACAGCGTCAGCTGAGAGCAAAGCCTGTCCCTCGCACTGCAGACCTTGAGGCAGTGGGTTTGGTCATTTGTTTTGTGTTAGCTCAGGTAAGTCATGCACCAGAAAAGCCTGTGCTGTAGCAGCACAAGACTCAGAGAGCCTGATTGTCTCTTGGAAGCTCCAAACCATGACCTTTCCCTGGGCCTTAGAAAACGTTCCACTCTTCCAAGCATGCTACACCACACCCTGCAACCTTTCTCTCCTTGCAACAGCAAATAGTAACTGTAAATTTGGAAAGAGAAAACTTCTTTGTTATAAATATTTTTTTCATTCTGCCTAAACCTTCTCTTTACTCCGATGGAATTATGATTGAGTCATATTGTCTGTATGGAGGAAAAATGCCCTAAAATACTGTTTTAACTATAATAAATGGACTGAATAAACACTAATGTCTTTAGCAATCTACCAAAATCTGCTTTGTGTGCTGCTTATTTCAGTCCAGAAAAACTGGTCTCACTTCAGTCATGCAGAGCAAGACCCTCAGACAGAAGTTCCCATCCGAAGTTCCTGTGCTGCCAAGTTGTGTGTGCAAGTGTCTACTACATGCACAGAAAGCATCGGGTGCCATCAAATGGGCATGAAAATGGGACCAATTTTGTTTTCTTTTCAAAATAAAATCCCATTTCTCAGTCTCTGTGGACAGCTCAAAACTCTGTGCCACCTACTTGTTTGTTTCCTGCAAGACACCCAGCAATGCAATAGCAGAAACCAAATGATTTGGACTATTCTTGGATGCTTCCATTTCTTTTTTTACTTGCCAAAACTGTGTAATTAACACACAATCACTGGAAAAACCAACAGTCTGAAAAAGATCTCTTAAAATACTGCTATTAAGGGTTTTCTCAAATAGTGGCAGCAACCAGACACAATGAAAACTTTAATCTGTTCTTACAGGCCCTTTCCATGACCTTGGTGGGAACAGCACCAGGATTTCCCTCTGTAAATTCTGTAAGGAGCTGTCAGTACCAGCACTCAGGGGGCTTTCTCTGGACACAGGGGCTTTCCAAGACCACCACCATTCTCCAGGCCCTTATCCTTTCAGTCCACAACACCACTGCCAGTGATCTCAGAGGGGATGGCTAACACACAGCAGGACTGAAAAGCAACCGTAGTGTACGCACTGGAATAAATTTACCTGATTCCCTCCAGATAATGCCCTTTGTTCCTTGAACTATACCTGCCTCCTGACCAGCCTTCCCTTCCTATCTCCTGTGGGACAGCCTAACCAAAATAGTGACTGCTGGCCTTTTAAAGAGACTGACTGGCTTGTTAAAGGCACTAATTTGTGCCTGTCTTTTCTATCGAGTCAATATTTTAAGCAACCATTTAAGAAAACACTTAAAAAAAGTAAGGAACTTAGTTAATAGAAAGAGGACTTCCACTCCTCAAGTTTGACTGAAGTTGACCAAAACATCCAACATTGCTTGGATTGATTGAAAAGAGAGGTCAGGCACAATATATGGTCTCATAAGCCTCACTTCCTCAGCAAACCAGGGTAAAAGATTCCAAATTTAGTCAATACCACCAGACTCCAGGTAGTCATTGGGATTGCCTAGACAATATTCTCTACCTCCAAAACAATAAAAGACCCAAGTGAGTACCCATCAGTGTCATCACTGAACTGAAGCAGTTCTGTTCAGCTTCAAGTTCTTGCTCTGAATGGTGCAATTTTCTAAGGTGTTTTCTCCTTATCCTACTCTTTGTCCTAATTGCTTTGAACTCCTTGTTTAATAACAGCAGATTAATAATGCATCTTACAAAGAGGAATTAGGATGGATTTCATTAACACTAACAACTTGGCTATGTTCTTGCCATATGAATATACCATAAGTAAAACATTTTTTGTGCCAAATCTTGGGCTTATGACACACTGAATTATTTTGCTCAAAATCCCTGTCAACTTCCCATTAATTACTGATAAATCAAGCATGTTAAAATGATGCAGCAAATAATCTCCTCCCATTTGGAACATGTGTGCTCTCTTTGGGACTGGCCTATTTACAACAGCTATGATGTTCCACAGGCTTGGAAAGAACATGGGATTTCTTTCCTTCATGCTCTGAAAGCATTCAGTTTTTTTTTAAGGTATGACTTTTTTTTCTTTTTACTTACTGTTTTCCTACATTTCCCATCACAGGCTTGCATCCTTTTTTTCCCTTTGATCTGAGTATAGACCAAGCCTTTCAAGATTTATCTGGTAACAAAATAACAGCTTCTGTAGGAATTGCTTTTCTTGTTTGGAAGGCAACTAGATTAATACAAAGCCAACCTCCTGGATATAAAGTCCCTGTCTGCCCCTCCTTGTCCCCTCTTGAATTTTCTTCACATGTTCACTATTAGACTGAACTCTGCAAACTCAATGGCTTGGCAAATGCAGCCTCCAGCCTTATCCTTCCTTGGCCACAGCTCTCTTGGAGGTGAATTACCACTGGGGAGAGTTTCTGAGCCCCAAGGCTGCCTTCATCCCATCCAATCCTCCTACCAAAAGCGTTTCTAGAAATAAGGATTCCCGTGGCTGGTGTCCGGGGCAGGGGCTGCTCGGTGGGTCTGGGCTTTGGGGTGACTTTGGTTCCCTTCTCTGCTGCCCCCTCCAATGACACATGAGCAGTGGCACAGCAGAGCTGCCAGCAAACAGCCTTTTTGCTGAGGTGACAGCGAGAACCTGGTCCTAGAGAGGAAGGAAGACAAGGGTCCTACACTTAGCCATCAAAGTCTGACTGCTGCCCAAACATCACAGCTGTCTGCCACAGCAGCAAGAGGGGCTGGGTGACAAGGACTTTGTCACTGTCACACCTCTAAATGTGCCTTAAGAAGGGACTGAAAAATGTCACCAGTGAGGGCTGCAGAACAGCACCATGTTACACTGCTGCCACAGTCAGCAAGCTCTCAGTTAATGCCAGGATTATTAAAGAACAAACATTCTAAGGCAAAAGCAGACTTCAGGATTGGATTTGTAGACATTTCTTTCTCTAATGATAGTAGATATAAATACGTAAAATAATTCCCCTAGAAAGAAACATGCACAAATACATGGAACAACTTGTAACTCTTGGAGGAATAATTCTGCCTCTCTCTTACTGGCACATCCACTGTCCTACATTTAACTCTCCACAGCCAAAGAATCCCCTCTCCTCTGCATGTGGATGGATATTTGAACTTGCAGATATTAGCTATATCAGGTTCAGATGCTTTCTGCACCAACAGTCATTCAACTGACAACATTATTCATTATTTATTTATAGGACATGAAAATTTGAGTTTATAGCCTACACCCGAGCCTGTACATTTGTGATTAGATACAGAACTATTTCACTCAGAAAGAGGAATTTCCTGCTTTTACGGAACAACAAACATTAATTTATAGTTGCTGAGATCCCAATTATTGTTCAGTACCTGTGGAGAATTCTCAAGGAAAACAGATGTCAAATGACAGGTTGTTCTGTGTGTTGTGCCCACAGAAACTGTGGCCTGGTAAATGTTTCCAGTTACGGTCTCTTCTCCTCCCTGTCCTTTTGCCAGGAAATCCCAGGGTCAGTTCTAAGTGGCAGCTGAACTGGTGGCCGTCATCTGTGCATTTCTGTCACGCCACACTAACTGCTAATTTGGCCTGGGTGCACAGATATAGCCATGGAGAGCACCCTGAACAACATCTTCATTCAAACAGAAAAGGAGGCTGCAGAACTTGAGTGATTTCTCCTAGAAAAAACAGGGGGAAAATTCTTTCTACTAGTTCAATGTGAAAAAATAAATAAGAGTGAATCAAAACAAAAATGTTTGGAATTGATTCTAAAGTATCTGAAGACATGAAAGTCATTAATATTTATGACATCAAATATTAGTTATATTTGATGTCTAACAAAGACTTGTCTGTTTCATTGGAAATAGCTTTCTTATTTTGTCACGAATACAGAGGCAGCCTTATTAATAAAACAAAATACCATAAAGGAAAACAAGCAGAGACTGAAGGTTCTGCTGGTTTTTAAGGGTTTGTATTCTGCTGTTATGTACTTATTTTTGATGGTTTTCCCCTTAAATTATGAGCTTGGGGAAAGAGAAGAAAATAACTTGAGTGTAAAGTTTAAACTGCTTATAAATAAGACAGATATGTTTGAAGCTGGATTGCCTTGTCTGGGGAAAAAAACAGCTACTACACAACACACTTGAGGATCATAAATCAGTCCACACACACAGTCCCCAAAGCCACCAAGGGGAGCATTGCCCAGCTGTGGATTCACTCCTGCACGTTGTGCCACGTGTGATCAGGACCCCAAAGGAGGCTGCAGACCCCGGGCTAAAACATGAGCCTGCTCCTACCCTACCACATCTCTGGCTTTTGTTGCTACGAGACAGGACAGTCAAAACAAAAGTACACTTCCTACAACTTAGGAAAAGTAGGTTAATACTCCAATTCATTCACAGATTCCCAAAGTGTCCGTAAGGCCTTTTATGGAAGAAAAAAACAAACAAAAAAACCAAACAAAAAACAAAATCAACACAAAAATCCCCCAAACAAAACAACAAACAAGCAAACAAACAAAAAACAACAAAAAAACCCAAGAGCAGATGGGCTCTCAGGACATCACAGAATCTCAGAATTGTTTAGGAGGGGAAAGACCTCTAAGACCATCAAGCCCAGGCTTTAACAGAGCACTGCCCAGCTCACCACTCAGCCATGCCCTTCAATGCCACATGTGCACATCTTCCAACACCTCCAGGCAGGGAGACTCCACCCCTTCCCTGGGCAGCCTCTTCCAGTGCGTGACAACCTTTTTCCACACAGTATTTTTTTCCTAACATTCAACCTAAACCTCTCCTGGTACAACATGAGTCTATTCCCTCTCCTCCTGTCCCTGTTCCCTGGGAGCAGAACCCAATTCCCACTGGGCTCCCCCCTCCTGGCAGGGACTTG
>JAWWEW010000017.1:16473267-16501878 GCA_035583185.1 Anabacerthia variegaticeps
TGGGCACCCCTGGGCTCGTGTCCAGCCGCTGTCACAGCACCCCCAGGGCCTTTCCCAGCTCTCCTGCCCTTCTGCCCCAGCCTGGAGCTGCAGGGGGTTGGTGTGACCCAAGGGCAGGACCTGGTACTTAGCCTTGTTAAACCTCATCCCATTGGCCTTGGCCTATTGATCCAGCCTGTCCATACAATCATTTTCCTGTACCCAGACAGTATGGAACAAGTCTAGACTGCCTTGAGAGTGCTTGTATAATCTCTTCTTTAAACTTGCAAAGGGTTTTACAATGCCATAAGAAGTTCCAGCATTTAAGTATCTTTACAGCTGGTATTTCTGAGACCTGACCTATATATTCTTTGCTGCAAACATCCTATGTTGGGCCCCTTGGTGGCTGCCCCCCATTAAGAAACCAAAGCCATTTGCCAAACTCACAGTGATACTGTGCAATTGTGTGCACAAAAGGTTGCAAAGAATTTGAATCCTGTGGCAGGAGGAATCACAGGAGTATCTAAAACTTTGAAAATAAGGAATCTCTGGGGAATGTGAACCTCAGCTGTACGAAGCCTCAGGCTCTGAAAATAGCACAGAGCTGATGAGATTTAGATGGAATTCTCTTACCACAGATGGCCTGTCCAAAGAGCAGCACCTGGAAGAAGTGCAATAAAAAGGGAGACACTTGCTCTGAGTGCCTGACTGTACCCTTGAAAGCTGAGCTAAAGGAGATGTGAACAAAGTGGGTATAAAAACTGCATGGGACAGTTCAACACCTCAGACCTGTGCTTTCCTAGTGTGACCTCAGAAAAGAAGACAGGAAAAGCCAGTGGCCCTGCCTACCAGAGCCCACCCAGGGCCAGGCTCCAAGCACAGCAACAGTGCCCTCACCAGCCAGAACTGCTCTTACTGTGCCCTGGCTGTGATTTAGATTTATCTTTTTACATATTTGATGTCTTTTCTCTGAGTGAGCAGAGGGCTCTTTTGGGTCGGTACCCTATGTAAATTAGAATACATGAATAAATTGGAAAGCTTATTTAATTATCCATGGACAAAGGAAGCATGACAGTTGTTTTGAATAGAAAAAACATTTTGCGAATGAATCAAATTCCAGTACGAAAAGATGTTGCACCTGCAGTACACTTAGTCTGATGACTTCACCAAGTTTGCCACCCATTAACCATATTATAATCTTTAAAATATAATTAATCGGTCAGTTACATAATTCCAACAGCAGAGTAGGAGCAAGATGCATCTTGTTTCTGAGGTCAAATGCAGTCAGATGGAATTTTGCCAGGGCAGGGAGTGTCATGGAGTAGATGAAAATAGTCTGTGATTTAATCCTTGAATTTGACTCTATGTTTTGTAAATATGGGCTGGGCCTGCATGAGTGAGGAAAAAGAACCCACAAAATTCCTCCTTATTGGTTACAGCATGAGTGATCAGGAGAAAGTGAACAGGGACACGAGCCAGGTGTCACTCCCAGTGTGAGACATTTCACCAGCAAATGAGTAACTGGGCCCAGACCTGGTCCCACCTCTTGTTTTTGGGCTTTTTTTTGTGGCTGAATGGCTTCTGGGTACAGCACCGATGGCTGAGCATCATGAAAGTTCTTCTTATGCTGTCCACCATGGCAGAAATGCTGACAGATACTTCAAATTCATGGAGAATCTGACATTATTTCTGAATACACTAAGCCTGCTCTCATGAAGAAACAAGGTCAGAAAGCTACAACTATGTAGATCTGGTATGGAGGAAGCACTAGGAATCAGAAATGCCCTGTAAGTTAAATCATACATGTACTAGCAGAGCTGCAATACAGGAACAGTTTCCATCTCTCTGTTGCTCAGGTTGGCTGACAGCTGGAAATGGTTTTAGGACACAACTCAGTCATATTTGCCAGGCTTGCTTATTTATTTACCCTTGTTCTCTAAGTGTGTGGGTTTCTCACCTGGTGCAGACATGCAGACACAGAGAGAGAGAAAAGAAGAAAGGCAGAGCCAAGCCAGCTCCTCAGTTTAACCAGAGATGCTGTGCTGAGTTGTTGGCAGTTGCACTGCTCTTGTTTCACGACTCTGAAAGCAGCCCTGTGTGAGCAAGGTTTGGCACTGTTTGCACAGCCAGAACTCTCACTGCAGTCCCAGAAGTGAGAGCTGCAAGGGACACAAGCCCCTGCTGCCCTCTCAAAACCCGGGGGAAGTGAAGACTTGGAGAAGACTGAGAGATATAAGAAGAATACAGAAAAAAAGAAGAACAAGATGAGATGCCTGCAGGATTTACAGAGCTCAGAATTAAACCACGCCAACAACAGGAGTTGGAGACCTGTATACCAGAAGAAACTAAGCTTGAAGCTTGGACTTACACATCCTCCTGTTCAGATGACAGTTCAATATGTTCAAATGAACTGAACTATACAACTTTTGGTTTGGTTTTTAATATTCCTTTTTTTTTTTTTTTCCCCCTGTAATAGGGAGAAATCAAAACTCTGATTCCATCTTTATCAATTGAACTCTAGAAGAAAAAGGGTCTGGAGTGAATTAGCAAATGGCTTAGTTGAACTGTGCCAGCCAGCTTTCCAAGTGAGAACAAGCTGTGCCCCACACGCTGGTGGAGGGCAGTGCCAGGGGCCAGGGACGTGCTGCAGAGCTGCCAGCAGCACCTCCTGTGCAGGCAGGGAACTCGGCAGGGACTCCAGCAGGAACAGGGCTCTCCCCCCATCACAACTGCACCAAAACAGTACCAGATTTCAGACTCTCCTGAGATGTCCAGACTTCAGTGTTCTTTCCACTGAGAAACAGTGAGAAATTCATCTCTCCACTCCACCACTCCTGGCTGACCCCAAAGCCCTCCTGGCTCTGGTCTGTTCTGGCGTGGAACACGGACCTGCTGTGAGCTGCAAGGCCCCCTTACATATGTTTCCATCATCCTATTGCAAGGTAAGACAGAGGATGCTCCTTGGAAATGACCCTAATTGTAACCTAACTGGGATGAGAAAGGGCTTGCAGCTTGCACCCAGTGTTTCTGCTGGGCAAAATTGTGAGGCCACATATTGGCTGCATGTGTTGTATGTGAGGATGTGTGCAAGTGAAGGTCTGTGTGTGCAGGGATAGTCCTAGAATTTGTTTGGGTTTTAAAATGCCCTGGAAATTTAACTGAATTCTCACATGGAATCAATTTAGAATAAAACACTTGGCATGGCTTTACTTGTGTATCTTTCTTATGCATTTGTCCAATCAAAATGATAATGTAGACAAACTGTGGACTGCAAAGCGTATTATCCAGCAATATCTCATTATTATGCAAAAAATCAGATATTCACAGCAACTGTCTCATCTATTTATTGTTTGGTTACTCATCTGGAAATTTTAATACTTTCTTCAGGGGCAGGGGCTGGTAATAAAAAAATAGATCTATATATCAAACCTTTAACTTCCAGCCATCATTGTGTGCCATAATACAGATGGAGTAGCTATCAGCTCTCTTTACCGTGTTGGTTTATTTACTTCAACTAAGAATAAAGATTTAAAGAGAACACAATAGCAATGTCTACTGCAAGCTAAATTTTCATGTTCCAAAGTGGAAAAAACCTTGACACATAATAATAATAATAAAAAACTAATCAATATGCAACAGTACGACTAATTAATTTATTTAAACTATACACACAACCTGAAAACCTTCAAACTTCTCTGGTTTTTCCAAATACATCAGTGAATCTACCAAAACACATCAGCTCACCTGCACCTCTGTATGTGCAGGTCTCATCTTGGCCACAATAGTATTCTCCAGAGATTTTGCTCCTTAGTTCAGCGAAACACTGGGTGAAGTACATGTCTCACTTCAAGCACTTGACTAGTCCTATTGAAATCTCCAGCAGAGCTACACATTATCTTTAAAAGGGTCACAGCCCCAAGCCAGAGAGTTCAATACACAAGAACACACAACTCTTGGGAAGCGTTTCAGTCCTGTCACCAGATTCAGCATCTGCAATCGCAGCAATAAGAAAGTGGCTTTTGTAGGCTGAGCTTATGGAAACATTTAAACTGCCATCGTGCCACTGCAGCTTCCTGTGCCACACACTAAAACTCTCAGAAGAGGATCCTATCTCCTGAAAACTACTACAGCTTGGTTTAAAGGGTACAGCTGGTTTTTCTCCAGTCATACATATGTACTTAGCATCCTGCCACGTCTAAACTCTCCTCTGTGGTCTTCTATTACAATACTAATTTGTTGCTAAAGCAATTGAGACTGTTCACAGTACACAGCAGAATTCAGATGCTCTAAGTTCTTTCTGTGTACGTGTTCTAAATACTTTGTCACTGCATTAGCCAGTGATTTTTGCCATGTGGTTACACATTTGGGTGCACCCTCCCCTCCTGGTGTGGAGCCTCAGTGCTCTGTGGGGAATGGCCCCCGCCAGCCCAGCTGAGCTCCACTCACCTGGGGCTCCTTGTGACACTGGGATTCTATCAGAGAAAATAAACAAAGAAAAAAACCCCAAAATCCCACAGTAGGTTGGCCAAGGCCCAGTTCCCACAGCTCTGTGCAGCTTCTGCCCTCCCTCTGGCAGCACAGCAGCATGGGGAGAGAAGCCCACCCCACATAGACCCCACTCTCCTCTGGGCTGCCCTTGCTGCTTCTCCCCAACCCCACTCACACACAGCTCTAGAGCCTCTGGTCTGCAAATCAAGATGCATATTTATCAAACCACACACAGGTTTGCCCTCACAAAACGCTGCTTCTAGGAAGCACTTCAGCTTTCAATATCCCAGCCACACTGGATTGTTAAAAATAGACTAAAATCCACTGAGCAAGCCATGTTTCTTACAAGAAAGGAGAATGTTGATACATGATCATACCCAATTTTCATATTTTGGTTCACAATTTCATTATGTATGTTTTTATTATGTATTACAATGTTGTTATTAAATGCATATTTTGAGAAAAATCAGATGAAGAAAACTTAATACAAGGAATGTATGATGCAGTAAGATCAAACAGACTAAAACAGAGAGCCAGATGGGAAACTGCTGCCACACACTGTTTTTTAGCCACTTTGCCATAAAGAATCTCTTCTGCCTGCAGTGGGGCAGGCCTGAAGGAAAGCAGTGAAACTCCCTAAGTAGCTCCCCTGGCTACTGGCATACTGCTAAGGTCCTTGTCACTTCACATCCACACACCAGGCTTACTGTGGCAGCTGACTTGGAATTGCCATACACCTACAGACCAATGGAGATTCGAGGAGGAGACATGGAAGAGTTTCAGGAAAGGAATCTCAATGAATACTAACCTATTCCAATGTAATTCAGACTCTTCCTGCTTCATAATTGGAGCAAAAGAAAATCTAGTTTCTATTTACTACTTTGTTTTGCAGACTAATTAGTGTAGAACTTAGAGCCTGAATAAGAGTGGACACGAAGTACTCGCTCCCTGCAGCTCAAGTGTTATGGAATGAAATGAGCCCCGTGCATTTGCAGATCCCCACTGAAATTAAACTCCCTGTTCTACAGGCATTTGAACACACCAAATTATCCACAGGATCTTAACCTTACTTTTTAATGTGATATTCCTCATACATTGCTTTCTGTCTGGAAAACTGCTACCAGATTTGGGATGCTGGTGCAACCTTAACAAAGCCCACGATGTCCCAGAGCATCACAGTCTCTGCTCACATCACCAGCTGCACTCACCCTTCTGTGTGCCAAGCACTGCATTTTTCTTAAATCTTCATTTTCCATACATTGCAATAAAATACCCAAAGATTTCTCATTTCCATAAACTGTTTTTTGTTGGAGTGAGAAAACAATAATTGCTGAAATGTAACAATTAAAAGCTAGCCCTTCCAAGCTAATTCACAGCTTTCTTACCTGTTCTTGATGCTCTGCAATAGAAGTGACCAGTCAAGAAAGGATGCATGTGCCTTGGGGGGATACTTAGTTTGGCAGCCAAGAGCTCTGGAAAACTTGTTCTATGCCTTAAAAAATAATCTAGTGGCATTGCCTGAAAGTGGTTGTGAAACACCAAGTGATTGATGGGGTTATTATCATCTACTGCTTCTGTTTACCCCAAATTAATCTCGAGTAGAGTTACTTGTAAATGATTTAGCTGTTGATATTCACTGCCCTTAGAGAAATCAGGAGTGAAGTTGAGCCTGGGAAGAAGGGAGGGTTTGGGGGAAGGTGTTTTAAGATTTTTATTTCTCACTACTGGCAAAACAGAAACCATTTGTTTGATATGACAACTGGTCTCGTTTTTATGTGTATCTTTTTTCTTTATCATTGCTAGCCAAAGGACAGGCCAAGTAATTTCTAGTTAGCAAAGGGTTAGAAATTCAAGCATTTAAAGAAGAATGCACATGCACCACCTTCATCCAGATGGTATTCTCAGGTACATGCTCAGTGTGCAGGATGATCCAAACTACAGCACTGCTTTAGAATATGTTACAAGAGGCAGGTGTGAGCAGTATTTCTATGCTTTCAACTCACGCGAGTACCAGCAATAGTGTAATTTCACTGTGTTGCAAAGAGAGAGCAGAGGAACATTCCCCCAGTAATATTTTCTCACACAGACTGCTGAAGATATGCAGTAACTGCTGAAATTAATCTTTTATCAACTCTTAGTAACTTGGTATGCAAGCATGCTTGTTTTGTTTATTTCTGCTTATGGATTCTGATCTTTGGATTTGCTTACTACCCATTTTGTCACCTAGCAGTACAACTTTTTACCTGGTTCCCCATGACAGTTTGAGAGAAGGTAAATGGCTGGGTTGCTGTTTTCTTCATTCTGCTAATTCTGTTCTTTTGTGGGGGTTAAAAAAGCTGCAGGAGTCATGAATAAGTTCTCTGGTGATGTGCAAATGTAAGACCCACAGCTGCTGACTGAGCCCCTTGCAGCAATGCTGTCTTCAAACACCTTTGATACACACGCTGTACACGGGTTCTTGGGTGCTGGTGCTGAGAACCTTCTGTCAGTGTGGCACTGTGCCCAGCCAGAAGAGCTGAGCCTGTTTACTCAGCCCTGTCCATCACACAGGGGCATCCCTGGCAACTCTGCAGAGTCCTCTGGTTTCAGCTCTTTCCCTACACCAAGAGTGTCCCATTGGGTCTATCAGCTGCTTTGTTCTTTATCACACGTGTTACCCCTTCCATGCTCAAGTAAGAATATCTGACCCATGGAGAAAGACAGACAGAGGGTTTTTAGGCACTAGCGGCTGCCAAAAAGACAGGTTGTGAGAAGGCAGACACTTGGGAAACCTATTGAAACCAGATGGCTTGTCAAAACATATGCTAGATAAGAGCACAGCCTGCAGGCACTGTGAGGAAGACAAGCCTATGGCAAATGATGGCATCAAGGAAAGACAGAAATCACACAGGGATCACTGCAAGGAAGAGCAAAGCACAAACTGTGGATTCACCCAAGGAAGTGCAGATGAGATGAAATCTATTCCAAAGTGCATATTAAAATTCAGTCCCCAAACTGGAGATAGAAAAAGATGCAACATTTCTGTGCCAGCAAATTTTCAACTTAAAATCTGGCTCTTTCTTATCTGAAGTAGAACTGGTCACAAACTATGAGCACAAGCATTTTAACTCATTTTCACACTAACTGAAGACTTTACTTTCTATTACAAAATGTTATATTCAGGTGTTGCCACAGGAGACCTCAGAAAAAACTAAGAAAAGAATCAGGCACGACATATTTAAACAAATTTAAAAGTCAGATTGATGTCACATATACCATATATTGGCCATTTCTCTCATATCATACCTCAGGTTAAATAGTATGTAAACACGTACAATAGTTTGGATGCACTGAATGCACAGGGACATGGTTATTCCTGTCTTCATAGCATTCTAGAATGGTTTGGGTTGGAAGAGCCTTCCCCCAGGTCCCTTCCTGTGTGTGTCAGTACAAGTGCATTCTGTGGTAGGAGATGAGCACGGGAACAGCTGTATGGGGCAGATGTTCCCTTCAGAGACAACAATGATGAACAATACCAAAGAAACAGTGATGGTGGGACCAAAGGACTGGCATCAGATGGATGAAACTATCTATGAAGAGAGAATTTAAAATAGAAAATTCCCATTTACTGGTATGGATGAACACCTTGGCTGGTGCACAAGCAGCAAACGACCAAACAGCGAGGAAAGGTCACAATAACTTATGGGGTCTGTGGGGAAAGAGAAGGACACAAATGTGCAGCATGGCCAACCAGGAGCACACCCTGCAGTTACAGAGACCATGGAGGAAGGTGACCCAAAGGGATGGAAGAGAACAGAAGTCAGGACAGGCAACCTTTGCTATTTTCCTTCATAAATACACAATCATCAGCCACTACGCCTCTATGTAACTGAGCAGCTGGCTTGGCCATCAGTTGAAGCACATCCCATGACCATTTTCTTTCCTTGGTCTCTGGGAAGCCACAGCAACCTCAAAACTGCCAAGAACAGGTAAACAACAAGAACAAAAGAATAAACTCCAGCATAAGGCAAAAGAGAAAGGGCACAAGCATGCCTTGCTTTTAAGAATTAGAACCAAATGCATCATTTAGTCTCTGCTACTATTCCTGCTATTAAGCCACTGGTGTTGCCACTGTGCACAGATCATTTCCAGGGAATGGTGCAACTGCTATGCTGAATCGTTGTGATCTGGTCATTTTTAAGAAGCCAAAGCCACTTCAAAAGAACATGCTAGAGACTCAGATAGTTCTGCTGGATTACCACTGATGTAAAATGCCAAGTACATGAGATGTCCTGGGAAATGATTTACTCGTGTTTGTTTTGGAAATTACCAATACTACACCATTCTTTAACTCCCTTCCTTCAGGACTGCCTTTGCTTTTGCTGGATGTTGGCCCTTACCTTCCTGAGAGAATCACAACCCCTCACTGAAGAATCTCATTCCTTAGCACTGCAACAGGACATGAACATTTGTCAAATTTCCCAGTGATAGCGAGGATAGGTTGCTCTCCGTATATACTACTTAAGTGAATTAAACCAACTCAAATGTGTGATCTCTCCAGACAAAGATGAAGGTTACATAGTTTAAGGATGAAATATAGACCATCCTCCACAAAACCACTGTGTTGCAGTTTAATTAAAAGAATTCATTAAAGTCATGCCCCATCCAAGGTAATTAGTATGCATAATTTATGCTTTGCCTAATACACAAGGGCAGTAGTCTGAATAATAAACTCAAGTTAACCTTAAGTGGAAGAGATTGAATGGTCAGATGTTTATTTAACTCAGGTTTGCTCAAGAGCTAAGGTTAAAGAGGTGAAATTTTGTTATAGTTAATTAATTTCTTAAATTTTCTTCATAAAATGCTGCCTACCCAGTCAGATGAAAGTTTTTTTTTCCTTAAGGAAGGATACAAATAAATGTCTCTTGTCCTCATCAGTCACCAGAACAGTGATTGTGTGATCCCGACTGTGCAGTTTGCAGCAGGGATTTGACCTGAAGGAAGGTTCCCCTGAACGTTTTCACCACTGAGCAAACGTAGCAAAAGGTTCCAAAACAACAACCCTCAGAGGTTTCACAAGGCAAAGTGGCTTCCATGGCACCCTGACCTGTTGCCTTTCACTCAGACCCTCCCTCCTGTCTCACTGGTGTCCTCTCAGCTGCAGAGCCTCCCTGCAAACCACACCAGGACTGATGTGACCAAGCAAGCAAACCCAACACCCCCTCCCCAAAATGAACTCCTTTCAGCAGGACTCAGCTCACAGTGTGCCCACATTACTGAGGGTGTCCACAAGAGGATCAGCTGTGCCTTGAGCTGCTCCTTCTCCTGAGGACTGGACTAACCTTGCTACAATCCCTTGGGCATTAAGCAGCTGTATCTGTTCCACTGGGCAAGGTGGATCTGCTCCTTTATACACAGTTTGTTGTATTTGGGCTATACTATTGTGGTGGTTCATGAGTGACACCCCTGCTCAGCCCCAGGGGACCTGCGGTCCAAGTCCTGGGCACCAGTGCCCCCCTGTCACACAGTTCTGCTCTGTGTGAGTGTGTCAAAGCCAGACCTATGGCTTGTGGATCCTGTGAAAAGACACAGGGATGCCAAGCAGATCTGTGATAACAGGATCTCAGTGTTTGGAGATATGAGGCTGGCAAGGCAGTCAGATGTCTTAGGAAGCATTTCTCACTCTGGCATAGGAATTGTGAAGTTTAGTGCTGGAAAAGAAGACCTAAAGTCTTCTGGAAAGAGCAAGAAAACAGGGGTGACCCAAGATCTTCTTAGCTCCAGATCCTCTTTCAGACAAGAGTCAGTCAGGCTCACCCAGGCAAAGCTGTAGAGCACAGCTGGGTAGGTACTGGAATGTGCAGTAAGGTGGGATAGCTCCACACAGGAACCATGTCCTCACCTGCATGGACCTGCAGCACAAGTTCAGCTTTAAGGCACAGGGGGAAACCATGAGGGTTGGTGGGAGTGGAAAGATCCTGTGGAGCAAGAGGAGGCAGAAGTAAAGCAAAGCTGTAGGACTCTGCCAGCTTTGAAATCAAAAGCTCTGAAAAATGCTCTATGTGCTCCCTCTTTCTTCTTCCCAGAACATTTTTTTCCAACAGCAGGGCAGGTGGGTTTGCTGTGGTCTATTTGTCACTGGAAAACATCTGAAATGTTCATTCTTGTCAAAGGTCAGCTGAAACTCTGTGCCTGAAATACAAATTTCACTTTGATGCAGAGTTCCCTTAATCAAAACCTCATTATCTGCAACACAGGTAGATTATTTTCCCCACTGTCTTTGTCTTGTCAACATCCTTGACTTGTTTGCTGTCACATTTCTCCTTAGCCTCTACCTACACTGAGAGGTCTTCGTATTTCCAGTCTTTGAGAAAAACCTGTGCTTGATTTGGTCTTTTCTACTGTTGCCCAAGTGGGAAAAACCCTTGAAGTGTGTGGGGTTTGAGTTAGACCAAATATTGAGTGGGTGTTTTCTTTCCTTTGAACTTACATTTGGGGTTTGTTGCCTGTTGCAGTGCCAGCACAAAAAGTAAAGGTATTTGAGGTAACAGAGGAAATCTGCAGCTGAAGTGAATCCAGGTCTTTGTGCACTGTCCTACCCACAGGCCAACTTCTCTCCTAAACAGACAAGTGGGACCTTGTAGTTCTCAAGTATAAAAGATAATGCAATAACCCCCAGACATTTCTTTTTTTAGTTACATTTTTTGAGCCATTCTCAAGCATTACCTGCAGCAGGATTTTTGCCCCCAAATGCATGCATGGTAAAACATAAAATATTTGGTTTGGGGTCCGTATCACCAAATAATCCTTATTTGCTTTCTCTTTTATTTATTTGTATTACTAGCCAAGAAGAAAACTTCCTGTGCAGGGTTATTTAGGGAACACTACTGGAAATGACAGTCCAGGTGTTGCCTTAACCACCTCCCACTGCCATGCTGCAGTAGGAAGATGAATTAATAAGAGTTGTCCTCTAGAACTAATTGCTATAGTACAGGAGGGCAGGTCTCAATCTTACTGGAAGTGCTGGCCGAAGACAGCCTATATTTTGCTCTTAAGAAAATGGAATATATGTTGGTCGAAATGAACTCTTAAAGCCAACAAAAATCTACTTCCCTTCGGATCAGAATATTCCATTCACAGGGAATCCTCCAGCTTCTGCCAGTGTCTCTCAGCTAAGGCTTGGTCTCATAATCACTAAAAAAACCAACTTGCAGGAATAGGTGGATATAAAGATTTTTTTAAGACTTCTGGAATATGTCGTAATAGAGAAATGCCAGCCAGAGAAGTACAGCAAATTAATGTATTATTTGTGCTACACATTTCTGACCTTTTATTCTATTTTCTGTAAACATTCAGATAACTCAGACTAACTAAATTTTAATGAAGACAAAGTAGGGGAAAAAAATAATTTTCAGAGTCACATATGCACATACTTGCATAAATTCAATTACATGAATTTTTGCCACACAAAAAGGAGACCGAAACACCAGAAGCACCCAACTTCTAAGACTGACCACAATCACCCAACAAAACTCATATTTCTAAGACTAAGTAGCGTGCAACAGATACAAATGTATTGTAGAATAATTTTCCTACACTTATTTTTCCAGAATCTAAACATTCTCCAGTGCACTTCTAAAGAAGGACATTCATGAAAATTGGCCTTTCCAAAAAATAAAAGGTCAATGAGCAAGTAAATTTTATAAAGAGGAATCCAGTTTGCTGCTGTTGACCTGGGGTGCTGCTATGTGCATCAAGTTATACAGAGATCAAGGCATTGCACAGAGAAATTCACTCCACTGGAGCTAAGGTTCCAGTTTCATAAAATAGGATTAAAACTAAAGGCAAATTTAAATAAACTTTCTCTAATTTCTATACAATAAAAGAGGAACATTTGATTGCATATTACTCAGCAACACCCAAATGATCCAAAGACAACTGTTCAGACGTTCAGATTCAACCAGTTTCAGTCAAGAAAATCATCCAAGTGAAGAACAAAAGCAGAGGAACAGCCTTCCTGGAATTCATCAGCATGTATGTCATAATTATACTGGGGAACCTTATTCTGAACTGCAAGACAAAGACGTGACAGATTTTATTATTTTTAAGGTTTGTTTAACTCTTTCTAGCTTTGCAGCCAGATTTACTCCTGAAAACCCACAATAATTCCATTAATTTCACTGTTTCCCTGTTTTGGAGCTAGTTTCTGTTGGAATGGTGTTTTCTGAGGTGCTTCTGCCCTTACAAGAGCTTCACTCCAGAGCAGGTCACCCCTTCCTGCCACCACAGCCCTGCCACCTCCTTCAGTCCCATCCCTTTGACCCATGTGCCACGTTCAGTGAGGTGCAGAGCTCTGGCAGAGCAGCTCACTGGGCAGCTCAGCGAGCCAGAAGGTGCTCAGTGGATGAAGCCACGCACTTCCCTTCCTTGGACTGTGTTTTGAATTCAAAACAATGCCCAAAGGGAAGCAGCCCTGAATACAGGACTTATGGGACAGATCCCTTCCAGGAGGAGGTGTAACAGCAGCCACAGCTTCATTACAGTCACACTCCCCCCTCACTGGAGTGCCTGTCATCATCATCAGGGGGCAAAGAGGGCACGAGCAGTGGCCAGGGTGGCACTGCCCTGCCAGCCCCTGGGTAGGGCTGTGCCAGCCCCCAGGCTGAGCATGCACGACACTCACATCAATCCTCATGCAGCCCAATTACAAACAAAGGTAAGAGCAGAGCCCAGCACACATTTAGCATTAGATGGCACGTATCTGGGCAGGCCTGAGGAGCTGCAGAATAAATATTGATATATTAAAACAGAGTCTATTACTCACCTTCTGAATAAACCACTGATTTTAATTTACCTACAGTTTTGCAATAGCATCTTTCCAAGAGGAAATTACATTTTTACATATCATAGCAAATCACAAAGCCAAAATGTCAACTTCATATATCAAGCAATTACTTGTACTGTTTATTTTTGGGGAAAATTTTAACATATATTTACTTAGAAAGCCACATGGGTCCCTCCAAAATAAATAGGGGCTATAATTCTTGCCAAAAAAATCCACAGTTCCAGAGATCTACTCATCAATTTCCCGCAGCATTAATGAGGAAAGGCGCTGAGACAGTCATTCATACTGTCTTTATGATAAGACTAACCTACAGGGCAAATCAAGATTAAGGACAAAGGGAAGACAAATGGATAGGATACAGAATGGGATTTTTTAATGCATCACTTGAAATCTTTGTTTACCATCTTAAATGTAAGTACTACACTCAAAGCACACATAAAAATTGAAGATAATCTCCAAACAGGAAACAATATAAAAGGAGGGGTAGAGTGATTTTTACCTCAGAATTTATTTGGCTGCAGTTGGGATGAGGGGAAAGAGTCCACATTACTCATAAGTTATTAGCACTTTTGCCACACAAAAAGGAAATTTTGAAAGGAAGGGAAAAAGGAAAAAAAGGAAAAAGGAAATTTTGAAATTGTTGCAAGTTGTCTTTATAAGAAGAATTAAATTCCAGTTAAGAAAGACAAGGTCAGAAGTCACAGTAACCTGGCTCTCCAAGGATACATTTTGCCACTATCAAAGGCATGAGAACTTGCTCAAATCTCAGGAAAATCCTCCCAGAAATATTTGCACTCTACTCTTCACTACACCAGAATCCTATTTCTCTCTGGATATTTGGGGCTTTTGTGCTACTTGGAAAGGAACCAGAGACTGTAGCACACATGAAGGTCATGAGGAGTCTTACACACTTGGGAATAAAGGATTGGAAAGGATGTGGTAAGTTCACCCCAGGTATCTGAGACCACAAATCCCTGCACAAACCATTAGATGCTCAAGGGGGGTGTGCTTAATAAAATCTGCAACCCTGCTGGCATAAAGGACAGTGTCAAACACAACCCTGTGCCACACACTCCCTTCTTCTCTGCCATGGTCAACACACCCTTCATCCTGAGAGGTTGCTTTTCCAAACCACTGACATTTGAATTTTCACAACACTTCCTCTGTACGTCTTTGCCAGGCTGAGAGTGCCCCTCTTTCTAAGAGAGATGTACCAGCATTAGAATAGGACCAGCTTGCTGGACTTAGGCTATAGACACTGGAGGTGGCTCTGCCAGTGCTACCCTTGGCACCCAAAGTTTTGGGGGATCAGTGCAGATGCACTGGAGCTGGCTGTCCGTGACGCAGCTAAAGTCCCAAAGCAGAAGAGCCAAGGAGGCTGCCAGGGGCATTTATCCCTTCTCACCAGGGTAAACCTGCCCTCAGCAGCTCCCAGCTCAGCAAACACACAACCCTCCTGCAAACAAGGGCTGGCTTTCACCGTCTGGCAGAGAGGCACACAGTTACACCAACTTTTCTGGAGCAATAGCAATGATTTTTCAGTTCAGCCATGGCACAACCCTTCTCAGACAATAAAAGTCACACCCAGCATTCCATGAAGGGAGGTGATTATATTATTATCCAAATTCTAAAGAAATCAAGTGAAGTAGATGATATTTGAATTTCTTCCAGCGACACAGACTTTCATGAATGAGATGGGCAAATAGCATCACTGTGCCTTTTTTTTCCTCAAACACGTATTTGTACTATTTTCTTTACCTTCTTCTGTTACTCCTTTCTGCTGCTTTTTCCTTTTCTGTCTCCTTCTCTCTCAGAAACCACCCTAGTTACTCTCACATTAGCTGCTGCCTTCTCAGTGGAAATAACAAGACAGAATTTATCACTAAGCCCCTCTAAATGTGCTACTAAGCCCTTCAAGTCCTAATTGATTTAGGAGGCTGGCCCAGCTGATAATGTTCTCTAATCCAGACACTATATGTTTGACCTACTGGAATAAAGAAACCTTTACAGAGATTTGAAATGCTTCAATCATCTCTCAGGTTTTGGTGGCTCTACCCCTGTTCTTGGTGTCTGTGCTGGCTCTCCCTGGGCTGTGCACCTTGTCACCAGCAATGCCACAATACCCAGAGCTGTCCACGAGCCCCTGCAGGCTCCTCTACAGCAACTCCTCCTGCTGAGCTCTCTGCTCCTGCCTACTCAGCAATATCACTGTACAGCACATTATTTTAACCCTTCTTTCCCTCCCTTTGCCTTACCTAAGCAGGCAGAAAGGTGGCAAGTGACAATTTGGTTTTCTCCAAGAAGTTTAAAATTCAGTCTAAAACTCACTCCTCATTATTTTGGTTGCAATTTGGTAAGACACCAGCCAGCATCAGCAACTCTGAGCTGACTGCCAGCTGATCAGGCTTCTTCTCTGTCAGATGCTCACATAGCTCCACTGCCAGGTTCTCATTATATAAAAATATCCAAACAAAAATATTCTTCCTTCCAGCCATCTCCTTCTGGCCTAACCAGATGGCTGAAAACAAACAAATAAATAAATAAAACAGTGAGAAAGAAAAACAAAACCAAATCAAAATAAATCCTGATTAGCTTTTGCTTAGTAAACTGCCGATAAAATCTCCTGCAAGGCCAAGGTCAAGGGCTCAGGTCCAGGCACAGACAACACTTGACACCTGCCAGCCTTGAAGGGGCAGGAACAGAGCAGCTTGTCTGTGCAGAATTTCAGCTCCAGGAGTCCTGCCTGCCGAGGGGAGAGGATGTGGGGAACAGGAGAGGGGCCTCTCCCATGTTTTGTTTCTTTATTTGGGAAAGGGAAGTACTGAGGGCAAGCCAGAGGGCTGCTTCAGAGCATAGGGGAGACCATGGGGAGTCCCAAAACCTAAAATCATTAATGCCTCTTGGGAGAAATGTAAATACTGACACATGGCCTTGCCAGGTATCAACAATATTAACCTGTGGCCTTTCCCCTACATTAAATGCATACAAACACAGGGACATTGGGAAATTGTAGGTTGTCATAAAAGCATCCAGCATGTCTGGAGTCTGAAATACAGTGACAGAAAGTTGACAGTCAAAGAATATAATAATTTATCAAGCCAGACCCATTGCGCCCAATGCATCCAGATTGTTTCCTTTTCCTATCCAAAGGTCATTTTCCCATAACTGCTGATGGCAACTCTTGCCAGATTCTTGAAACTTGTTGTAGCAGGATGCTCTGCCTAGAGAGGGGGTGAAAGAAGTTGAACACTACCCTGTCAGCAAAGCTCTGGTGGGGAATGCAGCAGGGAGATCATGCTGCTCTGAAACCAGCCTGAGCCACTGACCCCAAGGTTTCACATTCTGAGGGAGAACAAAGGATCTGATAAAGGAACCAACACATGACACCACTGACAACTTACCTAAAGGTAACGGCTGACAGTCCACCACTTTATGCCATAAAAGCCCAATACCACTTTGTAGTGCAGGGTCTTCTAATACAGCCCTTCCTGGAGTGCATGTGGAGACCCCCCCTTGAGTGGGTTCCCCTCATGGTCATTCCTCGAGGCTGAGGGAAGGAGGTTTGCCCTTGGTTGGTGGTATTGGCTGAGTAACATCACTCTCTACTTAGTAATAACTTTTGCTAACTTTGATATAATTGTTTCAATGCTGCTTCAGAAATAGTGCACTGCACTAGTAGTTATAGCTCCTATACTGTGTAGAAAATAATTCTGATTAAAATATTACAGTCTAATATAATTGCCAGAATTTAAAGAAATAATGTATTTATATAAATATATTTGGTTTGCCATCCTTAATCCTATGGGACAAAGTTGCATAAAAGTTCAATTACACCTATACAAACCTTTAGAAATAAAGGGTTGACTGAGTCTGCAGCTAAGACTGGATCCAGCCACACCCAAACTCCTCCCAGAGAAGGAGATTAAAAAGCAGGGGGGTCCTTTCTGCCCTTCCTGACTCAACGGGGGGGGCTTCTCTCCTAAACCATTCTGCCCCCGACACACATTCACAGTAGGCTCTGCTCAGTGCTTTCAGTGCTAGGAAAGCTGGAGGACAGCCCACATTACTTGCTGACTTCTGCTATTCCTGATGATGTAAAACATGGAACTGAGCCCAGTTCAGGTATCCCCAGCTGGGCAGAAATCACACCACTGACAGCACTTAAACACACACTCTCAGATGCCCTGCATGCCAAGCACATTGTTAAAGGGAGATAAGCTGGTAGGTACTCTAAGGAAGAAAAAATTATTTGTCTTGGGTATTTTTAATACAAATACTTTTCTACCACTGAGCATAACTAAGATTATGCAACTATCAAATAATCTCAGAATGAGCCATTAAATCCAGAGGAATGGGACTTGGGGAAGTTGCTCCCTGTAAAAGTCTGTGTTTGGTACCTCATACAGAATTTCCGCTGATGGACAGCAAAAAGCCCCAGCTGAGGCTGGACTAAACAGCTCTGGGCATGCAAACAACTTTCATCAAATCTAAGGAAAACAGTCCCATGAAGTGCTGCAAAAATGGTGAAAGAAAAGCCAGGGCTGCTGGCAGAGCCAGCGGCTGAGCTGAGAGTGGCTCTGCACAGCAGGCTTCCCCTTTGGAATCCTCGCACAGCGCTGAGACAGCCCCGCTGATACCGGCAGGGCTCACCCAGCCCTGCCCCTCCCGAGGGCATCCATCTGCTTCGGCACAGTTTACTGCGTGTCATCCCTTTGGACTGAAAAAAACCCAGGTTCCTTTTTACTCTGAATGAACTTTAAAGACCTGGCACATCTCAGCGCAATGACTTGTCCAAGTGTCTCAGCTAAAATCTCTCCCTGCACAGCCCTGCAGATGCCAGCCAGGTCCTGTCTCCCCATTCCATGCAGGCAGCGTGTCAGTGGGCTGTACACACACAGGGTGTCAGTGGGCTGTACACACACAGGGCGTCAGTGGGCTGTACACACACAGCGTGTCAGTGGGCTGTACACACAGGGCGTCAGTGGGCTGTACACACAGCGTGTCAGTGGGCTGTACACACACAGAGTGTCAGTGGGCTGTACACCCAGCGTGTCAGTGGGCTGTACACACAGGGCGTCAGTGGGCTGTACACACAGGGTGTCAGTGGGCTGTACACCCAGCGTGTCAGTGGGCTGTACACACAGGGCGTCAGTGGGCTGTACACACAGCATGTCAGTGGGCTGTACACACAGGGCGTCAGTGGGCTGTACACACACAGGGTGTCAGTGGGCTGTACACCCAGCGTGTCAGTGGGATGTACACACATAGGGTGTCAGTGGGCTGTACACCCAGCGTGTCAGTGGGCTGTACACACAGCGTGTCAGTGGGCTGTACACACAGGGCGTCAGTGGGATGTACACACATAGGGTGTCAGGTGGCTGTACACACAGTGTGTCAGTGGGCTGTACACACAGTGTGTCAGTGGGTTGTACAGAGCCTGGAACCTTTCCAGAGGGCAGGAGGTCTGTGTGTGTTCCTGTCCCTGCACAGCTCAGTCCGTGGCACTCCTGTCAGCCACAGCTAAACGCTCTCCTCGATCCAAGGATGGCAAAGCTGGAGCACTGGATTCCAGCCACAGGCAGCTCAGGAGCACAAGGCATTGAAACAGAGGAGTGTCATGAGCCTCGTGAGTACCCTTTATTCTCCTCAGAATCCAGACCTTCCACAGCTTCCAGACACACACGAACCTGGGAGAGCAGCAAGCAGGTGTTTCTGTGTTTGACAGTTTGCTCTGCTCAACAACGAGGTGCCACCAAGCCCCACAGCTACTCCTTTGGCTCCCTCTCAGCCATTCCACCCTGGAGCTCTGGGAACGTTCCTGCCATGTCCCTCCAGATCTGTGAATAACCATTCACAGCCATTCTTTCGGCTTTGCCGTGACTTTTGGGTGCCTTTCAAGAGAAACAAAAGACTTTTCTTCAAAGCAAAATAAATCTGCTCTTTCACTACAAATAACTGTATTTCACATGGAACTGGAACAAAACTACAAAACAGAGTCAGAAAAATCCATGGGTTCCATACTTGAAAGATTCTAACTGTATTTCTAGTGGAAATCCAGATTTCTGAGGCTGACTTTGCCATGATTCCCCCAAGAAAGGCTCAGGATTGTGCTTGACCCTTTCTGAAGTGGGAAGCAGGTCCCTTCAGGGCCGTCCCACGGCACAACACACAGCCAGGGCTGTCCCTAAGGCAGCCACTCCAAACACAGCCCCTTCCCTGCCTTCCCCCTGCAGCACAGGCAACCCAGCCCCATCCTCTGCTCCTCCTCCTCACTGCTCCCAGGGACGGGGGCTGTGAGGCTGAAAGGACAAAGGAGAACAGCACTGAAGCCTTGCAGCCCCTGCCCAGGGTGGGCACAAGCTGGCTGCACTTCTCTCTCTGGTGCTCCAAAAGTAGGTGCACAAAGAAGCTGAATTTCATTTTAGCTCCAGTGGTGGCTGCTTGGAGTGAGAACTTTGGTGAAACATCTTTACAACAATCATTAATGGTCATCAGTCTCCAGGAGCAAAAACTGGAACATCTTTTGCATTTAAGCCGCTTGGACAGGAACAGTTAAAACAGAAAGAGTTAAACAGTTTTGAGAATAAAACCATCTATTCCATATGGGAATTATGAGAAAAATATGTTAAACACACTGAAGTGAAAAGAAGTATTTTTTTTTTTTTAAATTACTGCTTTTTCTGTAAAGGTGCTTGTCCAGCCCTTCCTGTCACTGACCCGGTGAGAGATGCCATGAGCTCCTGTGGTGGGAGGCAGGGCTGTACAGCTTTAACCAGCCCCAGCTCTTGGCAGGAAGGTGGGAACTTCCCTTTGGGAGGCTGTGAAAAGGCCTTGTCTCCCTGATTTACACAGGTATGGTGTGAATGGCTCAGAGGCTGAGGCCTGCTCAGCCAAACACCCATGTGTGCATGAAATTAGAATGTCAACATTTGATTCATGCTGCCAGGCTGTGACTGTGAAACAAATTATGTCAGTGGGTGGCAATTGCAATATTAGTCTAAGCAGATAACATTTGGCTAAAAGGAGGGGCTCAGTTCACATTCTTCTCCCTACCATTTTAATATGTCAACATCATTAGACTTAGAAGGCCTGGAATTTTGTCAGAATGGGAAAAAATATGGAGACAAACAAAGATACTCTAAGCTGAGAGAGGGTTTATGATAAAGCACAAGCAGCAATTTCATGACTGCTCCTCCCCACAAACCTGCACCTTGCACAGCTCAGAGTCTTTAAATTTTTTCACCCCTCCACCCCCACTTAATGATTTGAAACCCAGCAACTGAACACAGTGAAATGAAAGTGCCAAACAGCATCACCTACAGCAGGTTAAAACTGCCTCTTTAGGGAAGAAGTGTCATTTACTAATTAATTTTTTATTAAAAAAGCCTTGGAAATGTTTGGCTGGAGCTACCAAACTTTTAAACACATGAAAAATAAATAAGGCTCTAAGTCTGGCTTCTTTTCAATTACTGAGAAATACAAATTAGTTTTTTAGAAGACCAGAAGAAAAACGAGTTCCTCTAAGTTGCTCCCAGCATTTTCAAGTGCCTTCCCATGAAATCAACAGTTTTTGAGATGTAAAGTCAACATTTTGTAGCAAATTTGATTTTAGAAAAAAAAAAAGGACCTATCTGAAACTAATACAGGATACTTAAAGGTAACTGTTTTTATTACAGAATGAATTAAGAAATAGACAAAACTCACTATGCTGTAAAAATGGAAGATATCCTAAAAAAATGGTTATTTTCTTCTGGTTCTCCTTTAATTATCAAAAAGTCCCAGTACCAGAACACAGTATCCCCAGAGAATCTATCAAAATCCTCACTCCAGTCTTTTTTCTCCCTTAACTAACAAAATGGCAGAACAGCAATTTGAAGTATTATTCTGTCGCAAACACCCACGTTCTTGAAGTTAATACTGTGCAAAATGTACCTTGTAACAGTGCAATGTTTATAGAAGTGGCCCTGGTTGAGGTGCAGCACTGAGGGACAGTTACCAGGTACCACTTCATGGTTGGTGATACAGAGTGTGGAATTCGGACAAAAATTAATTTACCAGCTTTATCTTCCAGCTTATAAAAATGACCTCAGTCTGAGAGCCATTAGGAGGGAAATGGCTTGTAGGACCTGCTGTGCCCACCGCCCTGTGGTCCCATTCCAGGGCAGTGCCACCCTGTCCCTGTCCCCTTCCCTGCAGGCAATGCAAGTCCCAGCACTGGGTCAGATTCTCACTGCCTTCCTCACTTGAGAAATTCCACTGGAGTTCACGGGCCAAATTAATCACTGGAGAAGCCCCTTGGCTTCCCCAGAGATCAGCTGCTCAATAGGACTATTCTCTGCAGTACACCAGGACTGGGCACAGGGACTTCAATGGGAGCAAGATGGGGAACATAATGGGAAACCCAGACCATTTATTCGTCAGACTTTGCAAAGATTGATTTAAATTGACTTCAGCAAACACACATTGTAGGAACACACGTACATGTGTGTGGCCCAGCTCCCGTTTGACCAGCTCAAACCTCTAACTGTGTTGCCAGTGCAGTTACTGTGTGGTATAACAATGATTTCCAGACCACTCTTAAAGCTCATGCTTCTCTAGGAAACTGTCCTTAAGAAATATCTTTATGTGAAGGGACTATAAAAATTCAAATATTTAGCTACTTGGGAAAAAAAACCACCAAAAAACAACAAAACAAACCAACCAAAAACCCAGACAGAAAATGCAGATACAACTGATATGACTGACTCCCTTAATTCAATTACACTTATTGTACTTATGGCAGATGCTACAATATGACCTTTACAAACAATAACAAAACATGGAAAAAATTCCCTGTAGCAGATTGCAATTTCCCTGTCACTTCACCTACTTCAGGGTATGTGTTTCTGAAATCTTTTCAAAGGGGAAGAGTTTAGGAATTGTCCAGATTTGCAAAAATAGGTTTAAAAGTGCTTACTCTTTCTTTCTATGATACAAACTACCATTCTACTGAGTTTCCAAAGTCCCCACAAAATGAAATAAATCTGCTTGCATTAGAAGTTGCAGCTTTGTCAACGAACAAACAAAACAATGGAAATGTATTTCTTTGGTTCAGCACACTCCCCTCTCCACCTCACTCTCCCAGCAAATATAAAGGATATACTAAGCTAAATAAAGCTAGGAAAAAACCCAACAAAAACAAAACCCAAAAAACAAACACACAAAAAATGGGGAATTGAAAACTACTTTTGTCTCTTTGGACTACTTTATGGCCAGGAAAAATGTCTGGGGAGAGCATTGTAGCCCATTTAAAAAGCTCAGCTATTCACCCTGCATAGAAAAATAAGTGTAAACAATCCAACTTCTCCAAAGGTAATTTGGTAACAGCGCTTACAAAGAGGAAAGCAGAAAAGACAGCACTAAGACTGCAGGAAAGATTCTTTCTTTATGGCGCGGTGACAGCCTTGTAACTTCTCCATTATGATGGGAACCACAGCATAAAGATTGCATTATCATCTGTGGTTAACTGTCAAATGCATTTTAATGCTTTATTTGGGAGAGCTAAGTTAAAGACAAAACAATCCTTCTTTTCTTAATCTATCCACCTCTGAATGTAAATACAGCTCATACTTGCATGTCAGAGTGTGGGGAGTTAACTGTATTCTTTCAGCTTCGTGTAGATTCCTGAAGATCAGAGAGCTGAGTAAACAATATTTTGATGTAAACAGATTATCAACATGAGAGGAATGACCGTCTGGTCACCTGTGGGGGTTTATTCACTTAACACTTCCACCCCATAAAGACAATTGTGTGCAATCAATGCATATAGGGCCTTTCACTGGGTTGCTAAGTGATACGTGGTGTCCACAGAAGAATGCCTGATGTACAGAGGGGCTGCTCCCCAGCCAAGGGAAAACAACACACACCGATGATATTTTAAACTTAATTCAGTGCGTTATGAAGATTGTGACAGGCACAGTGGCTGACCAGAAAGCACTTCAAAATCTGACTTTATAAAGTTGGATCTCCCACGTGTGTAAAGAGTTTAATTTGGTAACAAGTGAATCACACTGCAGAGCTGTAGCTGGTTCAAATAGGAAAAGCCAACCCAGCAGGGAAGCACTGAATATTCATTCACTGGAAGGCACAGCAGTCATTTTACAATCCAGGCTTCAATATATGAGCAGATCGTTTGTCTAAGATTGTATATGCATTCTCTCATTTTCCTCATCTCTGGAAACTATTTTAGTAAAAGCCCAGAAGCTGTTTTCAACAGTTTCTTCAGAATTTCTAAAGAAAGGGAAGAAAGCTGAATGGCATCACATTGCCCCATACAACCATGAAAACCTGTTTTGTGGGACATTCTTGAAACCAACCCAGAAAGAAACCCTTAAGAGGTTTTGTATTTATTTACCCATTCTTTCCCCACCACCCACTTGATAGGTTTTATATTCAAATGCAAAATATATCTGCTTTTGTTCTAAGGATTCAGTCTGATTTTGGTTTGATTTACAGAACAAATCCTGAGAAATCTATCTTCTGCCAAATTTTAATTTTCTAATAGCTGCACACAGAAAACTTCCAGTCCTCCAAGCTTCTCTAAATCACTTGCAATGATAGTTCAGCTTACTGTGACATTCAAAGGCTCCTCAGAGACCACAGAGCTGTGACCAAAGTGGTTGCTTGCTGGATCACTAATGTTATTTCCTACAGAATGCATTTCCCAAACTCACACAATGTTTCCCATACAAGACGTCGGTGAGCTCTGTGTTCCCCAGAACGAGGGGCTGTGGTGACAAAGTGATACCTCAGTCATTTGTATCACACTGGCCTCTGCTTGGAAATGCCTGAGTTTTCACAAAGTTAGTTTTAATTAATGTGCAGAGGTGGTTGTGTTTTGTTTGTTTGTTTGTTTTTTTCCTTTGAGCGGCCTTGCATTTAACATGTTTTGGGAGAATTTTACGTAAGCATGACATTTTGTTGAGGGAACCTTCTCCTGAAGTGCTGCCTAAGCCCAGGTTAGTGAAGATTGTTACCAGGGACTCTGAGCTCCGGGTGTCCAGGACCTACTCAGGGGACTCAGCTTCCCACATTTGTAGACTTCAGCCCAGGACACACAAAGCAATACCAGCTTTAAATGTGCATGAAGTTCCTCTGAACACAACGGGGTAAGTTGAGTTCAGCAGAAACACTTCCTGTGCTGTTGCTCACAATTGTGAGGCTCCTGGGTGGGTAATCCTGGGGAGGGGGCGCCTGGCAGGAATGGGAGATGCTCTGTCCTGGAGACCCGTGGGGCAGGCAGTGGGAAAAGGATGAAACAAGGAGCATCAGGACCTCACTCAGCATCCTTGAAAGAACATACAGAGAACTCCTTCCACTGGAAGGCAAAAAAGTATTGACCAGAGGGGAATCGACCAGTTCAAGAAAAGGAGAATTTGCAATCATTTCGCTAAATCGTCCCCTAAAACAGTCAGGTTTCTGGATTTCTAAGCTGAAAAATACAAGTCAATAAAGAGAAGTTGGGAACTCTAACTTTGGAAACATATGTGGGTATGCGACAATTTTGAGGATGGTAAAATTCCTTAAACAATCAGATTGTAACTGAATTTGAATTAATAGGTTGAATATGAATCTTAATAAAAATAACTCAGAACCATATTTCTTTTAATACTAATGTGTAATTACCAAGCTCAAAATAATTCAATAGTTTATCAGCAAGATGGGGATTGGTATCTTTTCCCAAGGAACAAGTGACAGAATGAGAGGAAATGGACTCAAGTTCCACCAAGGGAGTTTAGGTTGAGTATTGGGAAAAGTTTCTTTATGAAAAATGTTGTCACACGCTGGAAGAGGCTGCCCAGGGAAGGGGTGGAGTCTCCCTGCCTGGAGGTGTTGGAAGATGTGCACATGTGTCATTGAAGGGCATGGCTGAGTGGTGAGCTGGGCAGTGCTCTGTTAAAGCCTGGGCTTGATGTTCTTAGAGGCCTTTTCCAATCTAAATGATTTTGTGATCCCAAGGACTTGATTGGGCCTTTATCGGTAGATGTTTGCTTTTGGCTAAAACAAAACTAAAATGGGTCTAAAGTTACCAATTTATTTGGTCTTTTATTTCTGGGGTCAGGATGTTGCCTCTCTGAACACTTAAGTGTAGGTGAGTGTATAATCAAGTAGCAATCCCCATGGGTGCTGTGAGTGTGAGACTGCACTGTGTTATCCAGGTCAGTCTCAGCAACACCGATTTTGAAGTGCTGTCCTGCCCTCAGTCAGAACAGCAGGAAAGAATGAGAAATGTTCCTATACGAATGCCTCTAGAGACTTGTTCCGAGCAGCTTGTTCTTTCTAACACAGGGGGTACCTGACACAGCCCCAGCATCCCCAAGACTCAGAGGGCAAACGTGAGTCTCACGGAGCTCCTTCACGTGCAAAGGTCTGCCAAGGAAGGGCAGCTGCTGCTCTGTGTGGGCTTTGGCACTGCCATGGACACAAGGCACCCCCAGGACCTGCACCACTGCTCCTTTCCACCTGGTTTTTGAGCACACGAGGCCAGAGCTGCAGGCTGCTTGGAGAGCAGAGGGTGGTCCCAGCACCACTGCACCCAGAGTTCTGGGTTGGAAGGCAAGGTTAAACCCTGGAACTCCTCCACCCATTCCCCTCCATCCTCCTAACACACGGGGCAGAAAGGTTACTGCAGCACTAAGGAGCATTCCCACAGCCCACAGAGACGGATGGCAACTTCAGCACCCCAGCTGCTCGGAGGAGATTTCCTAGGAAGAGAAGGAGACTTCTGGTCTGTTTCCATTTAACAGGAGTTCAGCAATAAAGTGCTTATTTTCCCTTAAAGCACTGATGCAATGGTGTTCAGAGCAGCTGAAATAACCCGAGCAAACCCAGCAACATTGCTAGAAAGAGAGAGTGGCTCAGCCTGGTGTGCAGGACCAGGGAGCCTGAGGAGCTGGAGCAGAAGCCCAGGCTCTGTGGCTGCTGTCAGGACTGACTGCGGCTGGGCAACACTGCCAGGGAAGCAGCAAGGGCTTCAGGGCAGGTATCCTGACCAACCTCACCAACACTACAGCACAGCAAGCAGTCTTGGGCAAATCTATCCTCCAAACATTGTCAACCCCCTGGAACTGGTAACAAAGGAACTGTTTGCTACTGATTTCGGAGTCTGTGGGCAGATTAAAGGACTGTACAAGTGTGTTTCAACAATACTGAAAAGCTTTTCCACGTAAAGTAGCCAATTTACTGTTATGGTTACACTTAAGTCAATTAAAATGTTTTATTTGCGAGGATTTGAATCCCTTACCTTCATTAACATTTAGCAGTAAATGGGAGAAAAAAGGTAAATAAAATATTATCTGGCTTTTTAAAGGTCATTCCAGTTTGATCATTATAAAAAGCTAGGTAGGAACATAGAATATGCCCCTTTGTGTGGATTTAATACAACTAGCCGGAGCAGAACAGGATCAGCAGAAGACAGCAAACAAAAAGTCAGTGGCTGGAGAGTCTCAAATGCTGGTGTTTAATGTGTGCTTAATTACAGCCACCCTTTGTTCATCTGGCTTGAGATAATTTTCTTTTTTCCTTAAACCTCCCCTCATAAATCACCCTCATCACAGAGCATTTAACTGATGCACCTATTCTTAGCACCTGCTTTTAAACAACCCTAGGCTAGCAATCCAAAGTGATGAAATGACATACCTAATACTTTGCATGCCTTTACCAAAGGAACAGCCAGCCAGGTTCTGGAATCTGGGTCCTACCCAGGCTGGAGGGTGCTCGAGAGGGCAACCCCTCCACTGTAATTATGCACTGATTGCAGTGTCTTACTTCAAGAGCTTTCCTATTCCTGTTTATTAAAAAGAGTAACACGGTATTCAAAATTCATTATCACAAACCTCTTCTAAACGAACATTTTTATTATTTGTAAATAGATATAAAACTAATGATGCAGGAAGACTCTGTGTTCTTAATATATATATATTAAAAAAAACAGACTAGAAAAATAAGAAGTATTTGTGCTCCTGTGGGCAAACATTTATTCAATCACACAGTTTACATTAAGCTTGCTTTCTTCGCTTTCCATTTTACTACATCCCTCACTGCTGGTACTAAAAGAAAAATAGACATTCCCCACAAACCCCAGAATTGCCACAGCAAAATGCCACCTAACAGACTATACAGTTATTTTCCACCATATTGCTGTGCTTGGTAAACAAATTATCTTCAGTGTAAAACTACAAATGAAAGCTCTCAGCAAGCCTGTCCTTGTCTAACACAAGGGTTCAAATGCAACGTGGTACGTTCAGATGCTGCAAATCTCCTCTCTGAAAGTACATGGAAAAGTAATCCCCCCACCCCCAAGGCCAGAGAAAAAGGGACCCTTAAGAGCCTTCCAACTACAACGGGTGAGAGACTTTCACAAAGAGCTGACGTCACCAGTCAAGAATCCTACAAGCAAATCCCACCACCCCAACCAAGGAAGGCAGAGGAACCCCCGGAGAGCCAAGGCAAGTGCAGACTAAGTGAAGGTACACATGGGCGCACTCTAAAGCTTTCATGAATATTTAGCTAATGACAAACTGCTCTGTCTAAATTAAATTTTCATAACCACAACATTTTCAAGAGGATTTCTTTCACTTTCAAGACACAGAAAACTCCCCGTAAACATTAAATCCTTCAGGCTTTTGTCAATGGATACTTCAAATAGTTTTACTGGGCAGCGACTCAGCAATTGTAAATCAAAAGGTGATTTTAATATTCCTTCTTTGTTTATTTCTTCTCCTTGTTTATCTTTCCTTCCCACAGGTGCTTCAGCCACTTTGGATTTCACCAGGCAAAGGGAACAGTCACGTGCAGGTGGTTTGTGCCACCTCACGCTCCTCCAAATTCCCCTGCCCTGCTCTCCTCCACCACAATATGCATGTGGGTCATTAACAGTTGGACTTTTACATTTGTAACATATTAGAGATTATCTACCAGGGATAGTTATCCCTGTTGACAGCGGTGTATGTCCATGCCTCCCATGTAAAACCCACAGCGCTGTGTCACAAGCCAGAAACATCTGCCAATTGTTCTCACTGAGCACTGGTTTGTTGGGGTGGATTTTTTTAATTATGAGCAAGAATATTATTTTGGTAGCCCAACAACATTTCATAAAGTTATGTTAAGCTTGGGAAAGGGTATGGCTATAGAAAAATATTTTAAAATAATATTCAGGTTTAAAGTCCATATTTTCTTAGTGTAAAAAAGCCAATCAACCAACCCACCAACCACATTCCTAGTATACCTTCCTTTCCTTTATACAGAAACTCTTAATTTCAAATTTTTCACATTTGTAGTGT
>JAWWEW010000017.1:16501978-16534596 GCA_035583185.1 Anabacerthia variegaticeps
ACCAACCACATTCCTAGTATACCTTCCTTTCCTTTATACAGAAACTCTTAATTTCAAATTTTTCACATTTGTAGTGTAGGATGATTAAAAATAATCATGAAACTTGCAAAATGAAATACTGTTTTTACTTGAAACAGTTTTTTTGCTAAACTTTCTTTCAGAACTGCAAGTGAACTAAACAAAGACAATAATTAGTAATGTGTCCAACAAACATGAACAACTAAGTTTTCCAGAACATCCTTGTGAGATTGGGGGTAATTAAATGCTTGCTCTTACGTCCATGAATGTGAGCAGCCAATAACTCAAGAAGCAGGATTAACAGACATAGGATTAAGAATATAACCTGAATCTCAGTAATCAAATCCGAGGCTTTCCAATTAAAGCTTCCCTCTGTCTAAGCTAGTGGACAGCACATACTGCATATTAACATGAATAAATCTCTGCAGCATCATATATTAATACACAGCAAAATATACAACGTAATATAATTAAATGGGACCCTATTATTCAGAGTGAGCCCGTGAGGGATCACAGCAGCAGCAGCGCAGCCTGCAGAGCGCAGGACGAAGGGTGGGACTCCCAGGGGAGTGGGGAGGGAGCAGCCCCGTGGTGGGACAGGGGCCCTGCCCCAAGAGCTGAGCTCCTGCACAGGAGCTGCCACCACGCACCAGAGCACACGCACAGAGCTGGGCTCAACATAATTAGGTTGCTTTAATAGAGCAAGAGCTGATCTGGGTGTCTCAGCCAAGTTGAGGGTCACTTGCTAGAAGCAAGTGATAACGGGTTCAGCAGGAACACAAAACTATTGCTGGGGTGAAAAAGATGTTATTAGTGATCATGGCTGAGATAAAGACTTCATCTAATTCTACAGTGATTGCCACCACCACAGCACACACTGAAATGTGACTTTGAGAACAAATGAGGCAGGAAGGCTCTCGGCTATGTCCACACAAAGCCATTCGAAACCTGGATTTCACAAGCAGCTGCTGGAAAATGTTTATCCAAGAGTATTGGAAGAACTGCTTTGGGCAAGGTTGACCATTACCTTGAGCCCACATTCTTGGCAGGGTGGGGAGCACAAATAAAGTATATTTTTCCTTTCTGCTGCTACTTCCAGAATGTAAAACCTATAGAAAATCTGGAGGTGAGATTTTAATTGCTGATTTAGGAATAGCTGGTAATTAATGTACATTCTCCTCAGAATGCAGTTTCTGTATGACCCGGTAACCAAGCAACAGGAAAAGTAACAATACAAAAGTGTGATAATAAAGCCCTTCTTTTGTTCATACAGAAATTATATTTTCAAGCTAATAATTATTTCTTATTCTGTGCATAAAATTGTTTCTGTCTTATACTGGAAGGACCAAAAAAGGAAGTGGAGTTCACATTAAATAAATGGAATAGTTGGGAAGAGCATTAAGCCCCATTTTCATGTGGCCTGCTGTGCAGAACTCCCCAACCAAACCCTGCACGTGTTTTGCTAGTGATGGAATACACCCTGAGAAGGAACACTAGGAGCTGCATTGCTCCCTCCCTAACCCAGATAACCCAAGTGTCAAAAGGTTTCGAATTCTCGAGTCATACACTCTAACAGAGACTGAAGGGACAAGGATGTACCACAATATCTGTCAGTGTAGCTCTAAGGCTCATGCTCTGGTCCCTTCCCCTGCCTGAGCACTCACACACAGTCATCTCACCCTTCAGCACACACAGGTCGGGGTAGGCTGGCTCAGAAAACAGCTCCTCCAAAGCCCAATCCAGAATTCTGAGCAGCACGGAAAGACTGGTGAGGAAACACCATTCTGGCTCAGAAACGTCTGCAAATACATTTCATACCGAGTGTGGGAAGGTTTACAAAGCCCTTAGGAAGCATTTTGTATGCTTTAATTTGAGGAGCTCTTTCTCAAGAGCTTTGCTATTAAAGGAACCAGTTCCCAGCTTTCATGTGCTATGTCTTTAAGTGCTATGTCTTTAACAAGATGGGCCTAATCAAGTCTTCAAACATAAGAAAGATCAAAGGCTGTATCTGTAATAAAACAAACGATATGTGTCTGGCATGTATTGACAAGGCTACACGGCTTCGGCTGTTCAGCTTCATTATTACTGACATTCATCATACAAAAGTCTGGATGCCATACTAGAAGTTCCCTAACTTTCTAGCAAAAATACTGTCAAGCAGCAATAACACTTGAGTTGACCTCAGTTTTACCTTCTTGATACCTGCAGTGATTTGCAAGCTCAAACAACGCAACAGCACTTGGAAAAAAATTAAGCCTGTCATTAGCACACAGTAAATTTGAAGAACAATAATTTTACAGTAAAATCTTTAAGTATTCATTGGTGCTAACACAACAGAGAAGGGCTGTACAGCTCCCTTGATGAACCCTCTAAAATGCCTTCTGAACATCAGTCAAGCCTGGCTCCCTCCCCTTGAGGTATGTCACAGCTACTGGGGCATTTTCTAGATAGGCCTGTCTAGGGCTGGGACTTAATTGAGCAGAATATTAGCTCAGAGATCTGATTCTCCTCTGCTCTCACTAATCAACAACGCTGCGTCCCAATTACAGAGCTGCACAGGCTCCGGCACTGCCTGGCATACACTGTCTCAATAATTTTATTCTTCTCCTTTCTTCTTGTAATTGCTCTGTGTTTGTGTCACAGTTCTTTGGACTTGCAGCACCACAGAGTAGAAGAACCAATCACCAGTTTTCCTTAACTTTTAAATAATGGCTATAATAGATCAGATTAAAAAAAAAAATCAAATTGATGATTAAGGGAATCCATGTTTATCTACTTTGAAGGATTTCTGTTTCAAGGCAGTGAGGAAATAAGTTACAAAATAAATGTCTACAAAATTTTTAAAAATCACACTTTTCTATCACAGTCATTTGCAAAATTTGAGGCTCAATTTGGCACAGCTGCATTTTATTTTTAAGGTCACCCTAGGAGAGTAAGGTTATTTCCAGAAGTCTTTCACTGAAAATATGTCACCACTTTTCCCCCTACGGAATACAAACTAAGACCCGCTATATTTATTTGACTAATGACACTAACAGGACAAGCTGCTTTGTGAATGTTGGCCTTCCTTTGAAAACAGGAGAAACACAAAGGAAAATAAAACCTCTCCCACTCACAACACTCTCATATTAGGAGAAAGCCTTGCAGAGCTGAAGGGGCTCTGCTGATGGCTCTTGGTGACACAGCAGCTGGATTCCAGTCACCTGCTGCTCAGCAATGGTTTCCACACCTGTATCTCCCAGGTTCAGACTCAAAAGGCAGAAGTTGTGTTGACTCAGGATTGTGAATCACGTTGTTTGCACTCTGCATTTTGTGTATCGCAGATACTAGTGTCAAGCAAATAAGAAAATACCATTAAGAAAATGCATCCAAGATAAAAACTAACAGCAAGTGATTTCACAGATCCAGCATGTAAGGATCTGTTGAGCTTGGCTGAAGGAAACAAACACTTCAATAAGAGGTTTACTGAGCTTTACTGGTATCTTTGCATTTCAATTGTGTCACCCTGGTCTAATTGTTCCAATGTCAACAGTCTCCTCCACTGCTTCTCAATAGTATGGCTTTTCTTAGATATAATAACAGGGTTACCACTTCATCCCACACACTGTACCACTGCATTACCATTTGTTAGGTCCTGCCTTACAGCCAATTCAACCTTTTTCTGTGATCTCTTTTCACAAGTGTCAAAGTTCTAGCAATCTAACTTTTTGCAGTTTCTTTTAACAGCGTATTCTGCCTTTTATGGCAAACTAGCTGTCCACAGGTTATAAGAGCCTTTGCTCCTCAAATGTACTGTATCTGCCCTGCTAATTATCTGTCAAAATCGGTATGGAGTGGACAGAAACCAAACTGTCAAAGGGAATTGATGTAATCTATTATTTTCAAATTTCTTACTGTGTGTCGTACATCAAGACATACCTTATTCTGGGACATCAAAAAATGCTGGCACACAGGAGCAATCCAGCCTGATGCCTCAGAAAGCCTTTGAAAGCGTTTTGTGCTGGAGAGCCACCTATTTATCCAGTGAGTGAATATAACTCAATAGGAATTTTTTGGAACATACATGCGTGGTGTTTTCACACGTCCTGAGACATCTGTATCAGTGATTATTTGTCTATTTGCTTTTCCTTTCTCACCACAGTTCCTTTCCAACCCTCAGGAAGCAGAGCTGTCCAGAAAGGCTCAGGCATTTCTCAGTTATTAGCAGACTCAGAGCTGGCAGGCAGCACTGGAGTGCAGCCCTCACTCAGCCTGGTGTGGGCACCATCTCCAGTGAGCTCACAGCCCGACAGAAGCCAGCTGGGAATGGGGAAGGGAAAATGCAACAGTAAAACTGAGCATGTATTTTATTATTACACTCCAGGTGTCATTTCCAACCTTTTTTTTTTTTTTGCCACGTTTTTCTGTATGATGACAAGAGAAGCCTGTCAGCACTGCAGAGTTGAGGAAGAGGGGGACCAGAGCAGCCCTGGGTGACAAACAAGGCAGCAGTGGATCCTCACACAGACTCTTCAGCACTACCCAAGCACAGGACTGCAGTGTGCCCACTGGTCTCTGCACTGTGAGAAAACAAAGCAAGCCCCAAACCCCACCTGAACTGCAAGATGGTCCTAAATTTTTTGGCCTAAGACAGGAACATAATTTAATCAATTTCCTTAAGTAGCTAACCATAAATATTTACAAATAGATATAGATATATGAAGATAAGCTAAACAGATAACATAAAATAAAACTACTGTGATTAGGAGATGATGCAGTTAAATTTTCTCTTGAAGGAATCAGTTTGTGCTGTGCTACAGACAAGTGCATCTAAATATGCTTAACAAACAACTCAATGCAGAACCACAGCTGCCCTGGGAAGTTCAGATCACGAGGGACAGCAAGGAAGAAACTCAGGTGCTCAAAAGGGCAGGGGTTTCTGTGTCTGCTCTGGAATCCTCTAGTGAAGCAGACAGGAGTCGGTTTTTTGGGGGGTTGGGGTTTTTTTAGGTGGTAAAACCATAATTACATACCTAAAGGGGACCTTAAAAATTACTGTATACCTGGAAACTTTTGAAAGTGGTAAACCCTAATGGAGGAGGTCTTCCTAAGAAAGCTGACTCACACAGCAGAGGGGGAGTAAGGCAGCTGTGGTACAAACCCCACGGGCACGCTGATGATGCTACTGGGTTTCTGTCTCCCTCCACCAAGAGATCACTATTTCTCAAGGAGGGCAATTGGGTTTAGACTTTTTTGTTGTTAGGGAAACTTCATTATGACATCCAAATATATGCTATTAAGTATTTCAAGCCCTCTTCAATACGAAAAACAACCCACCTGCTCTGCAGTCTGAATGCAACCCCCCTTTCTGCCCCAGTTCAGTAAAGCAGAAGAGCACCAAGGGCAGCCCTGAGCTCTGAGCACAGACCTCTCGCTGTGTCCAGCCTTGTTACCTGACTTGGAGCTCCACTGAGGAGCAGCTCAGGTCCCTTCCCCACAAAAGCAGGGAACCCTCAGGGTGTGGCCCATTCATGCACAGCTGAGATATACACTCACTACTTCTCCTGCACCATTTTGCTCTTTATTCTTGTATCCTGAGAAGGTCTGAAATAGGCATTTGGCATTTCAAAATGCTTTTATTTTAAAGAAGAAACAGCAGCAAACGACAAATTTTACTTCAAATAAATCCTCATTTTCTATGGCCTCAGAATACTAGCAATGGCTTGGGCTCAAGACTCATTTTAAGAGTAATGATGAGGATTTACTATAGCTTTGTAATTTGCTCTTCTTGCTCGAAGAGTTTACACAAACAGTTTCAAAGCTTGACTGGAGAACTGGCCAGCATATCATTCTGGTCAATTATTTGCCATACTAGAAATGCATCAGGATAATGACACAGTGAGGGATTGTAAGGCAATATTGTTCCCCCAGAAGCCTTTGTCTAACAAGGTAATTTATGACCTGTTCTGGAATCCAGTCTTTACAAAACCATAAATTCACACTTGTACTCAACTTCAAAGGGACCATTATCAGTAAAGGTGGCAGAAGGCATCAGAGTGCTGCAAGCCAGATAAACAGATAAGTGAGACTTTCATGGTTTTCTGCTCTAGGTCTGCTCACAGGACAAAGGCACCTAAAGGTGCAGCTGCTCCTCGGCATTTGGCCCTGTGATTTGCAGAGTTCACCACTGAATGTGCTACTTCCCTTTCACAAGGTGAGGAAAGCCTTACTCACTCAAGTGCAAAAACTCACAGCACTAGCAAAGCTTTGAAAGCTCTTTCAACAGCCCATCAATGCTCACCTAGGAGTGGTGCTTTCCTATGGATGCAACGACATGTAAAGCAAAGAAACCACAAAAAAACCCAAAGAGTCAGTGCTTTGTATCCAGAAAAAAACTAGAAGGGAAGGCCTGCAGAGCAGTGAGGTTTAACTGGTGTGTGTGTCCACAGCTGGGAACGCTGCCGGGGCTCTGGCAGTGCCACCCTCCCTGCTCACGGCATGAGCAGCACGAGTGTTTGCACCGCTGGTCCCAAGCGGGGCTGAACCCCTCCCTGAAGGTGGGGGATCAGGGTCTCTGGGGGAGTGCTCCACCCGAAAAAAGGCCACATTTATACCCACTGCCTTTCAAACAAAAGCCTACCGGTTTTGGGACAGTCATTCTGGAAATTCACGGCCTCATACATTTGGAAACAATACTCGAATAATCCCATTTTACTGGAGCGATGAAAGGGTAGGGGAAGCAGGTTGCTGTCCCAGGTGATGGAGCGCTCTGCTTGGCACCATCGTGCCTGCCCAGCCAGGCAGGCCGGGCTGGGTCAGGGGCTGCTCACCGAGAGCAGCGCCCCAGAAACACTCCCTCGCCGAGAGTTACAACTCCCACCCACCCTTCCGTCTCTTCTGCAGAGATTAATTAGCTAATGTTTGCACAGTGTTATGGAGATCTAAAGAGCTGAGTGTGATCACGGGGCTGAGCAGAATTGCTGCTAATTAAAGCGCTGGCAGTGGAGGTGGCATTGCCGTGGGAAGGAGCGAGGGGGCAGCGCGCTGGCGGCGCAGCTGTGGCACAGCTGGAGCGCTCCGCGGAGCAGCGGGGCTGGGGCCGGGCACAGCACGGACAGGGGCAGCCACTGGGGCTGCCAGCACACGGCATGCTAGCTGCTCTCACCCAGGCACCGAGCTGCAGGTATGCTCCCGCTGAGGGCCATTAATCTACTGATTGTGGGCTTTATTCCAGATTCATGCAGATTGAAATTCAGTCCTCCCTGGGATGAGGCTGGAGGAGCTGTGCCCATTTAAGTTCTCTGCACTGAAAAAATGTAGGCCATTAGGCTTTGTATCCCTGGCAGACAAAAATGCCTAGCAAAAATATTATGTGTGAAGGGACTATTGATGGGTCCTCACTGAAATGCTGGGTGACAGGTTCAGTTCAAGCAGCATTTGCTGAGCTCTTTGGTTTGGAAACCAGCCTTTAACCCTAGTATTGTCCATGCTATAAGTTGGTCTTTTTAGCTGAAGTTATTAAGACATCAGTGGGAAAATTAACTGGTGTCCTGTAGACACTCCACTGGCTGGGTGTTGTGGTTCAGCCCAGCCAGGCACCAGCAGCCCCTCCTGCACTCCTCGCCAGCAGGTCCAGGGAGGGAATCAGAAGGGTAAAAAGCCAGAAAACTCACGGGCTGAGATAATGACAAGTTAATAGGGAAAGCAAAGCAAAACAAGGAATTAACTCCCTGTTTCCCAGGGGCAGGTGGGCATTCAGCTTCTCCCTGAGAGCAGGGCCCCATCACGTGTAATGGTGACATGGGAAGACAAACACCACCTCTCCAAATATCCCACTTCCTTCCCCCACCTCACACACTGACCACAATGCCACATGGCATGGAACATCCCTTTGGTCAGCTGGGGTCACCTGTCCTGGCCGTGTCTCCTCCACCCTCCCAGGCACCCCCAGCCCCCTCCCCAGCGTGGCACAGCAAAGCAGGAAAGGCCTTGGATCTGTGCAAGCCCAGCAAGAACAGAAACATCTTTGTGATCATCACCAGGTTCAGCATAAACCCCAACACAGCCCCCTACCAGCCACAGGGGAGAAAATTAACTCTATCCCAGCCAAAGCCAGCACAGCTGGGTGGGCAAAGGAGCTTGTCTGTCTTCATTCATGGCCAAACTTCCTTCCTGGCACCAGATGCACAGGAGAGACAATGTCCAAGTAACTTTGAGGCCAATGAAAGCTAAATGTGATATACAGATTTAAATCTTTTGCCTATTCCCTTAATTTCTGTAGCTGCTTCTGACATGCTGAAGAGAAAGTGTTACCACTTTTGCTTGAAACTCTAACAGAGATTGTTTGTGTTCAACTGGTGGTACTCTACTCCACCAGAACAGATACTGCACCTCAGGGAGAGGCACTTGGCCAGCTGCTGGGGAACTCCTGCTTGCCACAGGGACGCTGTTGCCCAAGACAAAATGCTATCTTTAAGGGTTCAAAGTTTTTTGCCAAAGTATGACAGCACTAATGTTTGGTACTGCTAGTGAACAAAGAGAGAACCTGACAAATGTGCACACACGGGACGTGGTATGGCAGTCACAGCTCATCAGCAGCCTGTGTGCCTACATTACTCTCTGGAAACTCAGTCACACATTTCCCCCCTCAGAGTTTATTAAATAAAGAAAAAGCAATTGTACTTCAGGTTAGCCAAAACCCTCTGGCATTAAAGAAAAAAAAAAAAAGTGGTGGGCAGCTGAGAATTATGTTGAGTACAAGTATTGCAGCAAAAAATACTAATTCCCTCCATCATAAATAATGGCTAACTGTTTTCCCTCTGTGACTTCTATCTGTCCTTAAACACACACTTTTCAGGAGGAAATCACTGCTGTTCTCAGCAGTATCCAAGAATTTCTAAAATTTGCACAATAGCCAGCCTAAGTTAGACATAGTGATTTGATTCCTTAATTTCCAGCGAGAATCCCTGATTCATTAATCTAGGAACTGATTTCTAATTAACTGGGGGGAAAATGCCACCATCAAAAAACAAGAGGAAAAAAAAATAAACACAAGAAAACAACCCAACAAAGCCCACGAACACAGTCACATCCTCAGGGTGAGGGATGTTCTCTGTCCCAGCTCACAGTACGTCTCACACTGCTCTGTTGAAGAGCCAGCTCCCCCTGAGCCAGCGCTGGTGCAGCGGGACACCCCGGGCAGAGAGAGCCGTGCCAGCAGCATCCCTGTGTCCCGACAGCATCCCTCTGCCCCGGCAGCACCCCTGTGCCCGACAGCAGCGCCCCTGCGCCCCGGCAGCCCCAGCCTGCTCCTGCTCCTCCTCCGCTCCCTCCATCCCTGAGCCCTTCTCTGCAGAGGAGACTTCAATGCTCAGCCTTAGCAGTAGCAACCTGCCTTGTTATGTACTCTCAGCTCCCACTCCAGCAAAGCAGAACACAGACTGCAGGGCCGCAAAACCCGGGTTATTAGATAGTAATCAAATCGCAGCAAAGTTCAATGACAATTGAATTTGTGTGTCATACCACAAGCCGGGTAGTCTTTGCTTTCCCGACGGTCATTAGTTACCCCGACGTTTCCTTTCGCAGCTCAGTACACAGCTGGGTTTTCTTTTAAATGCATACAGGTTCTCACCTTTACCTGCACAAACCAGAACGTATCTAATACTATGCAGCAGTTTGCACTTCTTTGCATCAAAAAGATTACCATTAAAAATGATTCCATGACAGACACTACAGGAGGAGCAAAAGGGGAAAGACTGTCAAACACTTTCCAGTGATGGATTTTTGAGCATATAAAGCGGGGCGGGGGGGGGGAGGGAAGGGAAGACTTATAAACTTCCAAACTGCAAGTTCTAAATGCAAACAACGAGCGTTCAAATGGCATTAGCAAGGAAAGACCCAACCCTGGTCACCACCGAAATGCCCAGAACTCCCGCTAAGAGACCAGCCCACCACTGCTCCCACATCTTGTTACCCAGCACGAACCACCGGCTAAAACAGCTCTGCCTCTTCAAAGGGGAAGGAAGAAGATTTGGGGGCCGGGCGGGGGGTGTTGGGTATTTGAGCAAGAGGGAGAGATGCTTAAAGTGATTTACGACCCCCCTTCGAGAACAAGCCAGACCTGGGCAAAGTTTTTTCTGCACCTGGACCATTATGAGGCACCAAGGATGATCTCTCAAGGAGCAAAGACATTCAAATGTACAAATCAAAGACCTGGATGATTCAACCTTCCCCGGGATCAGCCTGGCTTAAAGAAAAAAAAAATCTGGGAAAAATATACATCTCTCTCTTCCAAAGAGTAAAAAGGGAAAGGAGATTAGGAAACAAGAGGTCTTGCGTATTCAAAGTGCTAATTCAGAACTTCTCTCTCTAAGGCACTCATGAAACATTTTAATTGTCTGACTTTGCATTCAAAAACCTTGTTTGCAACTCTTAATTGCAGACAGCTTTGAACAAATAATTGAAATGCATGACTTGTGAGGCCTGCTTAAACAATTATAATGTGCTTTGCCAATAGGTACTTTGTCCCATTCTCCTCCCCCCCTCCTTTCCCTAATGAAAATGAGCTAGCATGATATTTGGAGCAAAGTTAAAACCTTGCTAATTTGCAGCACTGAGATCTGGGACTGTGACAGTGGTCGTACCTGTACAACTGCTGATATCAGCAAAAAAATACACTAATAGTTCAACTGAATGCAGAAAGACCTTTTCATTTTCTGCTGAGAACAACCCACTGGGAGATTCTTTTCTAAATACAAATCCTTCATATGTCTGTTAGTTTTGCATTTCCTGAGATTTATGTAGCTATTTTCCTGAAAATTCCCTTTGTATGATTTAAGCAGAACCTCTCATAAATATAAACAACCCTTCCAAGTAGAGTTTGAAAAAATAAGTTGGATAGAACCATATCCTTCTCAGAAGACAGAAATTATTTTGGCATGGTGTAGTCAAAACCATTCTAGGCAACTTACTGTGTTCCTCAAGCTGTAATAAACTGAAAAGCAGAGTGGGTTTTATCCTTTCCCAGAAAGCAGACAGCTGCTCCTGCCTACCCCTGGAGGTACAGGTGCCCTCGTGAGGAAAGTGAGGTGGGTTCAGGTCAGCTTATTCGAAGTCTTACTTCAAATGGTCTCCTTTCACACTGCTCTGCTTTTACTCTCTTGGGAAGTATCGTACCTCTTTATGTCCAGATGCAGCACGTGCCCCTTTTTTGGATGTCTGACATTTAAGCCATGGGGATGATTCCAGCATATGCCAAACACCATCTCAGCTCAGATCCTGGGTGCAGACAGGACAGAGGCTCTAAAGCAGCTCTTAGGATATTATTTGTCCTGTAGCCCTCTGAGTTGTTGGCGTGCTGATCAGCAGTGCCAAGCAGCACACTACAACCAGTGCTACTGCCCTTGCCCAAACCAGCACTGCTCCAGCTTCCAGCAGGGAGGGGAGCAGCTAAGGAGCCACTCACTCCCAGTTAACCCAGTTTTCCCACTGCATTCAGGCTCTCAGCTGGGCACAGGCAGCTTGGACACCTGATAATTACAGTCACTCAGCCTCTTCCACCTCCAGCACAGGGCCTGGCCTTGAACAAACAGACCTGCAAACTCAAGGATTTAAGTGAAGGACATCAAACCTAATTTAATGAAAAAATGAGGCTGTAAATCAAATTTAATCAAGATCTAAAATCTAATCAAATTAGTCTACTAAGAGCTGTTCTAGATGAACTCCAGAAGCTGGAAAAGCTGCAAGAATTTTAAACAATACAGAAACACATATCATCATCCAACCATCTGCCACTACAAGGTAAAGACCTTCTGTTGCAATTGCTCCCAGCTAACATGCTAAGAAAACAGGAAAGCAGTTTTCTGCAGGCCCAGTTTTGTATTTTTTGCTTTAAAATCCACTATGCAAGATGACAAATGCTTTGTTTTCCCAATGGTATTAAATGGCATGAAAAGGATTCAGAACCTTGCAGGATTAGATCAATGCTGGATTTGCAAGTAAACTTCACTGAGACTTTACAAGTGTGAGCAAGTTAGTTTGGGTTTTATTCCCAGAGCCACAACTCCAGTTTAAATAAACACCTTCTGAATACTTTGGCATAAGGAACTGACCCCAACTATAGAAAGCATGGGTAAAACTTCATATAAGTAAAAAAAAAAAAAAAGTCACACATATACATTAGCAAAATTTCAGCCTAAGTTTATAAATCATCATGCAAGTTTATGGGACCACATAACAGTTTTGTGATAATTATAATAAATGCAAGCTCTGGCAGGAGTTTAATAACTCATTCTGAAAATGCTTCCCATGTTCACTACCCATTTCATTGGCTACTCCCATCAATAACCCCACTAACATAAAAACAAGGTCAACGAAGCAACAGAAAGCCTGGAAAAGAATGCTGAGAAGATCAAATTCTCACAAGCACACCAGGGCTGGTAACACAGCTTTAGGGTGATAACAAACCCAGAAAAGGGCACAGCTGGAAGACACTTTGGGCCTGCCACGTGGCACTGCATTTGTGGGGCACAGCACCAACCAAGCAGCAACCACCCCTTCCCCAGGAAGGGCTGCAGGAGCATCACTGCCAGAACAGACTCATCCCTCACCAGCTTTAGGAGAGAGTCTTTTGAGTCAGGTACAGTGAATACTGACAGAGCCTGTACCTCCATGTGCTCAGCTGTGGAGTCTTACTCTGTTTACTGTCTGTATTTTAATGCATTGCATTCAGAGGGTGTTTTCTATGGACAAACTAAATTTGGGAATTCCTCTGTCCCAAGACAGCAGGACAGCCACAGGTACTAAGGCATCTGTTCAAAAGTGTATTTCCATGGGAGGAGAAAAGTTCACCCAAGTAAACTGGGCAAGTAAAGGACTTCATTAGAGAGCTGTGATAGAAAAGTACTGTGTGAAAGTATTTCATGAGAAGAATCGTGGCAATACTTGGGAATGCCCAGATTCTCTTCCAAGGTCAGTCCCTGATCCCATGGATCAAGCCCACTTGAGGGAATTCCTGCTGACACCTAGAGCTGTGCATTTAGAAAGCACAGGCTGTACAATTGCATGAACAGAAAAGAATTTTTTTCATTTAATAAAAGCATTGTTGAAACATTAAGCTGGCTAAATATATTAAGGCGAAAGCTCAAAGAGAGTGACCATATGAACTGCTTGGTACAGACCCAAACTTCAACAATGGTTTAGCAGACAATTTCCTGTGACATGCCCACAATTCCACACAGGCAATTTAATGTCACATGCCCATGTGTATGTCTTTGGGCTTCCCATTTCCTTTTCACATCCTCCACACATCAATACAGCACCTTATTGCCAAAGCTCAAGAGCATAAGAAAGGAAGGAGAGGAGCACACCTGGGCAGCTTCCTCAATGGAGGAAAAAATAAACAAAAAACCGTGGGAAATGAGAAAGAAGAAAGAAAGGGATAGAATTCTACCCTGCAGCTTCCCAGCGACGCAAAGCCCTGGCTGACCCCAGAAAATGGGAGCACCAGAGTTAACAAACTCTTCTGGGTGCAGCAGAGCCAACAAAGCTCAGCCAAAAATTAATCTGTCTCAAGATCTGAGCATCCCCCTGGATCCTCTGCTGTCTAATCCTGTCTGGAGCTTATTCTAAGCTCTTACTTGGAGTTTGGAGCTTACTGCCCAGTCCTCAGGGACGGTGCCATCAGGGTTTCTTTCCTGTTTGTTGCCCGTCCTTGCCGCTTTCAAAAAGCTCACAGGACTTCAGTGTCTTTTAGAACCTTTCACATTTGATGGTCGTTGCCCCACAGATTCAGAATGTACAAGGGAAGATTAATACCTGACAGAAGCAGAGAGAATGACAGATGTTCACAGACAAAACCAAACAGCACAGTCCTTAATTCCTGAAGGAAACCAGGCTAAAAGGAAAAAGGCTAAGACATCAGAGGTTGCACTGTAAAAGCTCTGCTCTGCAGTCAGTGTGCATCCTCTCTCCACATTTTGCAGCCTCGCTTACATAACTCAGTGTTTCCACCTCAGTGTAAATCTTTAGTTTGTCCCAAATACAAGAACCTACCCATTGCTCTCAGTAAAGCTTTTCTGGCAGGTGACAGGTTGGGCCACCACTGCTTTCAAGCCATTCTTCAGTAGGATTAGCTTGATGTGGGTTCAACTGATGTAGAATTAAATTAGTTATTCCGAGAGCATCTGCATTGCTAATAGCACGGCCACTTCATTAGTTTCAGGAAACCTGATCTCTAACTACAATAACACTCAAGAGCCTTCCTTTAGATTTGCAAGGGGCACATCTACAGTACTTTTCTGTGCAAATATTTCACTTAAATTTTGTGCTTTAGCTACTATTCCAGCTACCTAGTAGCCAAAATAGTTCCTCTGAGAAATGTCTGAAATCTTGAAAAGCTTGTAATTATAAATGAAAAAAAGAAGTATTTTTATGGCACTGATGAAAGTTGGATCTTAAATAAATACAAAACATTGGAAGACTTTAAGGTCACAATATCTTAGAAGAAGAAATAATAAAGAACTTGCTCTATCTAAGAATTTAAACTGAGTTCTCTTCCAAGTGAAATTTTGTATGTCCTACCGAAGTAATTTCAGATAGTGAAAAAAAAATAGGCTTCTTTACATTAGAGCAAGAAGATGCTTCACCCAGAAATTTTCAGGAAGCAAAGAGGGATGAGTTCAGCCTGAGGATCACATTGGTGAAGAGTGAATGTCAATAGAACTAATTCCATTACTGGTTTATTTTATTTATCTCCAAACCACAAGAAAAACTCCCATATTGATTTGGATTTGGACCTGTGCTGGGATACAGTACATTAATGCCAAAGCAGTTTTCTAAAAGAATTTTATGTATGCAGCTGAGGAAAACCACTGTACCCTGTAAAATTACATGAACAGAGCACAAAAGAGAAGCAGGATGGCAAGAGCAGGCAGAATTCAAGCACTGGGCAGCTGACTGGCCTCATTGCCAGCTTTGTGTCCCTTCATGCACGTGGTGGTTGTCTCAAAAGGGTGTGAGTTGACAGTGCTCTTCTAAATCCCAACCTCCCCCTTTAAAAAAAAAAAAGGAGATTTGGAAGGAAAAAGCCAACATTTATTACAGCTAAGGTGCCTGAAGCAAGAGAATTATTGCTGAGGTGTTTAAGTGGCATGTGATTTTCTGTTTTCTTTTCATAGAGAAGGATGATTTTTGATGTAACTGCTGCAATTGATGTGCAAATTTTGACACATTTTGTATGACAAGTGACTAACCCAGTGGTACATCTGCAGATCAATAATAGCACCTCTCAGTTACCTGACTGGTGAGTGTTTGGAAGGAGAAGGAAAAGGTTTGCCATCGTGCCCAGCAGCAAAATGATTCCCAGAGGCTTTTGCTCTCTGCGTTTCTGAACACCTGAACTCTTTTTATGGGGCAAACTCAGTTTTGAGAACTCCCTGGTGTGAAAGGTTTGGGTGCATAAAAGCAGAAGTCAGAAATATATGGCTCCACTCATTTTAAAACATTCACAGATGACCTAATAGTTGACATACCCCAATGGGACATGAATTTCAGTTTAATTTAACATGCAGCCCTCAGTATATCAGGAAAAAGTTGCCCCAGAATTCTCTGGAGATGTAAAGGCACTTGCCTCAAACTGATTTTTCAAAGAAGTGGCTACTTCAAAACAAAGGAAAAGATACCTCAGGGGCTCTTGGAAACAAAGTATGATAAAATACATCCCAAGCAAGTGCAGCAATACACAGCAGGCTTTGGACATGTAGCACAAGTGGCAAATAGTTCCTGTTCCTAGAGAAACCTTCTGGAATATTGGAAGCCCAAAGAACACTGGATATTTTGCACTGCTCGGTTTCTAACCTCTTACCTGTGCACCTTCCCCTGAAAGGCCAGAGAGAATGTAGAAACAAAAAAAAAAATTCTTATTGCCAAATAGTTTGGTTTTGTGGTTTTTTTCTTTTTTTTAATGTTGCCTCTCCAAAGGGAAGGAGGTAAAACTCTAAGGAGATTTGGGCTTCCCATGTAAATTTTCCTTTGCAATTTTTTCTGCTAACATTTTTTAAACATAGAAATTTACTGATAAATGTTGGTTTATTCTCTGTGAAAAACAGATGTGCATGTGACCAATGTGAAGCACTTACTGTCCCCTGGGAGGGTGGGCAGGCCCTGGCACAGGGTGCCCAGAGAAGCTGTGGCTGCCCCATCCCTGGAAGTGCCCAAGGCCAGGCTGGACAGGGCTTGGAGCAACCTGAGCCAGTGGAAGGTGTCCCTGCCCATGGCAGGGAGTTGGAACAAGGTGATCTGTCAGGTCCCTTCCAACCCAAACCAGTCTATGATTTCTGGGGAACCTGGTGCTGTAGTCAAGGCTATGGCACAAGAGGAATAAAAGGAGTCCACTTAGTTCTGACCTCAGCAATACAGAGTTTACGAACTTCCTAGAGATGGTGAACACAAACACAGCTTTTTAATTTACCACTACACCTCTGAAACAGCACAAACAGGGACAGAGCTGAGCTGAAGGGCAGCAGGGTGAACTGAAAAGTTAGAAGTCAAAATTTATTTGTCCCTAACTATAATTCTATCCTACCTAGAAGCAGCACAGTAAATTCTCTTACTTTCCACTCAATAAAGTGTTTTGTAGAAGGGTTTTATAACATCACCTTCTAAGCCTGTTCATCTTTGTTGTTCCTCTCTCTTCAGCCTTTCTAGCACAACCTTTCCATATAAATTTACTAGGAAACAATTTATAGTATTGCCACCAGTAATTCTTCCTGCAGCCTTGTAAACATGCTCAAAGGTTTACAAAACTGATAAGGCAAGTTCCTGCCCCAAGGGCCTGTGTTACTTATTACATTAATATACTTCAATGCAAATTTTGAAAAGGAAATATTAAGAAGTATAGAAGTGAAACAAATTACTAAGAATTACCTACTTACAGATCCTAAATAAAAGAACTGTTTATTTCAACAATACTGTCCAAAACTCCTTAGTGTTCAAGGAATATCTAAAACACTGTTGCCTTGAGGTCAGTTACAATTTACTGATATCAAAGTTCACATCACCTGAAGCAAAATGTACCATGCAATACAACTAAAACAAAGAGTTCTAAACTATTCACACAGGGAACTGGCTTTTAGTCATCTCAGCACTGAAAAGAAAGAAAGAAAAAAAAAAAGAAAGAAAGAGGCTTTCTCAAATTTACTGTTATGAATAAGCCCCTCTTGCCCCCCTGCAATTCTTTAGCTCCTTGTGTGCAGGCAGGACTCCAGGCCAGCACATGACAAACTGCAGGCTGGCACATCCCTCATGCCAGCTCCTTCTTTTCAATTTACTATTTCACTGACCAACAAAGTCACAGCAGCTGATGGGACAGCCTGGGGAACACGAGCCAGGAGCCAAAGACATCAGGTCTGCCAGCACCTGGCAAAGCCACAGCCCGGAGAGGAGACGCCTGTCCAGGCTGTCTCAAAGGGGGCAAAACCACAAACATGGAACACAAAGAGGAAGATCCAAACAGAGGAAATTCCACAGGAGAGCTGGAGCAAAGGCAATAATGCTGAGCACATGCAGCCAACTCACCTGGCTGGTACGTGCATGAGTGGAGCTCACCTGGTGGGAGAAAGATGAGCAGGAAGCCTTGGGTTGGATCAGACAGGGAATGAAACTGGGGTGCAAGGAGGTGTGAGATGGGACAGGACCAGACCAGAGAGGTCAGAAAGGAGGCAGCAATTCACAGCATGTGGGCAAAGGAAGCCCCCAGAGCTCCCACCATTTCCCAGCCCTGTGATGGGATCAAAGACGCCTCAAACATCCCCCCTGCTCTGCCTTGTGCTGCTCTGGCAGTGCTGCCTCTCCCCGCCACCCCGGGGAGAGACAATCTCCTGGTGCCACAATCTGCAGCCTGGTCTGCAGCACAGCCCTTGTGGGGGGACAAATGTCACCAGCAGAACACAGTGTCACCAGGGCATGTGGGCTTGAAGTGCTGCTCTTAGCCCAGGGTGCCACCAAAGCAGGAACATCAGACATGGCACATCACCAAGTCAGGACACACAAAGCCTGGTGCTGGTGAAATCTTTCAGTCTTATGACACCAAACCTTCAGAGGTTATTTAGCACTGGGATAAAATAAATACCAAAGAAACCTATTTAATTCCTCATGCACATTTGATGATTTTGTTTAATTACATGATGTGTATTTCTCTTCCTTATAGACATCGGGGTTGTGCTCTGAGAGTATTCTGGTCCAGCAGACCAGCTATAGAAGTTGCAACTTCATTTCTTGCTGAAGTTGGAAAACATTAAAAAAGGGTGTTGGAAAATATTAAGAAAAGCTATTGGAAAAAATTAAATTAACAATTATTGATTTAACTAATGTGAATTTGCTTTGGAAAAATGGAATCTATTCCAAACCACCTCTGAGTTCCTTATCAAAGTAAGATCAAATCAAACATTGAAGAGATCCTTTTTCATAGCACACCCTTCATTTTTACGTTCATCATTTGATATCTCAAAATCTTATTCAATGAAATCTTCATTTGTGCCCCAAATCAATGGGAGTTGTGTCTGAATACAAACACGGTATTTAATGCTAAGAGGAGAAAACATCTTGCAACTTGAATTGTGCATGAAAACTTAGAGATTACTTTTTAACACTGTACCTCAACTAGTAATCTCTGTAATGGGGATAATCCTATTCATTCACTTCATAAAGGTGAAAACAATTTCATTAATGTTTGAAAAACTGAATAGCCCCCTGGGTAAATTAGTCATTTGCTCTCCAAAGCAAAGTTTGAAAAGCACGTACTAAATAAATGCATCATGTCTGAGTGAGGAAGAAAAGCTACTAAAATGCAAACATCATATTCTTGGCCCTGGAAATGGACAGGATCTTGTAGGAAAATAAACAGTACTGGAATACTGCACATATAAAGCTTGCACTGTCTATCATAAAGCTGAGCCAAGTCAGCACGCAGGGCTTGACTTGGAAAGATTGGTCATGGGCTTTGAATGTGGCTTCCTGAGTGTAGGAAGATCCATTCAGACCAAAAACCTCCACCTGGGTAATCACAGTTCTATCAATTGTCCTTCTGCATTCTCAGAAATAGCTTAGAAACCAGAGAAATGCCTTGTGAGAGAGGAAAAGATCAGCTGGTGTGACAAACCTCTTTCTTCTGTGTCTGTGGAATACAATTCCCTCTTTGGCCAGCAGCTCTTGCTCTGTGTGTGTCCCCAAAACGCTGGGGTATCTTAATCTCACTTAAACCAGCTACTTGTCTTTGCTTCTTCACTCCTCCCTAGCCCTCACCCCTCTGCATTGCACCACTCCTCCTGAATTCTCTGCCTGTATTTTGTGTCGTCCTTCCTGGCATCCCCACCTTTGAACTTGATTTTCCATTGGACAGGAGCACTCCCCACTCCAGCATCTCATGCTCTGTGGCTGCCAGCTCTAGCCAGAGCCCTGCCACTAATCCAAAGGTGACTGAAAAGTCTAATCCCCCCAAAAATAGAAAGAAAAATATGTGATTGATGAGGTCAGTAAAAGCCTCAGTGCCTACAAAGTAAGTTTTACTCAGTTTTCCTCCTGATACACGAGAGACACATAAAATAAACCAAGGAAAAATTTGAATTAGTAAGAGGCTATTTCTGCTTTTTACCTTATCAGGTTTATGATATAGATGAGAGAATCTTCCACAGCCAGCAATGAGCTTGATCTGCAGCCTGTGGCAGTGAGGACCTCATGGATAGCAGGGACACATTAAATTCAGCGACTGCTGCTGAGATGGATGTGAAAGGTCTCCTTGAAAACACCCCGAGTCCCCCTGCGGGTCTTGGCAAGCTTTGAATGAGGCCCTACCAGGGCAATTCCAAGCTCCAGCTCTGGGCACCACTCAAGGCTCCCACCCTTCATTTTCTCAGCAGCTCCTGAGCCCACCAGCAAAAGCCAAGGTGCCCAAGTGAAGCCTCTGCTTGCACAGAAACACAGGATGGGACCACTTTAGTGTGATAAGCAAAACACAAGGCTCAAGTTGTAATAGTCACACTTACTACCGTGTAAGTAATTTCATTTAAAAATGAGCATAAAAATAAGTGCAGACAAGAGTAACTTTCATATCAGAAGACAAATATCACTGGTATAATAATAATGTAAAATTAAAATATTAGAATCAGCTAAACTTAGAAGATAGATAGCAAAATGAATAATATATGCAAGTACAATCCAGAGTTCTGTTTTATGCATACAAGGGGAATAATTAACTGATCTGGAAACATGTAAATGAGGGCTTAAAAGCATTTTCAAAACAGCACATCCAATTTCAGTTACACACGCAGAAGTTGCTACATTATAATAATTAGATTTTTTTTTCCACAAAAGATTTATTTATTTTGAATAGGAGTATTAAATATTATACTAATTACTAGTTATTTTACTTTGTACCCAGGGAAAAGGAATGAATATTCATTAATTCCTCAAGCTACCAAACCCCAACAGACCAGAGAGATTCCAGCATAGCTACTGATAAGTAAGGGAAAAGTTCGGTACAAAATGAGTCTCATTGCACAAATCACAGCTCTATCTTTTTTACATGTTAAGTGCACTACAAGAAGCAACAGACAACAAATAAAATCACAACACATCAGTGTTTATCCTTTCACTCTGTGTCTTTTTGTATAACGCCCCTTAGAAAGCCTTTTGTTTGTATTATTTTGGGAATATTGTGCACATGTTGCTGTGGTAGCAAAGGTAAAACATAGCATATTCTGGAGGTAAATAATAATCAAAACATCTTACACATATTCATCAGTTCATTATTTTTTCATAATCAAAGAAGCCCTGCTGGCTTCCTGTCATCATTACAGCCACTGCAGGAAAGACCCTTGTCCCTCAGATCCAAACTGGCCCCTAATAATCACATTTTCTTGCTAGCATGTCAGGCTGGCTGTCCACCTCAAAGACAAGCAGCCCATTCAGATTCCATACTTTATTTGGTAAATCAAGACCAAAACTTCACAGTGATGAATAGTCTGGGATTCCTGACTTGTGGAACGCCCAAGTGGAGTTACCACACGGGTGCTTCATTTTTCAGAGATCAGATATATGGCAATTTCTGTCACACCATTTGAGGGCAATTTCCAAGTGGCTGCCCAGCCCAAGCTTGGGAAATTTTTTTAAAAGCAGTGGGTTACCAGCTTGGCAAATGAGTTTGGGAATGAGGAGGGGAATCCAGCAGTTCACCCGTGAGGCTGAACCACTACAGGGGTCACTGGGTGCTCTCCAGATGGGCAGGGAAAACCCTTCCCAGGCTCCTCCAAACACCAGCCATGTCTGAAGATCTTTGGTCAGAGACAAACTATCTGTCTGTGAGTTAATTGGATATTTATGCTGTAATTCCCATTTGTGTTGTTTCATTCAAATCCAGAACAGTTCTCCAAACCAACTAAATTTATTTCTCAAACTAGACCTAAAACTTACTAGAATTAGGTTGACTCTCTCAACAGGGTCTCTCTGGAAGGTCTGAATTCTGCATGAGTCTGGATGCTCTCTGTTACACTAACACTATTTCATTCCTCATTTTAAATTGTCTTTATTTTACAGTTATAGACGGTGCTAGATGAATTTTAACAAGCAAGTTCAGAATCTCTTCACTGGCATAACAGTCAACCCATGACTCTATAATGTTTTTTTATTAAAACGTTACTGTTTATTAAAACATCATTGGAAAAAAAAAAAAACCCTCTCAAAATTCATGAACTGCTTCCATACATCTCTAAGAGGCCAAAATTTTAAAAATAAATAAAAAAAGCCTTAAGAGGATTCTTACTTTAGCTGAAATTTAAGTATTTACACTTTGCACTTTGAAATCAGTCTACAGTTTCCCATTTAGATGTTCTCAGCGAAGGCTAAAATCTTTTATTTGGACACTCAAAATGATCCAAACAGACATTTAAAAAACCCCTCAACTCCCTAAACATCTGTATCTGACCTAGTGATTTAGATGCAAGATTTCCATGGCTTTGGAGAGTGTTTAATAATATACCTAAACCACTTTTTTGAGCAGCACAAATCTCCTGCTGATCGTCTCGGTTTACAATAACCCAAGGTTTGTTCTCTCTTTAGGGCCCCTCTCAAGTCCCACCTTGTAAGGGCAGTGTGGAACAGCTTTGCTGCTGGTGGCCCCTTGCACACTGCTTGCCTTGTACAACCCCAGCACGAGGTCCCTCCTGAGAGTGAGCAACCTGTGTCACCTCCCGAGGGCCACAGCCTGTCACCTCACACATCCCACGGGAAACAAAGTGCCACATCAGAACAACATGTGGATGGGAAGGAAAATTCCACAGATCCCTCCAGAAAGCCCAGCCTTCCCAGAGCTGAAAGTCCAGACCTGGACTAGCAATTGGCACAAGGAGAAGAATGAGGAGGGTTTTTTGTTTGTTTGTCTTGCCTGAACTAACATCCAGAAATACAAACACATTAAGTCCCAGGCATTAATCTCACATTTCTCATGCAGTTAACAATGTGTTTGCATGAACTCCAGCTCAGAGCAAGGCGTGGAAGCCCACAATGTAAAGTCTAAAAACGCCTCAGGGCCTGAGTACAGGAGTGCATCAAAATCAGGAAGCTGAAACCAAATTCTTTGCAGCTTGGCATTACCTCCTCCAGGGGTAACACTCAGGGCACAAGACCTCCTTCCTAAACACTGAAATGAATGCTGAAGTTCTTTCCTGAACAAAAGGATACATGAAGGATTATATCAAGAAGTTAACCAACTACTCCAATTGTTCTATTGCCATTTTTTAAAACTTTCCTTTTGCTTTTCTACTCATGAGAACAATTTATGGCATGCCATGATTGGTAGGAAACAATACCATGACATAAAACGTGTCATTACTTTCCTAAAAATCTGCATGCTATATCTGTGTGGATAAATAACAAAAAAAGAAACCAATTAAAACAAAGACATGGAAGTATAAATAAAGCAAAAAATACAATTTAGCAAACTACTGAAATAAATTAATAATTGAGGTATTTACTATCCGTCTAATCCAATGCAGACAGAATTAGTTCAAGTGAGCTGTGTGAATGCAGGGGTGATACATTGGTCAGAATTATCCTTTACTAATTTGAGATGGTACTATAAAACATGCACTGAAATATTTCAGAGAAAATGTTATTATATTAAATATTACCTTTTTTGCTACTGAAGTAATTAATTATTCAAAGCGTTACAAGAAAGAGAGTCTCGATTCACACACTTGTAATGACTAGGAGGATATTTAAAATTCATTACAGTACATTAAACTTCCACTGATTAGTTAGCATCACTGCAAAATAAATAAATAGCCAATTTGCTTTGATCAGCAGAAATTCTGATAAAATCAGCAAAACACCAATTAAAATGTGAAAAATGTCACCTACTGTCATTATTCTAATGGAACTAAGCCATAGAGAAGAAACTGATTCAATGTTTATTTTCATATCAGCTGTGTCTTCAAACTGTAAATCATCCCAGCTTCCACTTGCCTCTCTTCCTGCCAGCCCCAGAATTAATTCTGTGGATGGATTTACTGTGGACTGCCTCGTGCTGGAATAGACCACCCCATCATAAACAGAATAATAAGCTCTTGCTGCACTTGTGTGAACTCCTGTTGGGAGGGGCCGTGGGGAGCAGCAATTCACTCAGAAATATGGGAATGGAGATGAAACTTGACAGGAGGGATTTTTGCCTGAAACTTTGTTCTTTGGAAGCAGGTGGAAGGGAATGAAATGATTAAGTAGGGGTGCTATATTTAGTTCTATAAATTTCTTGTTTATTGAGTTCCCCAGCTCCGAGCCCCGAGCCTGCAAATAACCCCAGAGTTGCTGTCAATTGGTGGAATGTTCTGCAGGTGTCCAAGGCAAAGTCTCAGTGTCTGCCCTGGCCTGCAGGATTTACCAACCCTAACTCGTATCAAATGAGGAGCTATCATACAAGGGAATGATTCCTATACCTACACAAGCTCCTGACAATGCCATACCCTCTAATTCTACATATATAATCTCCGCATATATCTGGAGGAATTGTAATTAAGACAATTTGTGGCCAGCCCTTCAGCTCCTGCCTCTTTCAGGTGAACACAGGCTGAAGCTTCTGCGCCTGGCTGTGCATTTTGGGGTGACCTAATTGCAGCCTTCCTGCACCCGAGGGGGCTACAGGCAGCATGGACAGAGACTGTCACAAGGGCCTGAAGGGGCAGGACAAGGGGGAATGGCTTCAAATTGCCAGAGGACAGGGCTAGATCAGATACTGGGAAGAAATTGTTTCCTCTGGGGTTGGGCAGAGCCTGGCACAGGTTGGGCAGAGAAGCTGTGGCTGCCCCTTCCCTGGAAGTGTCCAAGGGCAGGTCAGACGGGGCTTGGGACAATCTGGGCTGGTGGAAGATGTCCCTGCCCATGGCAGGGGGTGGAATGAGATGATCTGTCAGGTCCCTTCCAACCCCAACCACTCTGTGATGCCATGAGCATGACTGATTTGAAATACTGCATACTTCTTATCATGGAAGTCTTGACAGCTCCCAAAAAAGAGACCCACACCATGTATCCTACGTACCAGTTGCCTATAGCAGAGCATGGGGAACACAAAAGGGAAACCTGTGGCCCACTAGAGAGAAATAATTAGTGTTTATTCTCTCTGTGTGTGATGTCATTTTGCTCAGACATCCTCTGTGTGAGCCAGTCCCTCCTGTGAAGTGGTTTTTTATGGACACATGCCAGTTTCTACACAGATTATTTGCCTGTTTAAACTCCAAATCAGGAAAGTTTCATAGTACCTGGAATGGAAATTGAGCAAAGAGTTTAGTACCTTACCCTGTCACACTCAGCCCCTCACTGACTACAGTCAGCAACAGCTGGCACTTGTTTAGAGATAAATCACAGACTTGCAACCACAGGAAGACAGTTCTGGGATAAAATACCAGCTGAGAGGGAAAGGAAAGGCTCAATCACAAACACATACTTCTCCTGGAGTGGAGTTCCTGAGAGATATTAACTCTGAGTGCCCTTGCAAAACAGGATTTCTGTGTCAGAAGGACTTCAGACTAATGTTCTGGCACACAGGAGTGAAAGAACCCCAAACTATGACAGGTAGAGAGAAGTCAGCATAAAGATAAGAAGATCTGGTGTGTCAGTCTAGGGGACAAGAAGAAAGAACACTGAGTTCATGTGCCACAGAAGGCAGAGTGCACAGGACCTTGAAGAGAAGGGGCAAAACTAACCTTGGAGTCAGTGAAGGAATTCAAGAGTAAGGACCTATCAAGTTAGAAGGTATAGCTCTTGAAACAACTTCACAAGGTAATTTCTCTCTTCCCAGCTCCCATTGCCCTTGCCACACTGACAGAGTGCTCAGATGGCCCAGCAGCAAAGAAAAGCCACCACAGCCTCCTGAGCAGGAGGGCTTTGGCTGGCAAGAACATGAGCCAGCTGAGTAAGCCAGACCCAAAGTCAGTACCAGGCTGCCCTGAGACTCTGCAGAAGTTCATTAATTTGGGTCTCATGAAAAGCCAGCAGAAGCCACAATAGCTCTCTCATGGGTGTTCTGGTTTCTGCTGCAGGGTCCACCCAAGAACAGAGGCCCCAGCTGGTGCTGTAAAACCCCTCTGCTGACCAGAATCTGTACCAAGCAAGGAGATCCTTGGGTTTCATTTCCCTGTTTAAGCAGCAAGGCAAGTAGGGTTGATTTGCCAGAATGTTTATTACCCAACACTTTGTAACGTCTGAACTAATTCTTCATGATGGCTCAGGTCTGTTTGAACACAAACAAGGGCACAAGAATACATTAAAAAAGGAAGGAAACATTAATATATTCATCTGTGGAACTCTGCTTCTCCGAGGAAGAGCCATTCTGGGATAAAAGAAGAGAGCAAGATGCAGCACACGTCCTCAGTTATCATACTTGATGTCCTTGGGTCTAAGTCAGCCCTTTAACAAAATTTCCATGCAGAACTTGCAATTTATTAATTCACATCCTATGATGTTCATTGTTTATGAAACCTGCATCTTTCACAACTCTTTTTTTCAACTATTGCAGCACTTTCTAATGCACAGACAAAATAGGTACTCAGGATGAAACGTTATTCTGAAGTTCACTAATTTGGATGGACAGATACAGACATACTGGTAATTGCAAATGGTCTGAGCTTTGAATGATTTTTCCACTACACTTAAATACATTGAGAAGTATATTCAAATAATTAAAAACTGCTGGAAATAAGCAGTATTTGGAATTAATAGAAGCCGTATATTCACCCTGTTGCATTCATTATTTTTAAATTATAGTTCCCACAGATTAAGATATGCAGCGAAGTTAAAATGAAGCAATTTTGTTGCTAAATATTGTCATTTAGATTAAAACATATGTGTCTGTTGAATCCAAAAGCTAAACATTACTACTGCTGCTGCTTTTATTATTTGTAAAATCTAAAATAAACTGTCAACAAGCAATGAACAACAACTGGGAAAACATTTAAAAAGAGAGAATGAAAGCCCCAGTATCCCCATGTCCCCAGATAACTCTTTTCTTACACGGTATTGGATGCCAATCACATTATGTACACATCAAGAAAGTCATGTTCTATTAATTGCACATTTCTAAATGGTTTAATAAGGGATATACACATTATAGATGCTGCAATAGATGGTTGAGGATCCAAAAGGTTGCTCATAACCCTCTCTTATCCACCAGTTACTGGCTAACAGCTCTTGTTTGAAATGTACCGACCTTTGCTATATTGGCAACACAGAAAATAATTAAAAACCTTTTCTAGGCCATTTTTGAGTGACTAGGACTGGCTGGAAGCAGCAGTTAAAGGAAGGATGGACATTTTTGTCCTGCCAAGAATCTCACAGGAGGCGGCTCACACAAGTTCACAGGTCTACAAACTCAAATATCCTTCCTCCAGATCAACAAACCTGCTTGGATTCCTGAGCTTTTCAAGCAGGATCCTTCACATGGGGAAACAGTTATTTGATGCAAACTACCAGACAACATTACACCCATCCTTTCAGGATACTGGCAAAATGTTGAACGCCAACAACCTCAGTTCACTGTCCAGGGAATAAAGGGTCTTCCACACCAGAGTGGAAAAAAATAGGTTTTAAATAAAACATCACACCAATCAACACGCAAATGAACCCTCATGGCAGAAATTTCAATTACATTAAAGACCTCACTGGTTTCCTTTGAGGCACAATTACATCCCAACAATTCAAGACAGATGATAAAGTTTTATCGTGACCAATTTTCTATTTCGAAAACTTCAGTGCATTTTAAAGGCAAACATATAAAATGCATTATACACTTATTTTCCTTCACACTTGTATAGAACTTACATAAATGCCACCAACCATGTCTTACACATTTCTGTGGTTCCATATAGACCTTACCAACATTTTTTTTCATTTCCTTCAATAAGCTATCACATTTTCTATCAAATTTAAACAAACCAGCTAAGGCAAATACTTTATGGGGTAGGGGCATATCTTCTAAACGGTGCTGCTAAATAGGTCACTGCTATTAGCAATCTCCTATACCCTCCATGCAGTCCTACTTATGCACAATCATCAGAAGTGACACAAAAATACTCCAGAATGAGGCCTCTTCTCCCCTGCTTGAATGCAAACAGTGGATGTGAAATTCCAGAGACTTCTTCAGAAGGTGCATCCCAAGAACCTCCCCAGTGGCACGATGTGAAATGACACCTCTGGAACTGAACTGTGGGGACAGCGAGGGGCTTACCTGGCTCGGCACTTCTGGGCTGAACTGTAGCTGCAGGATTTTCCATCAGTGGCCACTCCTTGCTCTCCTCACAGCAGCTCCAAAGCCAATGTGCCATTAGGTAGCTAGGGAAGGGAAAAAAGCAACATAACTAAACAAAAATTAATTTAGAAGAAAGAGAGAAAGAAAAGAAAATGAAAAGAATCACCTCTATGTTTTACAAGTGAGAAGAATATGTTACAGCACTTAAAAAAGCAATCATTTTCAGTAAGTACATACTCAGAACACTATGAAACCTTTAAAGGGTATCTGACTAACTAGTCAAGGAAACAAGTTCTGTGTTACGCTACTTGGTTATCCTGTTTATTTCCTAATAGTTCTACATCCATAAAAGGCCAAAGGACTCTGACCTTGGCAAGCTAACTAAGCAAGAAAAGGCAATCATGTGTGCAAGGTTGTCACCTACACTACAAATTATGATAAAATATGTCTCAGTATTGGAAAAAATAGCTGTATGTCTTCAGTGACATCCACTGTAGTACATTTAAGGATTTGAATAGGACAGCAATTTATTTTGCACTAAAATGTTTTATGGTTATCATAAAGCATTATGTCTTCAGAGACTGAAAGGAGATGTTTTTATGGACTGTTGCTTCTTGGTGCATTATCTTTGCAGAGCAAAAATTATCCTTCCCCCCCCCCTTTTTTTTTTTTCCAAGTGCCCCCCATTGCCCCACTAATAATAGATGTCATACAGTGGTTCAGTCTGATAAAAAGGAAACTGTTAAACAAAGTGTACAAGGAACATATTTCTAACACAAAAGAGTTTTACAATGAATGATTATCCAGCTAATTAGTGAAATAAATAATAATAATTGCCTGTCCCTCCTCATTAGACTCTTAGGAAGAAAATGGAGCCCCAAAGCAGAGTTTCAGCTTTTGATTTGAAAAATTGGCCCTTGTTAATTTCATTATCACTTTGCCAAAAAGCCAGTCCTCTTGCACAATGGAAAAAGTGACAGGCAGACTGACAGATGTGCAAGATGCCCATGTTTAACTTCAGAATATTTTGGAGGTGGTAATTGAGTCACCTGATGTGGTTACTTTGCTCCTGATTTATCCCTTCTGAAGAGTCAGAACTACCAGTGAGGATTAGGTGGAACAAATACACAGTGTGTGCTTTTGACAGGGTAATCTGATGGATTTCAGGCTCATCTGAGTCTGTGTAAATTGTAGTGGTGTATAAATTCATTATGTTTGAATATTATTAATATATCAAAGCCCCTTCCCCTTCATCCCGTGTTCTTCAGCCCTTCACCACTGTTGTGTTTCCACATAGCTGACACTGGTCTATGCTTTGGCACCTTTGGGTTGTCCTCCTGTAGCCCTCTGTTTCCCAGCCTTGTCTCAAGATTCTCCATTCTGCACAGAGACAGAGTGCCACAGGACAAAGGTGTCCTCCAACCCAGCTGACTCTATGGTTCTGCTTGATGCTGAAGGGATTTCCCTGGCTCCTGAGGCAGGGAATGAGCCCTAAAGGGTCTGCTTTCCATCTCATGTGTGCATTAAACAGAGTAACACACGTCACACCACTGAGGAACATTCATCCCACCCTCAACACAGTGTTTCTCCAGGACTGGGGCCTTCAGAGGGTTATCACAAGAACCTTTGGTTCACCAACATTACACATTTCCACCCTCCACCCCAAGCACCAGCAGCATCTTTGAATGCTGCTGTCAGGACCAGTAAAATCAAGACCCCCCCCCTACATAGCCCAAAAGAGATGAGTCTAAACTATGGACCAGCTTTTAAGAAAAACCATGGAATTCATGTTTACTTCTTTCAACAGCACTCCTTGCCATACCCCCAGGGTGATCTGTGTGCAATGTCCTATACCTATCCAAAGACATAATCACAGAAATAAAAAAGGAGTTTCCCAGTGAGCTACACTTACATGGAGTCTCAAAATACAAATTTCAGTGATTTAATATGTGTGCTTTTCCACCCACATCCACAGTTCCCCCTGCTGATCCCTTCTCTTGTCTCCCCATCTGGCTGACTGTTGGCTCCAACTCTGTCCCCATGTCCCCCACCCTTACAAGTCAGAGCCAGAGCTTCTCTTTCCCTCTGCAAATACCACACCAGCTCAGATGAACCCACAGAGGCTTAATTTTTCACAAACTAGCCTGAAAAGCCAGCTTACTTCCTATATTAATTCTAACATTTCCCTTTCAACAAAATGAAGTTAAATTCAGCTCTACACACGAGGAATTTTTACCTGTTTGCCACAAATGAACTTTTAAGTAATTTAATTAAAACAGTGAAAACAGCTGGGTGCAATCCTTCACTGAGCTCCACATGTAGCTGCTCATCAGTTTAGGGCAGAGATCTTTGTGCCATGACCAAGATGACACCAGAGTTTTAAAGAGCCTCCTTCAGGCTGCAGCATTTTCGCACTGCAGGCCTTCCTGAATGACCAAGCATTATTTCCTTGTATTGCTTTATAATTTTAGTCCTTCAGATATTAAGCTTCAATTTCCAATCTAAAAAGCAACAACTCCACAACCAAAACAGCAAAACCCCCAAGAGAGTCTTCTAACTTTTCCATCCTTTACTCATTTTTATCTTAAAATATCATACACAGCTGCAGATTTTCACTTGTGCTAGATAAGGAAGCACTTGCTGATGGTGTTACAAAGCATTTCCCACCACAGGGTTAAAAATGGCATTTTCTGACTAACGTAGAGAAGCATCATTTCAGGTTATATTACCAGAGGAACATTTACACTTTTCTAACTCCTTTGTTTCTTCGGATGTGCTTCCCAGTAGAGTGAGAACTCATAATTTCTCTCATCTTTGTGTTGCACATAGTACAGGATTTCTTTTGTCATTATAAAACACTCCCGGAGCAAATTCCATTGACAAACACACCGAACCTCTAAATAACTTTCATTTCCCACACAGAGAAGAGTGATCCATGGCACATAAACAACTGCTCCTCTCTAACTCCTAACTTGGATCTCCCCATTAAAAAATGCTTTTTCAAGTTTAAAGCAGCAGCACATTTTTCTAGGGTTTCTCTTTAATTCCTGAGTAACACATCCCACAGATGACATGCCATGTGCTGGATGGAGCAGCAGCAGCTGTGGTGGGGGTAAATAACCCTTCAACCAAAACTCAGCTCTCTGGAAGTTTTTCTGTGGAATAATTGGCAGGGGAAGGGCCTGATCCAGCTCGGCAGATCTCCCTGCCTTGCCTGCAGAGGAGGTAGGGCACAGCCTGTCGGGCACTGCCCCAAAAGGAGCCCCCTTTCTCCAGGGCTCCCAGCTAGGATGGGGCTGGAACAACCCCTGCTGCCCCCAGGATGGGGCTGGAACAACCCCTGCTGCCCCCAGGATGGGGCTGGAACAGCCAGGCTGGGGCTGGAACAGCTGCAGAGTTGGGACTAACTTGGAGGATCACAGGAACCACCCTTGCTGTAAATGCATATGTTCAGAGATCATTTTTCTTTCCCTAATAAGTTCCAAACTTACAGTTGTTAATGTGTCCACATGAAAACATGCCTCCTACACTTATTTTTATTTCATATTCTTCAAACTGGATCTGGACAAAACATCAATATTCCTCATTCTAGTACCAGGAGACATGGATTTGAATTGAGAAATTAACATTTTATATACTTAAAATCTCAGATGAAAACACTGAAAGAAACTCTGACATGTTCAGAAAGGCACTAATGTTGAACTTGGGCTCATTTCTGAGCCAAGCTTGTGAGCTCAAACTAAACTATGTATTTCTGTTTGTTATTTTAATAATCATGTTACTTTAATCTCACTGTTCCAAGTTCCAGCAGGATCAACTGTATCATCACACCGTAATATAACAGGAAGCTAACACATCCTATTTCAGTTTTTGGAAGTATTGATTCCTTCTCCCACAGAGCACACAATATGGCCTAGTGCAGCTGATATGGCTGAAGTGAGCTGCTTTCCCAAATCATCTCGAGCCTGAGAGCTGTTCAGTTTTGCAGTCCCTCCCTTCCTTGATGCCATGTCATCTTCATTCAAAAGCTGATCCTTTGAAATATTCCTATCTGGACTGAAAGCATATCTCGAAGGTCTTGGTGAATACATAAGTATTTAACAGGCTTTTGTGTTTAAAGGTCTACATCTTTCAAAGACCTCATTCCACAAAACTTCTCTCCAGAAGTAGTATTTTCTTACTGATCTAGCAGATTCAGGGACACTTAATTTAAAAAAAAAAACAAAACAAAAAAAAAAAAAAAAAAAAAAAAAAAAAAAAAAAAAAACAAAAAACCACACCCCCCCTCAAAATCCACAAGGAAAAACCAATCAACCAAACCAAATTCCATCTAAAAAAACCCCAAACCCTACAGAGAGCCCAACCACGGAAAATCAGAGTATAAAAGACTCAAACTGCTGCATTACGTTTTACTGCAGAGACATTTCAAGCCAAAAATCCTCAATCAGTTCAGAAGTTTGCAAAGAACCAAGAGCAACAGTCAAGTTGCATGTGAGGAGTCCTGTGTCCCATGCAGTTTTCATACAGTAAGAATAGGGGAAAAACGTAAGAAAAGAATAAAACCATTAATACATTATTCCTACCATACTACAACGTCCTTGTTAACTTCAGTGGCAATATTACTGCCTTGTCATGGAGGGCCAGGGGAGAAAGTTCCCCACAAAGAGAGTGCAAAGGAGATGCTGGAATTACAGAACACACTAACAAAACACTCTGACCCTCTAAGTGACCAGCTTGGCCAGGGGCATGATGCCTAAGGGTTTGGTGTGTATTTTTGTGGATTTTTAGAGGGTTTGGTGTGTATTTTGTGGATCTTTAGAGTTTTAGAAGTATGGGT
>JAWWEW010000017.1:16534696-16631740 GCA_035583185.1 Anabacerthia variegaticeps
TCTTTCTCCATTAACGTTTTGCTGAGTGCCTATTTTCCAGGATTTTAGGCATCAGGCACATCCCTAACTGCACCAGTTCAGACCCAGAGCTCGCAGGAGATGCTGGGAGGTCCTGCCAGCAGCAGGAGCAGCCGAGCTGGGAAGGTGACTCTGCCCAGGGGCTGGAACCTTCAGATGGCCCTGTGGAGCAGTGGCTGTCCTGTGTCCCTCACCCACCCGTCAGGCAGGGATGGTCTCACTGCCCTGGGAGACCACACCAACTCTCTTTGTCACCATCTCTGTTCTGTTGTTATGCAACACAACACGGGATTGTGTCTACACAAAGATACAACTGTCAAAACAGAAACTTCCTGCAATGCTATCAGAGGGTGAGCCAAAGCTCATTAAAACCAGTGGAAGTCCCTCTTCCTGCAACAGGGAAGAGGCATTTCCCCTCTAAATAACATATGAAAAATGTACCACAAAAAGAGATGCAGCCCAAGAAGAAAACACTGTATTAAGAAAATCACAGCCTATCCAAAACTGGACAAGCCAGCTTCATTTTTGAGCATAGTTTGGAATGAAAGTCATATTGCACACAAGCATCTGTTTATCACATCAGTTGTAATCACATCTAAAATGAAAACATAAAAATCACAACCTACCTCAAGCTTTAGTTTGGGAGAAGGGCAGCTATTTGGTGTGCATCTTAAATGGAAGGGAAACACACCCCTCTCTCTGAACATTGACCATTTCAAAAGGCCTCATTAAAAGGTTTCTCTGTTTTCACTGATTATTTTGTAGCAACAGCAAGAACACCTATAAATCTGATGGAATTAGGTTTTTAGACCTTTATTCCAGATAATTTCTTCTCCTTATGTGGACTTTCTCAGGAAATGAGATTTAATGAGTCATAGTCCTTACTGATAATCACAGGAGAGCTCATTAGCTTTCTGTCACAGTTGTACCAACTATTTGCCCTCAATATGCTTGTGACTTACTGGAGCTTAACAGGACACTACAGAGAGAGCAGACTTACACAGATGAAGCAATACAGTGGATTTGAAACACAGTAGAAACAAACATTTCTCCTTAATTTATTTTGAGAACTTAAAGGAAAAGATATCAACATGCCTTCTCTCTCCTTTCTTATGCTACTTTCCCTACTGAGTTGGCATTGCTGACACCAAGACACACAGAAGTACAGGAAATTAAGAATGGCATTTGGGAACTCCTTGCAGATGTGGTGGCAGAGAACAAGCCCAAGCAGTCCTAATGCAAGGCCAGGTGTCTCAGCCACCTTCACGCCAGGCACTCTCTGAGACAGAGCTTGCTTTTCTCTCTCTCTCCAGCTTTCACACAACATCATTTCTTAGTTGAAAGGGAAAGCAAATTCTGCTTCCTAGAAAAATGAGAATCACCCTACACTCTCACAACCTGCTTGCACAAAATGCCCCCTTTCCAAACGTAGCTTAAGGAGAGTCCAATAAGCAGGAAGATGCCCAGGAAGGTGTGTTACCAGACCGTACTATGGCAAGAACTCACCTTTTCCAGGAAATCATCCATACCAGAAGAAAAAAAAACAGACTAGAGAGGAATGGCTTTCTCAAGCAATTCACTGTAGTGCCACAACCCAAAGTCACAACTGCTCTTCTCAGCTTAATATTTGGTTTTAGCCCTATCCTCTCACCCATGCTTCATACAGCTGCTCCTGTTCTTCAGTCTGTCTTCTCTCCCCCACCACATTCTTACTTTTCCCACAGATAACAGCTGTAGTTGCAAAGGGACTGCCCAGGCTGGCAGAAGGAGGTCATGGATCATATTGGGGTGACATACAAGAGTTGTCAAAGCAAAGGGAGTTTTATGCTCTTTATTTCCAGGACTCAGCAGAGCTGCCACAAGTCCCTCTCTACAGAATTCTGCCAGTTTCCCTATACTACAATGTTCACAAAGTTTATACAGACCCTTGAAAAATCCTGAAGATGTGTGTTCTTAAATGTATTGGTAAGTCTGGTGAGGTAGAGGAATGATTGCTGTGAGGTGACACCAGCAATGAATGTGACTACACCTTCCTAATGGGTTTGTTTTACCACCATCAACACCACCTCAGATGGAGCCAAGTTAAATTCCATCAGACAGGATGAAGATAAAACATAAAAACACACCATGTGTTTTTCTACTTATTTCCCAAACTCTCTGCTTATTCCCTATAAAGAACAACAGAAAGTTTCAGTGAACAGCTGCTTAAAAAATGCCAGAGGTTAGTGAGGAAAAGACAGTTAAATGGGATGAAATCCTTGATCCCACTCCTTTTCCATTTAGAATTGCCTGTTTAGACCTGTCCTTCAGTTTCACACTTGCACACTTCAGCATCCATAGAAACACATCACAGACATTTTCCATATGGGAAATAGGTGTGCAAATGATTGTTTTTGCTGCACCAGAAAGGAAAGTCAAATATGCACCAGCTACAGGGTCAGCAATTAGGCTTTGTTAGGCTTTCACATGGTTCCGTTGCAGTAATGTCTGAGCCCTTCCATGACCATAATGTTTGGCAGTTGTTTCACAGCCTTCCCTTGAGGTAGGAAATATGTTTATTTTCTTTCAAAGCAGAGCAATCTTCCAAGGCTCACAAAGGAAGTTTGTGAAGGAAAGGCAAAGGGCACCCGAGTCTCTTGTGTCCCAGGCTAGCACAGTTTATCCTGAGCAGCCCTTCAAGGTGACCAGGTCTTTGGATGTACATGCAACCAGCCAGTTCTCTAACTGGGAATGTGTCTGGGAGAAGAGCTCAAACAATCCAAACTCCTTTTATGCCTCAGCACTCGTGTCCCTCTTCACTAAGTCTCATTTCTCTCCAACTTAAATAAACTTTTCTCAAAAGGTGAAATGGTAACAAGACACCACTCTTTGGCTTTTCAAATGAAACTGCCTTGGTCACAACGTGCATTGATGGTCAGAGGAACTGAGAGAGACCAGGAGTTACAAATTCCATCACTGCCTCAGGTCACAGCTCTGAGCAAACCAATCCACCTGGTTCATGCTTTCCTTTACCACAAGTGCAAGAGGGGACGCAGCACAAACTTGCATTGGCACAAGCTGCAGCAGCTCTGCATTTCCAAGGAGGGATGCAGCTATTTGCTCCCAGTTCAACAGGTTTAAAGCAGAAGCAGCAGTTTTGTGAGTCTGCTCTTCCTGGGCTCTCTCACCTCCTCAGAAGCTCCATGTTGAGATGGCCTTTCCTCTCATGAGGGGTCCTTCCCGTGGGGCCAGGGGACCTCTGGAGTTCCAGGTTCTCTGCCCCAGCACTTGCAGGTGACCAGCAACAGGTTCCACTGCCATCGGGTCTTCAGGAAGATCCCAGACTACTCATCTCATCAGACCAAGTTGCACATTCATGTATTTTTCAACTGCCATTTTTAAAGCAATAGAAAAGGCCAGGTTTTTATGGCATATATAAAGTCGTGGGGTTTTTTTCCTCCACCCCAGGAAGCTAATGGTTTTAAAGTCTGAGCCATTGCAAATAAGGATTGCAGGTGTAACTCCAGCTCAGGATGACTTCAGGGTTCCAGTGCCAGTCATTAATCACTCAACTTGCACTTTCTGGGTTTATGGTTTTGACAAAAACCCTTCATTTGAATTATGGCCTTGTGTGTAGGGTTTGTGTTCTTCTGTATATAATTTTTAAATACAAAGAGAAAGAACACGGAAAAATTAGGATCTATGACCTAAAAATCTAGTCCTTTCGTGGCATAGGCAAACAGAATGCTCTTGACTTTAACCTATGGGTTCCACTTCATATGTGGTGTATTTTTCATACATCATGGGCTTTTATAAATTTGCTGTATAAAGCACCAGAGCTACATTGCCAGCAAAATAGAAGGAAAACAAATATGTCAGGGTAATGATGCCAAGACAATTCCTTATTGAAAAAAAACCCAGTTTATTAATACCTTATTGCTACAAGCTAGATCTTATTATCATCTTGGGTCATTTAGAATCTTATTAGGTATTCTGATGGTGGATGAATAATCCTGTGATAAATTCTTTGCCATGTCCTTCACAGTTGTCATAGCAGGATCATAAACAGCATTTATAACAATCTAGCCTGGAGGAAAAGGCTTACAATGGTCTGTTTAACATGCAGGAAATATTCAGATCGGCCGTGTCTGGTTAAATTTGAGACCCACAGGAGAGACACCAAAGTTAAATGTAGCATGGGTTTCTCTGAAGATTAGCTTTAAAAAAGGCTTTGGGTCAGGGGCATGGGGACTAATGCCAATGATATGGCCACAAACAGCTTCTTTCAAGAAAGACTTCTAGAATAAAACCGGTGAGTACAAGTTACTTTCCTACTGAAACCCCACCACATAAGGCAACTGGAGCTGCTACTTAAGAAGCAAGGTTGAAATTATTTGCAATTGAATAGCTTGGAGCTCAGGCATCCACTTCAGTGATCATTATCTGAAAAAACAGTGTATGCACTCACACAGAGAAAAATATGCAGATGTTTGCAGAGCTATAGGATAACTTGCTTACACTGTGCAACTTCTTGAACTCTTGCAAGCTCAGAACTGAGTTCTTCAGAACTACTACAAAAGTAACACGGGTAAGGTAAACTCTGGGAAAAAAAATAAATTTACACTTCTTTGAGTGGGTACTTAAAAAAATAAAGCACACAGTCTACGCATTTAAACACACCGAATTACTCGTACCTGTTGTCATTCAGTGTCACTTTCAAAGGCACAGTACCAGTTTTCCAAGCCTAAGTGCAGCAAGTGCATCTCACACCACTGGAACTTCTCAAAACAGAAGCTATTTTTGAACACTAACAGCGGTATAAATTAAAGCTCAGCCAAAACTAATCGTGCAGGACCTGCCAGGGACATTTTCAGGAGAGTGATAACAGAAATGGGTGGTTTACTGCGGTGACAGATTGGAGTACAGCCATGTGTATACTTTCCCCACAACAGGTGATGTTGCTCTCTTGGCACAAGGAACAGAGACCATGGAAAGTGAACAGCAAAAATTTGCTTTTCTTTAAGGAAGATGAATTGCATCTTGCACTTGAATTTTAAATACACCAAAGGAAGGAGCTCTGTAGCTCTAGTCCCCAACCCAGACCTCAGTGGTGGGAAAGCTCCCAGGAATGGGCACAGCTGAGAAATGCAGGAATTGCACCCCAGGGCATTCACTGCTGCAGCCATTGGGACACCTCCAGCACATCCTGCATTTCTTGCAGCTGCAGGTCCCATCTAGGAGGATCAATTTTGCAGATAGCCCTGCGTGCACACAATCTTTGTGCCAAAATATGACTGTGATGCTTCCAAGGACAGCACAAATGGCAGGAAATGGGAATGAGGGCAGGTCACAATCACCACGTGATGAGCAAAGTACCGTCAACTGCTCAGAATTTGCTCCCAACTTCACTAAAAAATTGTCCATAATTCTGAAGCTGAAAATAGATCTCCAAAAAGGAACCTCAAGCTAGTCAGGAGAACCCTGAGAGGGGAAGGGTCTAAGCTCCCGGAATAAGTTGAGAGCCAATAGTTCTCAAACAGCTGCATTCTTTTATCTCCTGTATTATCGTGCATTCCTCCAAGTTTTCTTAGCTGACTGCAGATGCTTTGAGAGGTGTAGCTGTACCTTTACAGGTACTCTTTTCACATCTCTAAAGCAATGCAGGTAAGATAAGGAATCACACAATTTGCTAAACAGAAGTGCCATGGCTTTTTTCAATAGTAAAATTGAGTCCTTGCTTCTTAAAAGACCATGCTAGCCATTGAGGAGTAAAGCTTTTAGTATTTTATTTGTTTAAAATGGGAGATTTGCACTGATAATCTTCCTTGTCAATTAAAAAATATCTTAAGTGTACTATGACTGTACACAAAAGTAGAATTTATTTATTTGTTAAAATAAACCCAAAACCAAACAAACACCAAAGCCACCCACAAACCTTTCCATCTCTGTTCTGGTAGCTGGACAGCTGTACAAAGTACCACGTGTGAAGGTGATTACTATTTTGGATGCACAGATCAACACTTAACCAGACTGAAAAAGCAGCACTGTAAAATTAATACCTTTAAAACCGCAACTGAGTCTTTGGAGGTTTAGAATTGTTAATATCCCTCTATAAATGCACAAAATCCCTCCAAGGCAGCTCTCTTGGCATAGTCACCTGAACACATGAATTTACAAAAATCTCTCCATTATCAATGCAGTTCAAATTCAAGATTCTAGTCAGTCTTGTACTAAAAAACTGTGATGAAAAAATGTTTTACAAGTTAAATTTCCCTTTGTCTCTAAATTTAAAAGCGGTAAAATATGCTTATCCTAAAATAAGATTTTCTCTCTGCCTTCTAGGCCTGTCTGCAGAGCTCTTTCAGACTGAAGGGACATCTCAGCAGCATTACGGAGAGTTTCCTTCCCCCTCTCCTGCTCGTGGACAATCTCTTGTTCTGCTGAAATCCATGGGACTTCTGCCTCTGATCCAGCCCCATGTGCATCACCCCAGCCTGTTTCCTGCCAGCTTTATTGCTGGTATCAAAGCACACGTGGGCCAGCAAGACTCTCTCTGGTTGATTCCACAGCATTTTTACAGTGCTATGCAATCTCTTTCACATGCAATAAGATAACCTAGTTTGTGCAGATACGATCCAAACTGGCATTACTTGGCAAACTTTGCAGGTAGCTCTTAAATTGACATAATCAAACTCCCCTAGGCTGCTTTTAATACTAAACTCATATGGACTATTTAAAAAAAAAAAAGGCACATTACCATACCCCCAAAATTTTCCCCCTTGTTCAGCATTTTCATTCAGTTGCCAAAGCCCAGCAATATAAGTGTGCAGCCAGCGTTCACAAAGTCTCCTACAAACCTGTCCAGTTTCTGACCAGCTGCTTGCCCACAGCCTTTTGAGGTGCTGAGGCAAAAGGTGCAGGTATAACCCCTTGGCCAGGGCCAGATCCAGCTCCTGTGGGCCCATTCTGACAGAACAGAGCTTGCTTTATTTCTCTGGCACAGATTCCCAGCTCTCTAACTGAGCTGGAGCAGCCTCAGGCAGGCTGGTGACTGCGGCACAAGCACCTTCCCTCCAGCCTGCTAAACTCCCCTCAAAGCCAGCTCTCTGGAGGACCCAAAAACTGCTGTGAGGCCCTGGAGGAGCCACGAAACAAAGATTTTAATGATGAGGCACCATCAGTTCCCAGCTCAGAGGCTGAGTGCTGGCTCAGAAACGTGGTGACTTTGAGGAGCTCATTTGCAGTGGGTACCTGTGACAAAGCCTCGAACAGCAACACTGCAGAAGGAGATCAACGTTCAACATCCATCCCATTGTAAAGGGTCTGGCTCCTTTGTACACCCCCACAGCACTCAGTCCTGGCCAGGGGAAGGATGCTGGCTCAGCTGAGCCCAGCAGGTGAGGCTTACATTTGCTCCCAGATGCTGGTGAGAGGGAGAGCAGGGCAGTGGCTCAAGGAAGGAGTGAGTAGGGTGGTCCCACCCTGTGGTGCAGAGGGTACCAGCCCAAAGGGCACTGGGGCATCCCTGCTGCACTGCAGGCCAGTGTCACCCAGCTCAGCCAGCTGTGCCTGCCTTGCTGCCATCACAGCTTCAGGGGCTCAGAGCAGAAGCAGCACTTTTACAGATAGGAAACATTGGTTCCTGAGCAACTACAAGTCAGTTACAGTTTCAGTGGTCAAAATGACTTGTTATTATCTCTCAGATGTGACAAACCTGTAACACACTGACAGGGAAATTAATGACTAGGGGGTCTCAGCTCAGCAGTTACTAATACAAGCACCAAGTGCCAAGCAGCAAGCTTGAGGCCAAACTTGTACCTCCCTGCCAAGATGGCATTGCCCCTCTGCTGGGCTTTGTCCTTGGTCCAGGATGGATATGTGAGAGCAGCCTAAAATGGTGCACAATACCCTACCCTGTATTAGCTCCAGGCAACTGAAGTGACAGGTAAGGTGTGCAAGACTGCTTCCAAATCACTTGGAGCAAAACAGAAACGTAAGTACTACTGAAGGAAAATCAGTTTCCCAGTAATTCCAAGGAGAAGAGATTTGCAAACTTCCCCTTCTTCCCCACTACCCTGCATCAAGTTCTGTATCCTCAAGTCTGAACAAAACTCCCCTCCCACTCAAACCTCAGCAAAGAGAAGTGTTAGTTAACAGGTTTCCTGGGACCTGGCTTGGCACTCTCAGGGAAATGCCTCTTCACCGAGATTCATTTGTAAAACCATTTCCACTGAGAATGTTTGATGTGCACTATAACCCAAAATGTGCCCACACACTTATTTCCCACTGTAAGGCAGCCAGATGAGAAATGGCAGGGATCTCTTTTGCACCTTACTGGGGATCTGTGAATACCTAAACCAGCCGTCCTTTGGTCTCAGAGCCACTCAGCTGTGAACAAGTAAACGCTTGTGCTGTACAAACCCCCATTAGATCAATTGCCTCTGCAGTTCCCTGTGAGGGAATCCTATAGACACTCCCTGACTCCCTGTCTTAACTGTTGCCAATTAGAGCTTGAGTGTCTAATTAACAAGAAATAAATGGAGTTCTCCACTGTTGACTTTGGAGGACTCTGACCAATAACTCTACCTGCACACCACAATAAGATGAAGAGAATGAGAAAGTGGAAATTAAATGAGTTTAGAAATGTCTGGACAGCATTAATGTGTGTATTTATAGGTAAACACATATATCTAGCACAGGTTCAAATCCTCTTGGCTCATTTCTCACTATTTAGTTTCTCTTAGAGTAAACCATCCCTGGTTTCTAGTGACTTTTTCTTGATTTCTATTGGCTTCTAGAAAATACAATCACTTTCGAATATGAAGTAAACATGAAATAAGAACCTGCAGCACTGTTATTTTTGCTTTAATAATACATATGGTCCTGGAATTTAAGTGTTTGGAAGCATCCTTGTAAGCAAATAATGTATGGACCACACTATATTTTTCCTTTAAAAAATATGCTATGAATTACTGATCCTCCTCTTACAAAAACTGAGGCAGAAAAGTCAGAGTAACAAACTCCACAGTGCAAACTGAGTGGCTTCATTGTGAGTGCGAGCAGTTCATCAATACAGATTATGGACTCCTCTGATGGGCTGCAGAACCAGGAGCTAAATATGCTGATAAACACCTTGATGGGGAAGAGCAAGAACATTATTCTGCATGGTTCAAAGCAACTGACTCTGCCTATACAACTGCCCAGAGCTAGACAAATACATGCACTTTGGTGGCACCTAAACCAAATCTGCTGCGAGACACATTTGAAACTGGCAATAGGTGCAGGCATTGCAAATAATTTTTCTTCATAGATGGATGATGCACCAGAGACCAGCTCTTATCATAAAAAACTACAATAGCAGATGTCAGTGAAATAATATTTAGCAATGACATGGACATTCCACAAAAGTCAATGAGGAAAAAATCTCTCAGATACATGTGTATGTTGTTAATCATAATTAAGGCAAGTGTGACAGTTTCTTGGCAACAGATCCTGAGTTCTCTTCCCTGACAAACAAGTCCGGCAGGAATACTCTCTTTCATTACATCCAGCCTGCAGTTCTTTACACTAATATCCTCCACTTGGAGCACCCCAAGTCACAGGGAAACTTTGGGTTTGTCAGTTTGGGGTTTTGCTGGATAATCACAGGGTGACCTCCCCCAAAGAAAGGGGCAAGTTTCTCATTAGTAAAGTAAAAAGAGCTTTAAAAGCTGGCAATATAAACAAGCACAGTTACTGTTTTAGGCAGGGGCAGGAGAGTGGGAACAAAACAGCCTCACAGCATCTAAGCTGGGGAACTAATGCCATCCATATCCACAGAGAACATCTGGAGCACCAAGTGGGACAGCAAAGCACAACTGTCCTAAAAGCAGCAAGTGGATGATATGACAGTCCTTGTGGACACAGTTTTACCTGCATAATACAGTACCTATATCTGCTTACAATGAGCACCTACATGTAAACATTGCCAAGAAAGCCATTTGTAGAAGTATATATATGTATTTTATATATAGTGAGTATATATTTATATACCTTTGAGTAATTAAGGGATTACTGATTACTGATTCTTCAACAACAAAAAAGCATTTTCAGAGGACTCCTTTGTTTCTCTTTTAGAAAAGCATTTTTGTTGGCAAGGTTTTGGCCGACTGAAAGTTTTTTCATTCTAAACAAATCACTTTTTACCATGATTCATTAAATTTTTTTCATTAAAGGGAAAAAGGTCCAATAAAGAATGCCAAACCATTTCAACAACAAGCTATAAATGCATGTATTAGTTAAAAGGGCTGCAAAGAAACATGGTTATGATTCTAAAAGACGGTGTAAATACCACAGAGAGAAAAGAAATCCCTTACAGTATGTCTAATTACATTACTGATAATTATATCTCAGTAATGAGCAAATTACAGTAGAACACCAGCCAAGCCTCTCACAATAAATTGCACAAGTTTATGGAACAATCTCTTCAGAGAAGTGTGGAAACTCCCTACATCATCTGAAAGACACAAAACACATCCACAGTGTGCTGTGGGGACAATACTGAGCAGGAAGAGAGATGGGCTGGCCTTTCCCATCTCTCAGTGCTGTGCCAGGAGCTGGCAGAGGGCTTTAAAATCACCACCTCTGCCATCTCCCGATTTTGTTGTCTGTTCCTGGCTGTATCTCATGTTAGTGAGATCCCACAGGGTTTAGCAATTAGCATGAGGAAAGCAGTATGATAATCAGAAGAAATTAATGGTTTAAAAACATAATCTTACACTTCCCCTGAGACTTGTTCCATGCAACTGGATTCTCAAAAAAAAAAAAAAAGGAAAAAAAAAGAACAGGTAATTGATTCTTATTAAGAGAATGATCTGCCACAAAACGCTATCTACGTGAAAAAGATGTTAATTCTAAGTGCTCTCAGAGTCAGTGTGAGCCTCTTCTCTGAGTGCCTTTGAGGAGCACAGGCTGGCAGCCTCGATGCCACCTTTGCCTCTGCCCCCGCTCTTCATGTGCTGAGAGCCAGCAGCTGGAGAAGGGAGAGGGTGTGCCAGTGAAATAACCACCTCCAAAGGATTTCAGTGAGAAAGCTGGAGAAATGAGCAGCACTGCCTGCTCTCCTCAGTTTTGGGGGGGAGATAGGACAGCTCGTGAGTGGTAGAAAAGCTATATATTGTATTTAACCATGTGCAATGGTGAGTTTTTATACATCTCTTGTAAAAAACTGAGTTACAGACTTTATTCCCATGGTTAACTACGCTATTAAACATGTGTGTTATTTATTCTGGCTTAATTTCCTCTCTCAATGAATTGATTAATAATGCAAAAAAGCAGGCAAGCAAAGCAGAAAAGACACCCCTCAGTAATATGATGTCTCATCTTACTTCAGTGAGGATAGGACCTAAGTGAATCTCTTAGGGACTTAAAAAAATTAGAAATGCTCAAACTTTTCAGTCCAAAATAATGCTTCCTATACCCACTAAGCCAGCCAGCTCTTGATTAAAATATTTTTTCAAGATTTCTATTCTGGGGGGGGAAAAAGCATCTTTTCCTCTGTAGCTTTTTGCCCAGGCAGTGCAGGTGCTGCGGCTCCGCGTTTTCTCTAGGCAGCTTTAGCCATGCCCCGTGTTTTCTGTGCCCTGTCTCCTCCTCAGTGCCCTGTCTCACCCGGAGCGCCAGCCCGTGGGTTCGGCCAAGGCAAAGGCTGTGTGCGAACCCTCCGGTCCCGTCCCGGCACTGCGCGGGGCCAGCGCCACCTCGTGAGCCTTCCACGGCCCCTCGGGAGGGTACAACCCACCCACCCCTCCTGCAGGCTGCGAGGGGAAGGGGAAAAGGAGGCAGAGAACACCCCCCAGTCCTCAAAAGTTGTCATTAAAAATTTTAGGAGTCTATAAAAATGGAAAAAAAAAAAAAGGTGATGTTATTCTAAAATCTCGAGACCCCAAAATATTGCAGATGATTTTATAGATGAGATTTTAAAGTAAAAGTGGAAGTTCTGCAAACAACTGAGTTGATATTACGTTAAGTCCTTCTCTTTTTCTGTTTGCCTCTTTGACTGAAGTTTGCCATCCGCATCCCCTAATTTGGCAGGATAGGGTTATTTCCACTCAGGAGTTTGAAAATGTGCATTTAACCCCCTCTGGACACAGCAGCACCCCTGGGAGCCATGGAAAGCAGGACTTCCACCCTTTGTGGAGCCCTGCCTCTCAACTCACCCTCTGAGTCCTTCCTCCACATAGAAACTGTCTTTCTCCTGACAAGTTCTCTCCTAACTTTGCACATGTTCCTCTGTCCAAACACAGCCTTCCACTCCTCCTCCCACCCGCCTGACCTTCCCTTCTACATCAAATCATTGTCCCCCACACAGCAAACCACATTCTCCTTGAACCACCGCAGAAAAGAGATCGTGTCACAAGCAAGCAAGTTGTGTTCTGGTTTTTGTTGTTTGGGTTTTTGTTTCTTTTTAAAAAGCACCATGCACTGTAGCATGGCAAGGAGGAGTCGCCGGGGGAAGGCAGAGCAGGAGACTGACCCCAGCAAGAGGTGAATTCAACACATCTGAGATCAGCCACCACCAGGAGCCCAGTTTATCCCTGGCCAAGCCCTTTGCTTGGCAGAGACAACAGCTGCCCTCCTGCTGTGCTGCCTCAGGAGGCTCCCACTGCCACTCTGTCCCTGGCTGGGACAGGAGGTCACAAACCCCACCCCACCACCAGGGCACACACCTGCTTTACCTGGGAAAGCAGCACAGTGGGAACCTCAGGGGTCTGATTTGAGAGAGAGCTATTGCAAACAGCAGGAATCCCTACGCTCCTAAATAACAATTGGTTTTTAAAACACGTCTCCTGTGCTCACAGACCTGCAGCCCCAGACACCAGGTTGCACATCGTGCCCTTAGCAGCTCCAAACAAAGCATCTGTAGCACCAGCACAGGAAAAACCTGAGGAAATACTGTCATCAGACAGATGTCAAAACAGCCCTTTCTCCCCAGGGACAGTCTGCCTGGCTGCCCTGCTGGTTTTGTCATTCCGAGAGCTCAACACAACTCTATTAGGACAAATTTTGTCATAAGATAAATTGCACACTCAAAATGCCTCCTGAAGTTTCAAAATCCACAATTAACAATTTCATATTCATAATGGTAAACATCAATACATCTTCCTTGGAAAGAAAGTACCATCTGCATAAATTTAATGAGTACTTTAACACAGTGGTATTGTGGTAGCAGACTCCTGCCACTGTCTCTCTGATGAAGGCTGAAAATATTTGCCAGGAAAATACGGATGGGATTGTGGTCTCTTAAATTATTTTTGCTGGTGTCACAAAACAACTACATGTGTTCCTGAGATATGCTCATGATTAGAGGAGGGAGACACACCCCCCCCTCAGGGAGTGGTGACACAGACACTCCTTTTTGACATTTATAAGGCTGGATGTCCAAGGCCAATGGATGCTCACCATGAAGTGGGATGTAATTCATACTCCACAACAGAATTTCAACCTGTAGAAAAGGTTCTAAAGGAACCAATGCTTTTCCTATAGAAAAGCACTACCCTCTAAAATTCAATGTATCTAAAAGGAAAGCTGGATCATAGGATGGGTATTTGTCAAATACCTGATGTCCAGTGTCATCTTCTGCATTTTGGAAAAAGTGTGAAATGGAAAAATACTTTCCTTGGATTTTTTTAATTTCTCAACACTGGAACTTTGTGTTTTCTGCTCAAACAGGGTCAAATCACTGAAAGCTACCAAGGAGTAGCTTCTTTTCTAAGCTGGTTTTCTAACTTCTTTTCTAAGCATTTGATGCTGTGTGTGACAGTGAGCCCTTTGGCATTAGGGTATATAGATATGTAACAGATAATAACAATAGATAATCGCACATGATTGTTCCTGTGCTTGGATGGAAGCAAAGGAGAAGGTTGTAGAGGACTCAGAGCTTGCAGAAGGTGTGAGTGATATTGTGTTTTCTGAAAGAAGAAATCTACCTGAAAGATTGCAGAAAGAATTTCAAAGAGGATGCCCAAGCAGGAAGAAAAGGAAAAATTTCACAGGAGGTTTTTTGGAACCATTGGACCCCCAGATGACAAAGGTGCATGGGGAGAAGCACAGCCAGCAGTTCAAATCCACTTTGTCCCAGACCTCTGTGATGATACAATTATGCTCATGGCACACAGTAAATAAATCTGATCTGTAGGACAGACACCTTGCCCCCTTATTTATAAGAACTATTTATAGCAGAGACATTCTAACAAGTCCAACTAATACTATTAGAAATGTTAATATTTCCTAGTTCCTTTTAGAAAGGAAGGATTAACACTAGTATCAAAGAAGAAATGGCAAAGGACATTTAAAAGACAAGTTTTTGATCCTCTGCCACATCACTCACCAGGCCTAACTCCATAACACACTTCTCTGAATCTATTAAACAACTCACCCTTAGCAGACTCCAAGTCTCCTCAAAGCTTGCAAAGCTGACCACAAACAAGGATTCACCTGAACTGTGAGCCACATCAGAAGACAGTAGGGAAGGCTTATGGCTTATTGTCTTCCTGAATTTCTGATAAAAATACTGTGCTGAGAAGAGAGACAGAACTTCAAAGCAGCTGTTTCTTTGGTCAGGGTGGGATTTATCCACACTGGAAAAACACGAGAACAAGAAAATCTTCCATGAGTGTGTCAGTGAACAGCACCTCCCTCTGAAGGGCCGTGTGCTGGGGCCTCGATGCTCTGTTGGCATCCAAGGACTTTTGGAAGTTGTGGCAACACTAAGCAGCACTTTTCTGACTTCAGAGTTAGAGACAGGCTGTTGAACACGCACAGTTCTCCAGCATTTTTTTACTTACCATCTTTGTATCTTTATTATGAATACTCTGTTCAACTTGTAATTTTCTAATCAGCTGAAACTGCAAAATACTGATTAATCTAAATGATAACATAATTACAATGAAATCAGATGCGCCACTGATTGAAGGCAGGCGCAGTCTGAGCAGAGTGATCGGTGCCCTAAAAATGGCAGTCTTGGAATAACAACAGGGAACCTAAAAGGATTTTTAATGCTAATGTTACAGTTGATAAGTAAATCCTATGACATACAGCTACTTCGAAAGACAGAGGGAAACAAGATTAGGGTGGAGTTTTTCTGTCCCAGAATCAATTCATTTTTTGTCTAAGTAGTCTCATGGATGAAGGGAAAATTATTCAGTAAAGAATTTTCATTATTAAAACGTTTCATCTACCTCTTCTTGCAGATCATTCCAGCCATGTCTTCTGGCAAGATCATTGAAATTTCTGGGTTATTTTCTGACCTGGCAAAGGAATTGGAGTTTCTCCCAAATTAGCTTTTGGTCCTCCAGAAAGAGAAACACATCTGGGGCAGTTTCTGACTGATCTGGAATTCATAAGACTAAGTTAAAAATGGTGGTGCCAGCTTTTTTAATTTTAATTGGTCTGGATTTAAGCTAGACTTTCACAACTCCAGCACTACTTCTTATTCCAGGTATCTAATCACTTCTCTTTCTTTTTTTTTGCTTCCCCCAAATAATTTTTAAATGAGCAGTGATGTACTCAGATGACTATGTAAGAAGTCAGAGCATTCTTTCAAAAGAATAGCCAAACTAAAGAAACCAGCCAAGAATTACGTGGTAGTAAGATCACTAAACAAAGCAACAAACAAAGCAACACTGCAGTGGAAACTGCCAAAGAAATCAACATCTTTGTACTTCTGGCCCTTTTTTAGTCTAGATTCCATGTTTTAAAAGATACCTGCAACTAAACCTTAAATCAAATGTAGCTAGGAGTTTTAAGAGGCTGTGTTCAATCCAAAGATCAATCCTAAGTGCAAGCCTAAGACCACAGTGTGCTGAGACAGGTGCTGCTCTGCTGTGGCAGTTCCAGCCCATGTCCTGCTCTCAAGTGACTCTGAGCTGTCACTGCCATTGTCACACCCCGAGCTGTTTGATTCAGGGCATGGGAAATGAACCTCCCTCCACATTCCTTCAGACACACACGCTGTAGCTGTGCCAGAAAAATGTCTCTAGTGCAGGTCGAGTATCACACTGTCACAGAGTGAACTCCCCTCCTCATTTAGTTATTACTTCCCTCAGCCAATTCCAATATAAGTTAATTAGTTCCCACTGCCTGAATTCCCTCTTTGGTAGCTCAATACCATGTCCAAAGCGCAGGGGAAGGAGCTGTGCTGGGACCCCAATTACCTCTGGGTGGGCACTTGAATGTCCCAACAGGCTTTTGCCCCACCCCTTCATGTTGCTCATGCCTCGAATTCTCTCAAGGCTTACCCTTTTTGTTTTGCTTTTTAGGCTTCTGTGCAGATTTGAGATTGAGCTTCCTAAATTTACATCACATCACGTCAGCTCCAATTCAATGATTTCTTATCTGACCATACAAAAGACTGAAGGAAGTTGAAATTTAACTTGCCTTTAAGCCTCACTGCAGGTGAGTCTCTAAGGGCAGGTTGGTCACTTCTCTGATGGGATGGTTTCAAGGCAGAAAACTGAGCATGATGAGGATGTGCTTGGGATGTGCAGCTCCAGCACAAGTTACAAATTCTTTCTGCTGCTGGAAGGACCTGGCAGACTCAGCTGGTGAACAGAGCAAACCTGCCTACATCGTGTGCCCCTACAACAAACCATCTGCAAGGCAGAGGTAACTTGGAAGCCACTGAATAGTTACACTCAAACATATTTTTTTAACAAGAAATACCACGGGATTTCCTCTCTCTAGGATAATCCAGGTCTGCAGGATTTGTTCTCACCAGCTAAAATTCCACACAACACTCCCAGGGCATCCCCATTTCCTTTTTAGAGCCTCTCATTGCTATTAGAGCAATCTGTAATCAAATACAGCTAATCCTTCCGATAGAAATGCTACTTATTAAGGATTGCCTGAGTGAAACCTGCGTTTGCTGAACTTACCGTGTGTCTCCCGTAACATGAACAATTAAAGATGTGCTGTATTAATTTTCCTTATCTTTAACAGATGATAATTGGAATTACGTCTCCAAAGGGAGGGTTTGAGTGTGTGTTTACCAGTAGAAGAGTGACAATGATTGATCAGAAACAAAACCAGAATGTTTAGTCTAATTAATTTCCTAGTTATTTGAATATAACTCACATTTTATTTAAAATTGTTTGTCTAGAAAAACAAGATTGCCACTGGAAACAAGAAATCCCTTAGCTTTCTTCTTTCCACTGGCAATCTGCTAACAGCAGCAAATTACATTTAAATTGCACATCAACTAGCATTAGTATTAATTGTAAACTAACCTCAGTTCACTTAATTGTGGGCATAATGAAGTATTACAATTAGCCATAATTTATTATTTAAATAAGAAATATCAATATTATTTAGAGCAGGTGCCAATTACAGCAGGCAGTGAAATCTGCGGCCAGAGAGGATTGCCATTAGAAACTCCGTGTGAGCAAAGCCCAAGGTGCCTGTGCCTGTGTGAAGTGCCACGAGCCCCAGTGCCCGGAGCTCCAGGGGCAGGGGGGGCTCACCTGGGGCTCCCCTGCCCTTTGCACTGTGGCTTCACAGGGCCCTGGGGAGCTGTGGCACAGACACACCTGCACAGCACCTTTGTCCAGCACTGCACAGCCCGACTCATCCCTGCACAAACCAGGGGGGCCACCACCTCAGCTGAAATTGCTTGGGTCCAAGTCCCATTTCACGTCTGTACTGTCACTACTGTGTGAAATTCTCTTGGCAAAACACAGTTTTCAATGGGTCCGGACGCGAAAACTCCAGGGCTCAATAGGTGCCCCTTTTGCAGCACTTTAAAACTTTCAAGATTCATTTCTGGCTTCTTATTCCAGTTCTCTCCAGTTGCTCTCTTATTCCAGTTTTGAGCAAAGGAGCAAATGCTGAAGTTGAAATCCCCACTGACACAGATTTAGGCTGAAGATACTTGGCTCTGCTAAGGAAAGCAGGTGTCCCTCTCAGTGCTTCTGCCTGCAGTTCTCTACCAGGGTAAGGACAGTCACTCACGAGGCTCCTGCCAAGCTCACTGTCAGATGGAGTAACCAATGTTTTTGTCAGAACACATTTGTCTTTCCAGGACAAAAACTGCATCCAGCAGAACAGGATCTGCCAAAGTGGAAACAAGATGCATCTATAAAGCAACCCACACTAATTTACACTAATTCAACTTATAGTAAAGGTGGCTTATGCTAGAGCTGCCTAAACCTAAATTTCTTAACTTGCATACATCCTCATTCCTATCCCAGTTTGGACAATTATAAATTAAATGTAGCAACTCAAGGTTAACAAAACATGAAACCTCTCAGGGGAAAAAACCAAAATAACAAATATTTTGTGCATTCTCTGCTTCCCTAGAAGTGCTCCTGGGTTATGCTGGGCTCTGAGGTTGGGGCTGTCAAATGAATGTTGCCAACAAGAAGACAGCAGCAGGGATTCGTTCAATTTTTCTAGTATTTGAAAGCATTAGTCAGTTCCTGACATCATGTTGCAACAACATGAAGTAAGGAAAAGATTTTGATTAGCTAGGAAAAGTTAAAGAGAAAAATTGCAAGCTGAAATATGCTGCAAGTATGCTCAAGTTTCAGCCACAGGCCCATGGTGATAGAACTTTTCTTGCTGTACATTAAGATAATTTCAGTATACTACAATTATGTGCCTAATTAAAATTAAGAAATTAGAACACAGTTAAAAGGAATGATATTTTGCTCACAGCTAATTTCATTAAAGTATTAATGAACAGGACTCATTTTATGGCTAGAGGGCAACTACTTTCTGCAAAGTACTTCCATGCTAGCTAATTTATTCATGCATGAAAAACAATCCAATGAGAAATGAGCGAGCCGGGAACTGCTGGTCCTAATTAAAATATTTAAAACACCACGTCTATTCTGTTCCATCCAGCCAAGGACCTGAGCTAGGAGCCAGCACGATACCAATTAACATGGAACAAGCAAACACACAACACCCACAGATTCTGATTAAAGTGCACATTATTGCACCATACAATATATTGTTCTACACATGTATGTAAATGTTTAATTAACCCATGTCTAAATCTCTGTAATGTTCAGAAATTGATACTTTAAATCCTAACCAAGTGACAATCAGCCTGCATGATGCTCACTTTTATTTATCACAATGCCTTCTTAGCAAACCCACTGGAGTCATCCTGCAATTACAGACTGAATTTCTGAAGGGAGGGAGGGAGGGAGGGGAGGCAGAACCAGAGGAGGAAAAACGAACAGGCAGAAGATTTTCTTCTCTGCATTTTAGACAGCAATGAGATTGCTGGTTGCCAAAGGCTTGGAAATGGAACGCAATGTTGGGTTAGCCTCAGGTAATACAATATTTTTCATTAATAATTGAAGGAAGAGCCTGGGACTAAACCCATTTGTCAGTCTTGGATGGCAGCAACAAAAACAAAATAAAAGCGCTTCCTTTATAAACCAAAGAAATGTTTGTGGGGGAAGAACCCAAGGGATGGTTCCCACTAGAGAAGAACACTGCAAAGGCTCAGAGAGAAGTTGGAGACTCTCAAACTTACTAGAAAGCAGGATCAGAAAAACAGAAAATGCTCTAAACTTTGCTTCATACACAGATGAGAAAAATTCGAGTTCAAGGAGACTTGAAAAAGCAGAAATTTGCCTCAGTTTGCACCATCGTAGGTCTCCCTTTTTGAAAAGTTTCCAGAGCTGTTCCCCTCCTCCCTGAGTTCATCTTCAAGCATTTCTTGAGAAATCTGGCTTCCCACAGAGGTTTTGCTTCCCCTTTTCTATTCCATTCCCCTACAACATCCACACACCAGTGTCTTCATTAAATGCAGCAAGTGAAAGAAACGAACCAGCCTTGCCTTGCTTTTTCTGGCTGATTCAGTAGACTATCTCCTACTCTTCCCTAAATGACACACTTTGCAACATATCAACGAAAGTGTCAAATTAAAAAGAACCCAGTTGCCAGAAACCCCAGCAGAGCAGCTCTTCTGAAAATCTCCCTGTTCTCAGAGCACGGCAATCCTTCTGCACAGTCCGCACCCACTGGAATGGGTGGATGTGTGTCCGGCTTCCAGCACTGCCTGGGACCACAGGGAGCTCACACACACCCAGACCCTCCTCAGGGTCAGCTCTTTTGTGCCCTGGGCTTGGTCCTCTCCTTCCTCTGGCTCAGGGGAAGACACTGAGGGCTCTAACCCTCCACAGAGCCAGTGATGAAGAGCTACAGGACCAGAAGAGAAATAGTTGTGGAGAGCCAGGGAGCTCAGAATGACCAAGGATTTGGAAAGCAGGTGGAGTCTGAATGCAAAGGGCAGCGAAAGAGTAAGGCTGGCAGGAGGCTTTAAGGAAGATGTGTAGGACAAGAACAATTAAAGTTGCTGGCAGAGAGTGAAGAGAAGTGTCTGTAGGGGAAAAGAGCAAATAGAAGATCTGAGAAACAGAGAAGAACAGAAGGATGGCAAAGAAAACACAGGTGAGAATCCAGTGGAAGCAGACACGCTTCTGCCCAAACAGGAGACAGGAGCACTTCTTCCCAGTTCAGGGGACCAACACAATGGGACAACGAACAAAAGAGCAGAGCAATTACCCAGAAGGAAGTCCTGAAATGAACTGTGTGTGCTACAGAGCTGGGATGTGAGTCTGGCAGTCCAAACCCCTCGTGCCTTTGCCAGGCAGTGTTAGGTAGCACATCCCAAGTGCTCCAGAAGAACCACCTGTGCTTTGGCAGTGCCAGTTTGCACCAGGAGGTTACCACTTCCCATGACACAGATTTGCACCAAAATCAGTTTCTCCACCACTGCTGCTGCCATTTACTCAAAGTAAATGTGGCCTGTGGTGTCTTCTGTGACACAGTAATCCCACAGCCTATATAACATCCTCAGTCTCCACATGTGTGTTCTGGGCAGTTCTACCAGCTTAAACCATGAGCTACACTGTATGTCCTGCTCCAGGCTCAGTTCCCTCCTCAGTCTCTGCTGCCACAACAACACAGACAAGTCAGAGTCAGGATGCAGCTTGGTGTACAAGGCAGAAAGAGGACTTAGGGCTACTTCAGTCCATCCTCACCTTCCATTTGTCCTGCACTCAGGACACACACCTGACCCAGTACACGTCTTGGGACCGATGCATAGTAATTTTCAGACATCACTGCTGTTTAGTGCCAGCTAATGTTGTTTCTCTTTGTCAGTACTTTTAGTGCTGAACTGGAAAGACATACAGATAAGTTCTTCCCTAGTTCCATATTCTAAAGCCTGGAAAAACACCTCTACAACTCAGAGAGGACTCAAAGTTGTTGTGGTTCGCCCCCACTCCCCAGACTCTTTTCAAACAGGAGCTGCACATAATTCGTTTGGGCCTCTTGGAACTCTATACATTTCAGATAAAATCATGTCTCATGCTAAATAATTCTGCTGCCTGTCCTGTTACACTTCACACCACATGCATTTAAAAAGATTTTGTGTCCCAGGGTAACCACTGAGGGAATTTTTTTGCAAACTACTCCACACGGAAACAAGATTCTGCTCACTCAGCACAGCTGGCAAGGTCAGGAACAGAGAGAACTCCAGGTTGGTTTTATTTTTGCTTCTTTTCTGATTCACCCCATACAAGGAAGAGTGGGTACAAATACAATATGTAATTGGCTTCATCAGTGTTGAGGAGCCTCCTTGTCACTCAAACAGCTGATGTACAAAGAGCTTTCACCTTGGCTCAAACTCTGGTTGAAACAAAGGAAGTTCCCCCAAAAAATCAGTGGACATTTTGTCAGGAAGGTATCACCTCTTTGCCAAGACCTAATCTTTTCCTTGAGATCTGCAGTGAAATTTGAATAGCCTCTGCATGCTGCAAACAGGCATAAAAGTCACCTTTCCAAATCACTGGAAATCACTGACAGACAAACCTCTAAACGATACATCTCTGTGAATTTTGTTCCATTATTGGGATCTTTAAAGACATTGTAAGACCAGTGTTTATCTAAAATTGAGATGTCTGATTTTCTGCATTCTCTAGGAGGAGACTGTGCTTTCACTTGTGTTCTAAATTAGGCAGTGCAGGTTAATTTCAACATTCTCAAGTAGCAAGAGCAAAGAGCAAACTTCAAAGAAGACACTACATTTTTATGCATCTTTAGCCAGACAAACATTAGTCCTTTTCCTTAACTGAAGCAGCTATTCTAAAGAACGTTAACTGTTTTCTAAATATTCAGATGTTCTGTTGTCATAGTTTCATAAAGTAATGAACAGCTTCTTAATATTTAATAAACCTTGCATGCTGTCCCCAGGCAGGGAGCATAGACTGTTGATAGCCAGCTACTAAACGTCCATTAAAATACAGTATTTCTCCTTAAAACTTACCTAACAAACAAGTTATATCACCTGCACTGAAACCTTAATTGCTTCAGCCACAAGACTGAAACGCTCTCGTGCTACCAGACACAGGTAGCAGGAAAGCTGATGGTTCCTGCTCCCTGCTCTGACTGATGAAACCTTCACCCTGTGACAAAGGCTGGCCCCTGGTGCCATTCAGTCCCCTGGGCTGCCTGGCACAATGACAGCCCAAAGGGGCTGGCACAGCCTGGGGATGCTGCAGAGAAGCTATTTATAAAGCTGCTTCTCGGGAACCTTGTTTATTGTCTCTTGTGTGCAATGCAAGTCATAACATATTGCAATAATGATCTTCACTAATTGGCTACAGAAGTCATTAATACAGAACAATAATATTTGTACACTTTAGTGCTGGCTTTTTACGTCCTAAAAGCAAAAACTAATGCTAATGAGACATGAAAGAAAGCAGGACAAATGCAGATGAAGTCAGGACTAGATGCTGCCCTTTCTGGTGATGCTGAACTCGAGGTTCAGCTGTGCTGGGCTTTGCCAGATGGCCTTGCAAGGGGGAAGATGCGACCAAGTGCTGGGTCACAAAGTGCCACACAAATGCAGGAGGTCCCTGAGTGCTCCTGCCTGCTCAGCACGGGTGTGCAAAGGGCACAGCAAGGGAGCTCTTCTGTATCTGCAGCTATCCAGGGAAACCACCTGTATCACCCAGCTCTCCTCACAAACATCCCTCTGCTGCCAACACAGCTGTCACCAGCTTGAAATCAAATAAAAAGGTATATTAATATCAAAAGACAACAAGTAAAGTAATCAGAAATAAATGTGGAAACTATTCCACCAAAGCCCACTATATCTGACGGAGTTTGGCCTTGGCCTTACAGGAAACACAGGAACGCGAAAAGGATAAACTTGCTGCTTTAAACTGAAACATTTAGAGTGTCTTTAAAACACTGATCTCAGCTAGCTCTGTAAGAATTGTGTGCAATGAACTTTAGCTTTTTAGGCTGTGCTTCTCAGTGTCTAATTGGTTCAATGCCTGAAGAGAAGGAACAGACGTAATTAGAGGAAAGCAAGCTGCCTTTTGAAACCGAGAACCTCTTGGAATCTTGAATATCTGTTAAGAGGGAATGGGCTCCAGCCACCTACTCCAGGGCTTTGGAGTTCCTACAGCCTAACTGGGCTACATTTCATCATTTAAAAGTTTATAGGAGTTACAGGGTCAGTCTTGCCTGGAAGAATGCACATGGAATACAAAAAACCTCACATGTAGTCCCTGCAAGAAGGCAAACATGAAAAGGGGAAAACTGGTACAAGACACAACTGATATATTCTGCCAGTGGTCCATATATATTGGTCCTTTTCTGCAGCAGCATGTGGTTATAGGAGTCTGGATTCACACCTGTATGCAAGTCCTAACCAACCAGGAGCAAACTGGATATAAAAATGTACTAAAAGGCTTTTGCTTCCACATGTCCAGGAAACAGGCAAGCATCAGGCTTTGCAAGGAAAGAGAACCTGCTTAAAAAAACAAACAAACAAAAAACCACAAAACAAAAACAAAAAACCCTCCCAAAATAGTAATAAAATATGATACTTTATATTTCTTATCAAAGCACCACCATCCCTTATTTCTCATTAAAATTCTGACATGTCTGTTTGTACAGCCAAAACCTTAACTACAACTGTATATTCTAAAAGCACTCCTACTCCACCAAGCTGTGTTCAGCCTGGGGAGCTTTGAAAGTTTTTGAAAGGTGCACAACAGTAGCTTTCCTGTGATACTCCCTGAGATGTGGTTTTGAAATCAGGATGCCACCTTTGCTCCTGATCTTTTCTTCGTCAAGCAAATTAGAAATACAACACAATTAGAGTTACTCATACTTATTAGATGGCATGAGAACGAGCATGGGGAGAGTTTGCACATTTCTGGGGAAGAAGGAAAAAAAGGAGGAATGATTGTTGTCCTGCATCTTTCAAGTGAGAGATCAGTTTCTGATCTCACAGAGCAGCTTGAGTTGGATAACCCAAAGCCAGTGAACTTCAGATAGTGTGAGGAAATAATGGAAACAGGTATGTCAATATAGAAAGAACAAAATTGCATTGTAGCTGGCAATTTTTTAATTTCTAAATATTTCCAAACCATTAAGAAGATGAAGAACCTTTTAAAGAACTCAATTTTTACCACTCAGATACACTATATCTGCAGTGGTACCAAGGCCTTGAACGTCAGCAAGAAACTACAAAACATGGACACATGCAGAAAATAATGTGATAGCAGAAGTTTTTATATAGACTGCTTTTTTCTTAAGCAAACTTGAAGAACTAAATATCTCTCAAAGTAGATCAGACCTTGGTCCTTTCCCTCTGAGCCACAGTGACAATAAATAACTAATAACTATCACACTTGCCTTGAGTTCAAGCCTCAGTTTTCCCCACCAGTGACCTTCCAGCAACTGCTGGGTGAAAATGCCCCATCAGTCACGTTTGCCAAGCTGAGCTTTGGTTCTCCACTGATGGACTGCTGGAATCAGGAGCTCTCTCCTATTATTGTTGTTGGCTAAGTCTCCTTATACATAAATGGGCATGGACAGCACTGCCCCATGTGTGAAGCTGAGGTCTAAGACCAGAAGACATGCCATAACCAGAAACAAGAATAGAACACAAGCCAGAGGTGCCAGCCCCCATCCCTGGGCTGGGAGCAGCAGCAGCCGAGCAGGAAGGAGAGATGCTGCTGCTGCTCCTGGCAGCCCCCTGCAAAGTGACACCTTTGGGGTTTAGTGTGGTTTGACTGGGGATGATGGACATCAACACTCATTGCCAGTAAATGAGCCAAAGCCAGGCTGCAGCACTGCTGGGTAGTAAAGGGCCTTTGTTTCTCAGACAATTCCCTGAGTTGCTTGAAAGTTGCACCAAGTTCCTGAGCAGAGGTTGCTTTGTGAGGCTGCTGGTGAGCCCCTGACTGCCAGCAGCACTCAGTTTCCAAAGGGAATTTCTAGCACACAGAGAACAGGCACACTTCCTTTATGCACTCCAGTTCACTGCTGTGTATCTCAGAGGAAAGTAGTTCCAACCCTTGAACTTCAGAAAACAAATACTTACCACACATCACAGTATTTCCTTAGTAATTCAGACACCTTGACACCTTGAGCTTGAAAGAGTCTCACTCTGAGTACATACTGTAATTAAGATAAATAATCAACAACTGGGTTTTGAGTAAAAGTTATAGCTTACAGTAGTAAGCAGAAAAAACCCTGTAGACTAATATTAAAAGGCTGAACTATTAATAGCATCAAATTTCTGAATTCTTTCAACTCAATAATGACCTGCAAGATCTTCAAGACAAACTCATTTCAAAGTTCCTGGCACTAGGTGCCTCTCTGTCCTACATTTAGATTTTTTTCTATCATAACATGGCTCAAAAAATTCCACTTATGCAAAAAGGCTTGTACAGCAAGCTATGAAATTGTGTGTCCTAATGGTGGATTTCCATGACACTGCACTTTCAGCTATCTCAATATTCATGGATGCAGTTAGGCATCTGTGAAGAGGAGTCTTTAAGACAAAGAAAATAAACCCTAAACAGTCTGAATTGAATAATGAATGAGAAGTTTTGAAGCTCCCAAACAAATAAGAGTGGCTGAATGCCTGTGGAACACGGAATCTTGAATAAAGGTGCCATTGGTTCAGCAGTTCAGACTATCCTTTAAGCACCTTACACAGCACTCATCACACACAACAAATTACACTGCTCAAGCTGACAGGAACGATCCTGAGTAAGGAATGCTGAGGAGGGTCTTATCTTGCCATGGTGATGTGATTGTATTTGATTTTAGGTCCATAAGTAGTTTTACTGATACCTACACATTTATTCTTCTAGCTAATAGTCAAAGACCCACAGATTTTAAGAATCTTCACCCAGACATGCCTGGCACATTGCTCAAAGATGCTGTGCTGACCCTCTGCTACTTGTGCTGTGGCTGCAAGCAGATTTTGAGAGGTCTGTGTTGTATCCCACACGACTGGATGCACCAACAGCTGAAGTAACAGCACATCTCTAAAAGAAAAAAATCTAAATTGCTAAAAACATTTTTATCACCTGCCTGGTTGTGATTTGATAGCTTTGAGAATTTTTAAAAATGAAAAACCTCCTTTGTTTTATCCTTGAGCTTGAAGTTTTGTAATGATTATTATCTGACATACCAACACACTTAAATCAAGAACATATTTCCTTTTCATAAGAGCCCATAAAGGGGTAGTTTCATTTTCCTACCACAATGTTATAGCTAATAAGCTTTTTCTACTGGGGAACATTCTGGGGAATATCATCATCTTCCAAAGCAGAAGATGTCCCAGAAATTAAAAAATTGCAAGTGTTGATAATATTCGTTCTAAATAATTAATTTATCTAAGAAGATACATTATACTTTATTTAGAAAATAATTCATTATTCCTATAAACAATCATTACAAACATACACATGCTGCATAAACTGGAGATGCCCTGAGCAATGATCCAAACAGCAAAGCTATCAGAGGAACACGTCAACAAGCCTGTCATCAAAACAGCCCAGTGCACCAGCCACAGATGCTGCACTCTGATTAGAACTTGGATTAACTTTAAAATATATATAACCACTGCCAGAATGTTAAGTAGAAAACAGCCCCTTTATTTTATTATTTTGATATCACAAAAACCACTACAGACAACCTTCTCCCTCTGAACAAAAGGACTTTACGTATGTGCTGCAACTCCTTCCTCTGTGGGTTTGAAATTACACACAGTAGTGCCAAAGGTAAGTCATTTCTAGAGGTTTAATACATTTCTGATTTTTTTCCTTCCCTCCCTCCTGTGAAATATATTTGTGGCCCACAGCAATCACTTTAGACTTTTTAGACACGTCCGGATAGAGATAGATGACACAAGTAATCTACTTATCTTCCTTTCCCATCACCAATAAAAGTGACAGCCTGCCTAATTAGGCTTAATAAAGCAGCAGCCAGGAGAGGGGCTCCGCAGCGATCTAAGGAGGAATGGCATTGACCCACACATACAGGTGCCGCCTTGAGGCAGAACTGGTATTGCTTTATCTTCCACACATTACATCCAGCTCATACCATATTCAAATGCAAGTAGCATGTTTTTCTCCTCAATTCTTAGATCAAGAACAAAAAAAAAAAAAAAGAAAAAAAGAAAAAAATCTCATCTAATCAAAAAAAGGCACTGACAATTTTTCAGCCTCACATTAAAAGCAAAGAGTCATTCAGAACAGTGCACTCCATATTCTATTTTATAATATCACTTTAAGCTATTTCTTTGAATCACAGACATTTCTTTGTTAGGAAGGAAAATCAAAAATTCATCAGAAGAAGTTCTCAGGTTTTTTTTCCCTTTTTTTTCCCCACCCCTTTTTTCCTTCCCCAGCCCCCTCCCTCTTTCCTTCAAACAGGGCTATTGCACAGGGTTTTTAGCTGGAACCAACATTTATAGAACTCAGGGATCCTTAAGCAATTATTAGTGGTGAGACTTTGACACGCCTGAGAGTTGTCAACAACTGACTTTAAACAAAGTAGAAGGAAAGGGAAATAAACGGTACTCTCAGCAAAATTAATACACAGCCCTGCAAATTAAAGATGCAGTGTTTTTTAAACAAGGAAAAAAGTGAACTTTGCGTGAAACAGCATTTTAAGTATATCTTTCTAAAAATTATCAGATTGTCAAATGGCATGAGAGCAAATCAAGTCTGCAGCTACACGTGATATTTCTACATTTGCTCAAAACAAAACAAAAACCAAAAACCATAAAATCTTGTTTTTTCTATCTGCAAGTATTCCTCATTCTTATTAGCCCAGATTGCCGAGGGCTGTTTTTGTTCAACTAGTACTGGAACATCACTACTTTCAGTATGTTCCTTGCTAGTGAAGGATTTCTATCAGGAGAGTTGAGCACACAAAGGACTGTATTGCAAATTATGATTCCAGTTCCTGTCTTTTCTGAATGAAGGGGCAATGCTGCAGCTCTGTGGTGCAGCCAGGGCAGCAGGGGTTGTGTGAGAGCACCCCAGTGCCCTCCATCACGTTCCAGCAGTGCCAGCAGCGAGCCCTGTGCTGGCAGAGCCCGGGGCTGCTGCCCAGAATGGGTGCCCAGCACGGCCTTCTGCTCCCATCAGAGACACACACTGCTGCCCCCTGAACAGAACACAACAATCTCCAGCTAACAGGTTCTGGACCTTCTAGTTCAGGGCATTAAGTGGCCTGTGAGCACCAGGAATTACTGAAAAACACCCTTCCTTTTTTCATTGCTGTTCCTTCATAATGGACAAACTGATAGGCACATTTGTTGACCGGGAATCCAAAGCACTTTAATCAAAATATGTCAGTTTACCTCCATGGCCTTGATTCAGATTTTTTATGATTACAGGAAAAGAATGTTGTAGAAAATTAGAACACAAGAGAAGCTGACTGGTTGTGGATGAGAATAGAAAGTATCACAGTGACATTTTCTATCCTTTTTCTACCATCTAAAAATGACCCTTCAGCACAGGAGGCACTGGATAATGACACACCAGTGGGTGCCAAAGAGCACTTTTCCTTTAACTAATTAAGCTTAACTTGTTAAAACAGTCCTCCTAAAGAAAGGTTTAACTAATCCCATAGTTATTCTTGACATTTAAATTCTTACTTAGCATAACATTAAACAAAATAAATATTTTCCATGCAATCCGAGCACAAAGAAAACACTAAAGATATGAATAAGAAACCTGGGAAAAGCCTCTTTAGGTATGTGAAACGAGCCTAAACCCAGAGTTCAGGAGCTGATGTATCAACAGGCACAACTTGCAGAAGGACACAAAGAATTGGGATCCATTACTCTGATTGGACTGGTTCTGATGAAACCAAGTGTTCAGACTAAAAGTGTTAATATTCTACCTCTCATTTATCAGCATGAATTCATCACAACAGCCATATCTTGCTGCTGTTTGAGGGAGGTTTTTCAGAGATAAAGGTTTTCCCATTTTGCTGGTTCACTGTGACGGAAGGTTCAGAACCCAGACGTCACCACAGTGTTGCCTACCTTGGGAGCTGCAGAAAAGGCAGAACAACTGCTCTTTTAAACAGGGTTTCCCCCGACCAGTTCTACTAAAAACAATTGAATTTTAGAAAATTTCAGCCAGCTTAATAAGGCAAATGATGTGCAAGTTATGCTGAGCTGTAACATCAACAGATTCATAATTGGAAAGTAAAGCCAAGGAAGGGAGAGTGTTTGCTGGCAGCTCTTTTCAGTGAGAACAGAGCCATTCACAGCCAGCAGGGCTGCCACCCAAGGAGGAACACCTCAGCACGGGGAGCACAGAGGAAGCACAGACCCCGTGGATGACACAACACACTTTCCCCCCCTGGTTAACATCAGGGAACCACTTCCAGTTACTCAGTATGCTCAGCTTTGAAATCACTCCTGGGGCTCAGCTACCAGAATCAGTCAAGCTATAGTTAATAGCAGCTCAACTGCACAGAGGACTTGCAGGCCTCTGACTCCAGCCTCAAAATGTTCTACTGAACATGAATTACCAAAAACGGAGGTTTAGGCTCTGCAAAAACTGGAGGATTTGCTTAAAGAAAGCTCTCTGCAAAAATAAGAGCATTTTAGGTCTGCTTGCACACTCCCCCTGTGTTTTTAGTGACCCTTGTTCTCCGTTTCCTACTTTCAGTCACTTTGCACTCAAGCTCTGCAAGGTTATCAAAGGGGCTGAGCAGAGGGAGTTCTGTGGCTCAGCAGCATAAATTCAGATGAGCTTAGCAGAGAGGGAAAATAGTCCCTCCCCTTTAAACTTGAGCTACCTCAAGAGTCAACAATTATCATCCCATAGTTAATCTCACTGGTTTAGTCTTGGAAAAAGAGTAGGGTTGAGGAAAAAGAGGAGTTACTACAGCTAATGTCTCTGCATGATCACAGGGAATAGGAACTAGCTTACTGTATTTGTTGCTTCTGTCTTCTCCACGTTAGGGAGAAAGAGTGTTATGCCTGCTCCTTTTACATGATACTGATTTTGCTGCTAAAGGGAGCCAGGACTTCTGTAAGGATGTGGAAAAACCCAAAGAAAGCAAGCACAGAGTCAAGATTGGCAGTTCCACAGGATCTGAGGAGCTGACCAAGGTAAACGATCCAACAGCAATCGGAGGTCAGAGGGGTTTGGATGAGGAGGGCACCATTTAGGGTCACTTATTCTGAGAGCCAAAAATCTGTGGAATGGAATGTATTTCTTACTACCTGCATGACAATTGTGCTTACCAAAGTCACTGGTTTACAGCACAGACAGAGCCCTTTCCCAAGCCCTCAGCGGATCAGGGGGAGTGTGCTGAGAGCAGAGATCCCCTCTGTGCCAGCCCTCAGCACTGTGGCATTGCTGGCTCAGCAGTGCTATCTCAGCCCGAGCTGGTAATAGACTGACATAAAACCCTTAACCCTTAATGAAGTGAAATAATGTGATTTGCTGAAAATGCTGGGCCTTCTTTTTATGAGTATTATTTGAGGAGAAGTAACAGATGTAGGTCAGCTTATGGACATAACAGATGAACAACATTTCACTGCCTCGTGCTGGTCACAGCTAAAATGCTCTGCTGGGACTCTTCCACCTGCAAGTTTGCAACATGCAACATCTTACTCATTTAAGACTGTGGTTTCCCCTTCAGTACACTCATGATAGAAAGCTTGTCATTCCAGGAATTTATGGGCCAACTGGGCATGAAAAGCCCACGCACATTGTCTTAGGTGTTCTAAGACTGGAGAGTTTCAGTTATCACTAACAAGCACAGTCTCAATGAATCAGACCTTGTCAGCAATTCCGAGCTGAACACGGCCTGGCTCCAGAACACAGGGAAGTTCCCTGTCATATCCTGCACTAACAAATGGAATTTTCCTGCACCAGCTTTCAAAGACCCTGCAAAGCTGCCTGGTTTTACTGAAACCAGATGATCTGCTGTCTTGAAGACTTGACCCAAAAGACATCTCTCAGCAAGCTCGAAGACAAAGTTACCACATTAAACTTAAAAGTATTTTGTTTGCTCATACCTCCCAGACACAGTACTGGTTTTAGTTGAAAATAATCCTCAGCCTCTCCAGGAAGCTGTTGTTGCTTTCTCATTTTTTAGTCAAAGGATCTATTCACAAGAAAAAGGTCTTGAAAATTAAGTTGTGAACTTCTGTAGGCAGGAAGGAATGGGAAAAGGGTTTCTATCAAGTCAATCCATTGAATGATTTTTGATCTGGGTCACACTCCTTGGTACCAGGCAGCAAATTGCTTTGGCTTTGCTTTCAGTAGGTCCTGGGTAAGAATCACAAGTCCTCCTAAAAAATCCTAGGAGTATTTCTCCATGGCTGGACATGTTACTCATTCCACCGATGACAGAGTCTTGTCCACCCAAGGTTCAGGAAACGCACTTTGGATTTCTGGGGCATCTCTCCTTGTCAGGAACAAAGGGTGAACACAGAGGTTCAGATGGAACTGGGGAGTCATGGCCAGTGGTTTTCTGCACCTCTGTCTCACCTGCATCTCTCCCAAGTCTCTTTTACATCACCTCACCTCAAGCTGACAAAGTACATAAGATTGCCAAAGTTAAATTCTAACCTAAGCTATTATAAAAAGAATTCTTAAAAGCTGTCCATCCTGTGTTTTGTATCAAACATATGAAAATCCCACTTCATGGCCACAGAAATACAGCCTGTACACTTACTCACACTTTATGAGATCAAGGGCATAAGAGGATACAAAGCTATATATTTATGAATCCATCATATGTCAGCTGGGGGGTTTTGCCTCCTTTTTCTTCTCTTTTTGTGGGGGATTGGGCAGGTTTTCTAGAGAGCGATATTTGTAACAATGCCCTGAGGGTTAAATAATGATGTTGAGGGGGGAAAAGTTGGGTCAACCTGCATAGTTTCATATGGCCTTAGTGACCAGAGTGGAGCTGATCACCACAGCTAATGATTACAGAGAAAAAAATTCCCTCAGTGCTCCATAAGTAAATAGAAAATGCTAACCTTAGCATATTCAAAGGAGCATTTTAGCATGCAGTCATTAAGTTATCTCTTGGTTATTTATTTCTTCTGCTTGTTATTAGCTGTGTGAAGAATATTATTCTAATTATGTCAGCCCAATCAGCAGTATTGCATGTCCAGGCTCATTTCCATTAGTTTGAGCTTTGTCTTTCACACTGTGATACTAATTCAATGAGACATCAAACATTTAAATCGACCCAGGATGCCGAGGTCAGGCAGTTTTGCCCTTCCACTCTATTAGCACTCGAGTGTAATTGTGTTTGTCACTCCCCGCATGACTAATGGTATCAGGGTGAGTATCAGAGCACAAATGAGCAATGCACTAATATATTATTTTGTTCTATAATATCAATATGTGTTTATTCAGTGGTTGTGTTAGCCAAGTTGAAATGTTCACTTTAATATAGTAACCATAAACTGTTCCCTTAAACAGGGGCACTCACTCATACAATTACTTTCCAGCAATAGAATTTTTACTTTGCAGCAATGGAATTTTGCTTAAGTGAGAAAAATGGAAAAAAAAATCACTTTAAAAAAAAGGTTCCAGAGATGCAGCAAACCTCAATTTGGCCTAAAAGCATCAGTAAAACTATGCATAGTTCATACACAGAGCATATATAACAATTTGCAGTGTATAAATATAAATGTATTATGAGCTATATATAATCAGAGAGTGCATATACCATTGAAGCAATTTAAAAGCAGTTTGCATCTTTAGAATGATTGCTAAAAACTTTAAAGCACCAGGTCTTGAACCAGAATATTTAGATACCCAAAGCAAAGGAAACCAAGGGATTTCCTTTACATCACTGCAATGATGCAATTCACTATGGAATTTCAGCATGTAGCTGACTTGAAAGACTCAGGTAATCACCAGCTGATGCTGTTCATGTAAAAGCTACACATTTGCCTTAATAAATTCCTGAAAGGGAAACATGATTAATTCCCCCAAAACTTACATAAATAGGGAAAAAGGAATGGAAAAAAAAAAACCACAAACCATATTAAAAAAGACCTAATTATGAATTCAGCACATCTGATAATTATCAAATCTGATAATTTCAGAAAAAAATTAATTCTCTCTTCTCAGTGCAATAAAACCTTGGAGTATTTTAAATGCTGCATCATTTCTTTAAGAGATGATTTCAGAAAAACTAAAACTGTCAATGCCCATTTCTGTTTTCTTTCATTGTTCATGTTCAAAACAAGGTAAAATTTGTTCTTTATACTTTCTAGGGTAGCACTTGCATCAGCTCCAGGGAAGGCCAGATTTCACCTGCAGCATCTGTGCTTTTGCACTTTCCTTCTCTGGTGCTGAGCAAAGAACCCAAGACACCCCTTTGTGTCAGCTTTAAAGGTGCCAACAGTAAAAGGTATCACTTCCCACCAGCATGACACAATTAGCTCGTCCAAGGTTAGAGATGGAGAGGGGACCTCTTTTCTTCATTGAACAAATAGAATTTGTTTCTCAGTAGTTTACAATAGTTTTCAACATTTTTAATGCACCAATAAACATCACAGAAAATAATTCAAACTTTTCTCATCTTAAATCACGTCCATTAAAATAAAAAGCAAACCACAAAATACCCACAGTCAGTCAACTCTGGAAGCCACCTGGCAAAATTCTGGGGTGTTTTGCTGACTGTCACTGTGCATGCACAGCCCTGCCCCTAGGCAAGGTTTCAGCATTTGTGGAATTTGAAGAGTGGTTCTTTGGATTCATTAGAGATAACATGCCAGAATCCCCCAGGTTTAAACACAGATTTTGAATATTGAGATGAATGACTTCATCATCATCTGCCTTCTGTGCACTGTGTTTACTCACACAGTTACTTCTTCAGTCACATGAAGGACAGGTAAGGCTCTTCCCATGAAAATGTGTTCCAGATCATGCCATGAACTGTTTTAGAGGGAAATGTTTGTCCTGGGATATTAACTAGACTTAAGAAACTTCTGAAATTTCAGATAGAATAAAACCCACTCAGTAAAATTCACTTCTGCATGACAAGTTAGAACCAACAAAGCGAACCCACCCAACCCTTTTTCTGACCAAGTGGTTTTATCCTTGACTTTCCTTCAGCAGGAGATACAAAACCCCCTACAAGCCCCACCCCAATATCTTCTGACCAGGGACCAGAGTGCAGAGATTTGGGAATGGCTTCAAGCTCCAGAAATGGTCCCTGAGCTGAACTTGTAAATGTTTACACCTCTCTGAGCAGGAGTGACCTGCACCTTCTTTACACTGTCAGCCTGAGAGGAATCTGCTGCAGACCTAGTCTGGCATCATGCCCAATCTAACTTATATATCTTCTCCAAATCGTAAACTAATGCTTCCCTGTGCAAAGATATTGGGAAGAGGATAAATCTTCAGCCTTAGCAGGCTGTTAACATTCATTGAATTTCTGTGTGTTAACTGAAGAAAAAATGGTCCTTATAAGTACAAAGAAAAAAATGTACATTTTAACAGTTTTTTATTGACCTTTCTCTATCTGAACATTCTCTCAAGAGAACAAACACATCTAACTTCACAGCACATCACGTATTTATTAACTTAGCTAATTTGTGCAGAAACATTCCTGTTCATTTACATCTCAGACAAAAATTGCATTTTTGTTTAATCTTTATGCATTTCTCAAGTAAAAAATAAACCCAAAAAGCACACCACTTTTAATGGGATACATAACAGAGGGGACAATTTCTTCCTGGCTTCCACAAGAGTAGAAGCCCAAGAGTACTGCCCCCTTGACAATGATTTACAACAGTCTTGGACAAATTGCTGGACAGCATCTTTGCACCTCCCTGGTGTTGAAGAGATGCTCTAAGCCACCAAGTGAAACTCCAGAGATGGATTTGTCTAGTGTGCTTATTTCTCCACCATACAGATGCAGCAAATGTTTGTGTTCCTTTCTGTGCCCTTCCCAATTAGGGTTTTATATATTTCTAATGAGTAAAATTAGCTTTCTTTGCTTTGAGTTTAACGTCAAAGTTTTCTTTTTTTTTTTTTTATCTTTGTCTGTGACAAGTAATTACTATATATGGTAGAGTTGGTGCATGTTTTTCTATCAAAATATTTATTTTGATAAAAAAACAAGGAAAGTGTGGGTGGTAGAAAAAAAAAGCATTTTCTGCCCAACTCTAATTATATATGTATATACACACATATGTGAAGAGTAAATGTACTGTTTTGCATACTTTGTTTTTGCCTACCCATCCATGGTAATTAAACCCATGTGTATTATATTTATTCCCTTGAGTTCAACCCTCCCTTTTGACAAATCAAATGATTAAACATATACTTCTAACAAGACTCTATGCAACACTAAACTGCTGCCACTGAGTTGCAAGAGCTTTGCTTTTTACAATAAACACGCAGTTTTCTCAAAAACAACTAAATATCTGTTCCCCCTCCCCTGCCCTGGTGCTTTGGTGAGCAGCAGCTCCAACCTGAGCCCATTCTGCTTCCTCCAGGGAGAGCATCACCCCGCACCCTGCCTTCCCTCGTGGACACCCGACTGCCTGGAAGGGAGTTTCAGGGCCATGCAGGAGTCCCAGCTACACCCGGAGGAGCATGAGAAGGGAGGGTCACATATGCAGGAAAATCATGCACAGAAGGAGCTGTTGCCACTGGCAAGGCCTCACCTTCCCAGAGAAGGCATCTCTGCAGGTGCCTCAGAGCTGCCTGCCCATGTTACAAGTCCCTTAACTTTTAAAGAAGGTACATCTCAAGCAGCCACCTGACCGCTAAGGCTGCCAGAGCACCCAGATCCTGAATCCATGGTGCATTGGGAAGTGTTCTGCAAAGGAGTTATGCAAGTGCTTCATGTTTGGGAATGGCTTTTCAAGAAAACTCACTGTGAATCTGGAGAATAAGAGAAGAGCCTTAATAGCAAACTAAATGCCACTTCAAAGGAAAACGACCTGGCCCACTGGGATCAAGCCCGTGGGCTGGGGCTGACACTGAGCACTCAACACAAATGCCAGCAGGAACAGGGTGGTGCCACTCTTGTCCACCAACCAGAACAAGGAAACGTTTGCTCCCATCACAGATAACCAAAGCTAGCATTAAATAAAACCTTGAGTTTCTTTGAAGATTCTTTATGAAGACAGCAGTGGTAGTAACTTACAGTAACTAAAAATCTGTATGTTCTTCATAAGTCAGCCTGTGTGAGGAGGGAGTTCACATGCTCTAAACATTGTACATTGGCAGACTGTTTTGCTTGCCAAAGTATAAAAACACAGCTTCAGGCACTCATCCTGGAAGACCTTTCCTTCCAAGAACAGAATAAATGAGGGGGTGGGCGGAATTAGACAGAGCACACAATTTAAACATTCGAGTTCCCTGTACTGGCTCTTTTACTGGGAAGGAAAGTGGCCACATTCTCCTGTTTGTACTTGCTCTCATTTCCACGCAGGGTCAAAGCCTGCAGACCCTTCAGACCTCACTCCTGCCATGCCAAAGGCTGGCAGCCCAGCTGAGCAAGCAGTGCAGGAGAGCAGAGCAGCAGAACTGCCCCCACAGCTGTCCAAGCCCAAGCAGGACTGGTGAGTCTGCAGCCCTTGGGGTCCTGGAGTGGGGCTGGGAGAGGTGCTGCACATCACCCACCCCCAAACCCCACACACTGCAGGAGAGGACATGGTTTAGATCTGGGGGAGATTACAGTTCCCTTCAAGGATACACACAGGTGAATGCTAGAGGAAAGGCAAGGCAATGCAGAAAAAATCACAGGTGTTTTTAAAGTAGTAACACAGGAATCTAAAAGTCAGTAGTCTCAAATAATTTCCTTATTAGAGTCTGCTGAAAATCTCCATGTGTCAAGTCCTTTACTATTAGTTTTCTGGTTAGTTTCTAATATACCTTAGAATGTATTACTATAAAATGCCACTAACTGCAGCTTTGCAACTCAATATCCGTAAATTATTATATATATACACATCTGTAAGATAGAATAGGTTTACCTCCTCAAAAAGAAACACACAGGTGTGACACTCCAAAAGGATTTGCCTTTATTTACCAGACCCATCCCATTTACAGCCGTGGCCCTGATTCCACTTTATGGGAGATATGTTGTCCCTTTGTTTGCTGCTGACAAGCGTAAAGAGCCACTTTCACTGTAGATAATAATGGTTAATTTATCACACAGAGCAGTGCTGACCTCTGTGCGTCCCTGGCCCTCCATCACCTTCACACCTGCTCAAGCTAATTGTTAGAGCCAAGTGTAAATGAAAATCAACTGGGCTAATAATGAATGGAGGCCATTACTGCAACAGCACATTGCTTTACAAAGGTTTATCAAGCTCCCATAGAACTAGTCCCCGAGTCACAGCTCCCTGTTTTATAAATAACAGGGCAAATTCTTCGAGCCAGGGGGGAAACCAGACAGTGAGGCAAAACACCCACTTTTGCCGCTGGCTTTATAGACCCCTAGCACAGCAAATAATACACTGACATCAGAAAACACAAGCTGGGAATCCCGGTTCGTAAAGCAACAGTCGTGTTTTTAAAATTCTGGAACAGAGGAAATAACGTCCTGTTTACCCACTTAGCACGATAGTGGTTTCCTAAGATTCAGGGGTACGTGTGTATGAACTAAGGAACAGGCAAACACAGGGGAAATCCAGCCCACAAATCCCTCATAAATCACACCAGAGACTTTCCCTGTACAGAGCACAAGCCAACCTACCACATCAGAAACCAAAACAGCAAGGAACATTACCTGGCTCAAAACAAAACACAGAGCTACAAATAACTCCCTATTTTTCAGCAAATCCTACATTTCCATCCATTTATCTTCTAGCAATAAGGACAAATTATAAAAGTATCACAAATACTCTTATAAATAAAAAATAATTTTAAAATCCAGGGCAGAGGTGAGGGTATCTAGCACTTCAAAACTGAGAATATAGAAGAGATAAATAAAGATGCAAGAGCTACTAAATTTTCTTTAAGATTCCACCTCCATAATTGTTTTCTTATACCAAAAGGATTGCAAGGCCATCAGTGCATTTTATGTTACCTCTGACCCTCCAAGAGAAAAAAAGACAGCAGTTACATTCAGAATCCTGCAACAGATAAACAGCTTAGTAAAGATTAAAATAAAAACCCAAACCAAATAAAATTCCACTTCCAACTTCTCATCCACATTCAGATTATCTTTCAAGCAAAAACCCAGGACCTACAGACAGGGAACACAGTGTAAACAAGTTTTAAACACACCTGAGCTGGGCCCTGCTGCCTTCAGTGATTTACTGGAAGAAAAACACCTGTATTTCTGTAGGATTCTCATTACTCCTCTGTACACACCACCACAATTTTGGCTTTCACTCATTTAAAAGGAAGAAAGAGTATGTAGTAAAATTGTCCATAATCTGGTAAAATAATTTTAGTTACCTAACAGAATCATTTGCATTAAAAGCAACTGCATAGGAGTCCTTCCCACAGAGTGTCATAAAAGTGGAGCTTCTGGTCAATTCAAAAGCCTTTTTTCATAAAAAGTTAATAAAAAGAGCAAAAACATGTAATACTTTCTCCCATGTATACATGTATAGTGTATTAATAATCTACTAGATGCCTTCAATCAGTAAAATAAAATCTACAGGGCAGAATCCAACATCTATAAAAACAAATGCAGGAGCTGCAAAGAGTTGCTCAACAGATTGCTTGTGGGAGGGCAAAGGCTAAAGAACAATGGAAATGAAAACTTGAAGGTGTGACACAGATTTTGGCCAAAGCCAGCCAGGTCAGGACAACTGCTGATATTTCCTGCCCACCTCTCTGGGAGAAAACTGTCTGTATATACACAGATTTCACAGGTTCACCCTGCTGTCCTTGTTCTCCTGATTTATTTAGTAAATTTGCTTGACTTACAGTTTTACCCCCTAGTTTATTTTCTCTGTTTTTCCCCCTCATCTCTAGGAAGCCAGTACAGAGCTGTGCTGTGTGAGTGTGGCTCTGCATGGCACTGCAAGGCAAGGACAAAAGAGGAAATCCATCCAGTCCAACCTGTACCCAGTCATGGCATGTACAGTCTGAACCGAGTTCGTGGATCTCATCCCACTAAACCACCTCTCAATGGCACACAAAACCAAAGCCCAAACTGATGATCCATTTTCCTTAATGACAAAGTATTTTTCAGTACGTGCCAAATCTCACAAAAAAAAAATTGTAGTTCACTTTGCCCTTGTCATGGTCACGCTTGCTGTATGACACTTAGAACACCGTCACTGTGCTACCCAGGGCTAGTTATTCCCCTGCTGGGGGGTCAAAAGTGGGTTTGACAGAAGGCTGTGGTGCAGTGCTCGTGTGGAGCTGGACCCTCACCCCAGAATGGGGGGTGTTTGTGAGTAAGTACTGAGCAATCTTCAGTCCTTTCCAGGAGTGCACTCAGAGTCTAAAGAAATGTAAGCTGAACAGTTGCTGATTTCCAGGGAAGGTTCTTTGCCATTTTGTATTAGCCTTATATGGGAGAGATTTTCAGAGCCTCCTTATCTGTTCCCTGTGTAACAGAAAGAGGGAATTGTCCCTTATACAAAGTGATAACAGACTGCTACCCACGCTGCTCTCAGTATTCTCCATCAGTTGTTCTTAGATACCCTATTCCTTTCCCACATTTCCTGACTGTAATAGCTAATACATTTTCTATAATTCAGTTTAAACTCAGTGTTCTTTGCTCAGTTTTAGCTGACAATTGGAAAAGAAAATGCTATAAAAGTGTTAAAGGAAGAAACAAATTCTGCAGAAAGTTGCCAACAAACTTTATCCCAAGGCAGCATAATCCCCCATCACCCCTGTGACCAGCCCCAAGGATTTTCCCCATATGTAAAAGATGCTGAATCAGGATGCAAAGCAAAGTCACTTCTGTACAAGGAAAAGACATACACATTCCTTTTCAATATGTAGGTCTCAAAACATTTTCCAGACTAACAGCAGATCTCTATAAGAGAACATTTAAGCAGCTGTCTCACTGCAGACTTGACTATCCTGGTTAACTTTTGAGCCTATTTAGAGGTCAGTCCATAGACTCCATCCAGTCTATAAGTCACATGCTTTGAAATGAACTTCAGCCCATCACTATTTTCCGTGTAATTGCCACACTGATTGATGACACACTTGGCTAGGGGATGGCGCACTTTTTCCCCATCCCCTTCCACCCTCCAGATCCATATCTTGCTACCTGAAAGGGGATTCTGGTTCAAAAAGTGCTCAAGGTCATCTCCACACCTCCTCTCACCTCCTCCTCAGCTCAGTTGAAAAGCACAGTGTCTTCTCAGCATCCTCTGCCTCCTCTGCTCATGCTCTGGCAGCAATGCTGAGCATGGAGGAGAATGCCAAGTTCAGCTGTGGAACTAGTTTTTCAGACATTTTTCCAGAAAGACATCCAGGCCAGGTGAGGAACTGGGAGTGGAGCAGAAAAACTCGCCTGCAGAAATGCCCAGGGCACCTCAAATACTACGGCAAGAATTCCAGCTGTCCATGACTTGGGAAAGCAAAATAAATGTGCCACAGTGAGGGAATCTGGTAAAACAAGAACTGTGCTCATACTAGCAAACATTTTGTATTATATTCCAAGAGCAAGATCATTCTGAATATATAATCTGATTGTATTTTTAACTTTTATACCCATTAAAACTTCAAAGTATTTTATGAATAGAAAATGTATGCTCCATGTCCCATGAAGCTGTGCTAACCCTTTGGAGAACTAATCATCCCACTAAACAGAATTTTCCCTCTCAGTAATATTTAATACAGCAGAGAGCTTGATTGTGATAGCAAAAATATAGTTTAGTTTCCTAAAAGGAAAAATACTCCAAAAGCCCAGGCTTGAGCAACTGTTTTCCTACACAATCAAATTAAAAAGAGAATAAAGCTTAGAGCAAGGTTCTGTTTAAATAGCATTGCATACTTTCATATTAGTGAAAAAATGTATACTTTGAAGAGGGCTGCAAAACAATCATTTAGATTATATATCTCAGAGAGAGCGTGTGATTCATTAATGGTCGGGGTGTTCAGTAAACCCAGTTAAGGAAGGCAGCCAAAACCAGTTGATGCAATCAGGATGCTCTTACCCATCTATTAGGCACACAACATTTAAGAAAATTTACAGGCAGCAACATTAACTAGTGTTCCCAGCCTTTACAATTCGTACAATGAACTCAGCCTTCAACAGACAGAATAATTATGCTAATAGAAGGAAAACTTTCCAAAAAAAAGGCAGCCAAATCTAAGAGACCTGTCAATGCCAGTGTCATCAGTGGAGTGATAACTAGTAAAGAGCAGATATCAAAGGCTGTCTTTTTCTTCCCCTCCATGCTCTGTTCTGTTTGAGCCCATGGTGGTCACAGCTCCTTTAACAATATTTATAATGAAGGAACAACGTTGGAGATGTCAACCCTGATTATTCATAAAGGCTCCTCCTGCCCAGCTCTCCCCTTAGGCTAACTGTAAAAGTACCTGATTCCCAATTCTCAAACACAAAAGCTCACAGAGCTTGAAAGCTGAGCTGACTAATAAAGTTTGCATATCCCTAAGAACAAGAGCACACAATGAAGAAGAAAAGGAATGGCAAGATTAAACAAAAACAGTAAGCTTGGATGGGAAATAATAAAAATTTAAAGAGGCAAGAACTTGGATACCCCTCACCCCCCCATACTCCTATTCATTTACATTTCAGTATGTCCTAAGAAGCATCTGTTTTATCTCCTGACTGCTGCATCAAGGTATAACATACACCACAAAACTTAAATCACATTTTGGATTGCAATGAGGAGAGGTTGTGAGCAATATAACTTCTAGGTCATTGAACTGCAGCTCAGGAGGAATCCAGAACAAGGGATAAGACTGACCCAGCAAACAGCTCTGGCTTACTGTTCACTTTGGGCCTTTGTTGGTACTTAAAACACACACAAATGTGGGAAATGCCTCCAAACAAGCAGCAGACTGGGTCACCATAGTACCATGGGCTGGATTTGCCTGCTGCAGAGCTTCCATGCACCCCTGATCGCTTGTCAAGCAGCAGCAGCTTGGGGCTACACTGTCACAGACATTTCCTATTCACACATGGGACTAGAAGAAAACAAGGCTTTGTCCCTCTGTTCTGACTGCTGGAAAGGGTGGGGGTCACCTGCCAGGGACAGGCAAGAGGGCAGGAAGGAACCCAAGAGGAAGGAGTCGGTGCCAGTCCAAGCAGCCAGGTAGCTGCAGGAAGGCAAGGCTCTTTGCTGGTCCTTTCCTGAGGCTGACTAACACTGCAGCATGGCCTCGTGTCCTGAGAGGCCTGCCTAGTGGAGACACACAGCAATCTTGTAAGCTACGTCCTCCTGAGAAGGAGCATGAAGCTGTGGGACTGCACACAGTAATAAAAATGCCATATCTCAAGAAAGCTACAGGGCATTTGGGGCAGGAATCAAGAAGTACAGAATCATCCAAGAGAGAAGACTCTGGGGTGAACTTTCTACAGTGGAGGAAGTGATGTGAGATCATGCCTGCAGAGTTCCCTTGGTGTTGTTTCCTTCCACAACACCATGGTGCCAGGGTTCAGAAGCCACAAGCTGCCCACATGGGAACAGCTAACAGGCTCACCTGAGCCCACAGAGCCACAGGGAGCAACATCTGGGACATGTCCCTTCAAAGCCAGTCCAGTGGATACACACATCTTATCTCTATCTGCAACTGAAGGCAAAGTGTACCCTTCATAAAGAATTACTGTCACCTCATTTCATAGACTGGAACAGTAATGGATGATGGGAACAAACTGTATTAGCAGAGTAACACTTTCCAAAGACCTTCAAAACTCTGTTTAAAGTGCAAACAAAATGGAAACAGTGAAGCAGAAGGAAAGACAATGAAGCAGTAACATTTCAAAACAACTGCTACAGTGCAAATCCACTACTGTGACATTTCCTGTTTTAAAATCACACATGCACTGGACAACCCTTCAAAAAGCAGTGGCACAGAACTAGTGTGGTTAGTTCAGCATTCAGGGTAATGAGAATAGCACACAAAAGGTGATTGGGAAACACCTGTATTTCCTCCAGGGCATTGGATTCCAGCTGTTCCACTCAGCTGTACCTGCAGAGCCCACAGTGACTGACACAGGCACAGCATCCCAGAACTTGTGTTACCAACAGCCCACTCACACCCTGCCCAAGAACCCTCTGAGCTTTACAGAAACAAGACTGGCACTGCAAAGTGAGTTAAAACTTGGAGCAACTGCGTAGGATACAAACAGACTGAAAAGAACATTTTTCATCAAGAAATTCATAACTTTTGTAGACTGCAATAGTCTTTCTGGAACAACTGGAACACTCCTTCTTAATAGCAGCAACCAAGGGCTTGCTCTCTTAGTGCAACTGCAGATATTTTCCTTTCCTGTGAAAAAATGTTCTATGCAATGAAAGGAAATAGGCCAGACCTACACTGATTGATTTTGCCAACACCCACATGTAACTCTTGCACATCTTTTGTTGGAAGGATTAAAACCCGGTCAAACTTCAGAGCAGGACAGCCTGGACTAGGTTTTCTGTCACCCTCGTAGCTCAAGTTATGCCACCTGAGAAGATGGGCAAGACCAGCAGCTTTGCCTTTACACCAGCACTGTGCTGCTCTGACTCACTGTAAGCCCCATGAGGAGGAGGAGGTGGCTGTGGGTGCTTTACCCACAGAGGGCACATTCTCTGTTGGATATGTAAGGCAGCCTTGCAAAAGGTCCAACGGAGAGCCTTCTCCAAAACCTGTTCACTTGATTCATTGGTTCCAAATTGTCATGAAAAACTGCTTTCTCTCTAATGTATTGGAAAGCCTTGTGCCTTTGAAATTTTACAGCTACATAATTTCAGCCTTTAAAATTCTCTCTGTTGCTCCCCTACATACAGTAGAAGATTTTTTTTTTTAAAAAAGGCATTTCATTTTCAATGAGATACTTTTTCTATCGCAACTGTGCTAACCTGATCTCGATGAGAGATGACTCAACGAACAACTTAAGCACTGAGAAGTCCATAGGGCTTAGAAACTGGTGAAGCACCTCAACTACACATCTTCCAAATGAAAATATCTCTGCTCAAGGATCAAAGTGATCCATTTAAAAAATCCCAGCTGTAACTTTCCAACAATTACTCTTGAATGACAAGGGTCTGCCACAGCTGGGTCCTGCAGGAGTTATGGACCTGTGTCTGGCTACATAAACAGCTGTGTCACCACTCAGTGACCTGCAAGTGTTTACAATGCCACTGTCCTCCAGAAGAGTTCCCTCTGCTGAATTTTATTCATGTACCTTTGTCACCTGGAAACATAACAGAACACATTCATCTCGACTGCCACCCCGATGGCCTCAGTGTAAATTTAGGGGGAATGTGTTTAGCCCAGTACTCACAACACATATCTCACATCTCCAGCAAGAGGGCAGTGCATGGAGTGATGAGGGAGATGAGGAACAATACCTGACTCAGCTCACTAGCCATAAGGCCACGGCCTTTTTACTAATTAGCTTGATTTCAAAAATAATTGGCCTTCTTGACTGTGCCACAGTGCATCAAATGAAGTTGAGTGCTAAGAAAGCAGCACAGTAAACTCATTACTGTTTACTCATTCCCTGCCAAATTGTTAAAAGAGGCCATTTAAAAGGTCAAGAATGATACTACACTACATGAGAGCTTTAATCTGAACATATAAAAATAGGCAGCACCTAATTATGAAACCAGAATTAATAGGGAGATGGTACAGAGGAAGATAAGCACAATACAATGAGAGATGAGTAATTAACCAAAATAGTCATATATGTTGGAACAAGCCAGCCTTGCCTCTCTACTCACTACAGCACACTGCACATGGATTTCATAGCACACCTCCCTAGCCATTCTCCACACTCACACCTGCAGCTATTCACTGTTCTAAGTCTCTGCAACCTTGGTAGAAACAAGAATTCTAAAGCCCTCTCTTTTGACATTCTGGGCACCCTGCTTTAGTGCAGTATGAACTCACAGCTCAGGTCTCCTGACTCGAGTCTCTAGGCTCCCTCCACAGCTCACAACAGCCCTTGATGAAATCCCACTCCTGAGCTTTGAGCTCACAAATGAGATTTTTAGAAAACTCTTGGTGGAAGTGAACAACTCATGCTTGCCACTAAGAAACAATAAAACTTTAGAAAAAGTAGTTTTGTGAAAGCGATCCCTTACCTGAGGTTGTCTTCCTGTAGGAGACCCCACAAGCCCAACTTTGATTCATGAAACAAACTTCACAATCTCTTGCTCTTTTACAACGTTCCACCATTTTTGCCAGGAGTGTCCTTAATGAGGCACCACCTAATGAAGGAGGCAACTGCCTCCCGGAAATAGGAGCCAGCTGCTTTCCCAGGTGGTTTGTGTTTGAGTAGATAGCAGTTCCACCTGAATGTGTTTCAGTGTCAGAAGCGCACCCAGCCCAGCTGCTTGGTCTCCACTCTGACTTGAAGACAGAAAACATAATGCTGATAAGCTCCAAAAAAGTTTGCTCTCATTAAGGACACACATTTCTAGTAGGAAAACAGATTTAAAGTAACACTATTAAAATGACCTTCTGCTAAAATATTCCTATAAACAAATCTTGCTCAGTCTCTTCCTTGGTATGTATCCTTCTCTGTAAAAACACTATGCCTGAGAGAAAGAGGGAGTGGGGATGGAAGGAAGAATCACACAAGCAAACTCCCTCCCACCAGCACCACCACCTGAGAAAACCCTTAACCTGACTCTTTATGACCTCCTTGCCCTGCTTTCAACATTCCAGCAAAGCAGTGACATGTTTGCAAGGCTGCCCATCAACCATCCCACTGGAATTTCCCTAGGGTGCCCATCAACCATCCCATTGGAATTTCCCAAGGCTGCCCATCAACCATCCCACTGGAATTTCCCTAGGGTGCCCATTAACCATCCCATTGGGATTTCCCGTTCTACTAACAGAGCTCCACTTTGCATCTGGCTTCCTAGAACATTTACTCAAACTCCCAGTAGCAGCTAAGCACAGAGCAAGAAACTCATGGCAAGCTTCAGTGGGGAAATGAAGTAAGTTTTTTAAAATCATTAATTGCCTGGCCAGTCACTGTTGGTAAGCTTAGCTTTATAGCATCTACAGCAAAACATGCAGACATATGTGACTGGAGGAGCCAGCTCTCCATTTCCTAAACCACACATTCAATTTAGATTTAACAAGACACTAATTGCACATTAAGTACTCATTGATTACTTAAAATATATTTATTAAGAAATAACAGCTCTGCAACGCATCTCTTAGATACTCACATATCTATTACAAAGCTGTTAAACAGCAATAAATGTTTATCTAAAAAATTAACATTCGGCTAACATAAAGTACACATCCTATTAAATCCAATGAAATACATGTTGAAGACAATTAAAGCCCTGTCTTCTGGCCTCAATTCTTCTGAGCAATGTCCCTGTGTCTGAAGTCACAGCACCAAACCTTTGACCAGCAATCTTTTTCTCTAAAAGATGCAAGAATTTTTCAAGAAGAAATCTCTAGCCCTTCAAGAAATTCTTCTTAAGCCTCATTTGCTTGGTGAGAGAGCATCCCCCTTCACAGCTCTGCCTGTGGGGCACAGGGAGGACCCTTCTACCATGATCCATCCCTCAGTGCAGACAGGTGCCCAGGCAACTGTTTCCAAAGGGTCTCAGAATGGTAACTCTGGATGGAACAGGAATTTGGGCATTACAGCCTTATTCACACATCGATAAGGAAGGTGCATGTCTGCTGAACTGGGGCACACCAACGAGATAAGCACGAAGGGAGGGCACATTCAGTGGAGTGAAGAACATTACAGGAATAAAAATAATACTGCAGCCATATCTGACAAGGATCAAAGCCTGCAGACTTCTGGCAAAGAGTCGGTGGGAGATGGTGGAAGATGCCACAAGTGCCAAGGAAGAGACTGTGCAAATGGAGTGTGTGGGCCAGAGAGGCAAGGTCTCCACAGAGACATGAAATACTGAACCAACACACACAAAATGAAAACTTCACTCTCAACGTTTTCTTTAAGCCCAGAGAATTGCTTTTTCAGATACAAAAGAGCCACTGGAATGAAATGAGGTCCGTTCTGTCCAGTAGGCACTCCCTGGAATCACATCTGAAGCACCGATGTAGGGCAGCATAATGAAACTTTATTTCTGCTGCTCACAATTCATCAATTTTCTGGGTAAGTCCAAAACTCCTACAGACTCACTGGCCTCCTGCCGCAGCAATTAACTCACTTTTCCTACTAAGTTATTAATTAATTTTAAAAAGCCCTTGTTATTGAGCAATGCATATACATCATTAACATCAGAGGACCCTTTTATTGTATTACTGTTTATTAAAACACAATCTCAGAAAAAGGAAATTGGAAAGAATGAAGGTTATAAAGCAAAAAACCCAGAAATGGGTCTGGAACGTAGGCATACTCAGCCATGGAAATTCTGTTTGAAGCTTCACTGTCTGTTTTATTATGGATTCCATAGGCAGCTTCTAATTTAGTGCAGCTGTTAACACTCCTGCTACATCAAAAATTCCCTCTGCTGAACTTTTGTAGAGGTTTTTGTGCCAGACAAGAACCAGTCCTTTCCAATTTCACAGTTTCCTAATTATGGTATTGCAGTTCTCATTTGTACAGTTAACCCGATCAGATTTAAAAAAAAAAAAAAAAAAAAGGAAAAAAAAAGAGAAAACTACTAGTAATTTACAACTGTTTGTAGCCCTGTTTTTACCAGCTGCTGCATCCCCCTCGTGGGACATGAAAGGTGTGCAGTAGCTGTCGGTGCCCAGCCTGGCACTCCTGTCTGGGTGCATCCTGTGAAATGTGTGCTCCAGCACCTTGTGACAAACCCCCTGTAAAAGCTTTGATCTTCAAGTGCTATTCAAAGCGCTGATACTCATTTCTTTTAACTAAACATTTTAAGAAAATTAAGATAAACAAATACCTCAATTACTTAACAAACCAAGGGTAAAAACCTACAATAAGGATTAACCCACTAATTGAGCATGTAAAGCTTTAAATGGCCAACTAACTCTAAATGACTAACAAAAAGGCTGTCATTGTTAAAACATGCCTGATAAACAAGGCAGATTTGTTTCTCTTCTTATATATTTACAATAACCACCTTTCTTTCCAACGACATCCACAGAAGTATTTCCCTTTTCTCTAACATACTGAGTTTATTGCAGGCATCGCAATCCGTACCTTTTTCCAGTAGAAGTGGTTCAGGGCCCCTCTGAAGCATTTGTTCTGCAAAGTGACATATTGTGACAAATCCAATGATAATGGGGAAATAAGGGAAATCTGACAGAAATATTTTACTCCTCATTTCCACTAATGAGAATAAAAACAATGAGAGATACCTATCAAAAAAATTGCAGTATGCAATTTATTTGGTTGAAACACAGGCAGTGCTTTTTCTTTCCCTACTCCCCTTTCTCTTACTTTGCTTAGAGCAGGCTTTTCATTTTTTTCTTCATTTTGCTTTATATTGTCAACCAAGAACAGAGTTCCTGAGGAGACAAACAGGGGGTAAAGAAGACAAATCTGTCTCCTTTGTGTGAGAGCTGTAGGCCAGAGTTATCAACTCCTCTGCTATTCAAGACAGATTTGCATATCCAAGGCCACCCGAGGCAGAGAAGGCATTTGGAGTCTGATTTTTTTTTTTCCACAAGAACACATCAGGGAGCTAAGCAAAATAAGGAAACTCCGAAAGAGATACAAGTAACTACTAAAAAAAAATCCAAAAAAAACAACCAAACCACCACAGAACTTTGTGGAGGGGAAAAAACCACCATTCAGGAATTTCTTTCTGGAAAAAAAAAATCAAAGGAAAAAGAGACATTTATTACATGATCTTCAAATATAATTTTTAAAGAAACTTCACGGACAGCAAGTTGGCACAAGACAAGATTGGCATCCTTGGTGCCTCTGTTTGCATCTTAATAGAGCCCCCCCTTCCCAGCAGGCAGGAATGAAGGATGAGGGCACAGCCAGTGCCCAAACAGGTGAGTGACTCCCCAGCAGCCTCCAAAGGCACAGGCACAAAGCACTCTGGAGGGCACATTTTGCATCAGCTCTACCATTCATACCTGGTAATAGTGGGGAAATGCCGTGGTAGGGGGGACGATTCCAGTGCAGTCCATCCCTACTCACAATGCTTGTCTTCCTATTGATGCAACACTGCAATTAACAGACCACAGAATATCCGTGCAGTGCTTGCAGGAATTACTTTTTGAAACGTTCTCAGGAAAATCACAATGAATACAAATATATTCAAGTTAATTTGATGTGTATCACATACATTTGGAGAATATCGATGTGATGTACATGATGCCGTGGAGACAGTGTATACGTTCAGTACTCATTAGCTAAGAACTGCCAGCTAATTAGCTGCTAATCTATTCTGCTGCCATGTTACCCATTTCCACACTTGCTTTAGTCCAACACAGCTACTTTTGGACGTCATTTTGCTGCACTACTTCACGAAAACAATTTTTAATGCAAAAAGCTGTCATCTATAATGGCATAGGACTACCCTGGCAAATCAAGGTGCTATTAAACCTGAATAAAGGCAGCAGAATTTCATTCCACAATACACAGCTCAAAGACCCAGAGGTCCCAATTCTCGTCTATTGCGCACACTGAACAGCCCTCAAAAAACCCATTTTGACTTCGGCAGAAGATGTTGTGCACTGTAATTGGTTCTGGATTTAAGGAATATTATAAACAACTGCCTTAGCTAGACTTGAAACTCTACTGCACTGCCAAAGACAAACAGAGAATGCCTCATCATGTACCATGAGACAACATGCTACAGAACAGTACTTAGCACAAAGTAATACACAAAGTTTGTTTCAGCAATTTAGAATCAATGTTCTGAGACTAAAGCTTTTAATCTGGGATTTGCTTGGCTTAAAAAGAATGGTCGTGGATGTAACATTTCCATGAACATTTATCAGCAGCATGAGAAACTGAACACTCCCTAGAAACCATTAGACCTAGTCATATCAGTATTTTACACTCTAGAATTCTTACTGCATTCATTATTTACTAATTCTCTTTATGCACATTTTCCAAAACATATAGACAACAAGAGCAGTGATGCTTTTAGTTCCAGTCTTCTGGTCCCACCCAGAATGCCCTGGTTGTTTCAATTCTAGAGGGCATTCAAACCATTTTCCTTGTGCTTTCTCTCTACACAATTATTTCTCTGTCATAAACAGACACAAATAAAGCACACAGAGAACATGAAGCAAATATCCCCTTCAGGATCTACCCCAAATCAAAAGTATTGCACTAAATGGTCTCTGTATTTGATACACTAGATTTCACCTTAGTATGTCACTTAACACACAGCGTTAACAGCGTGTTAAGTGCCACGTGATGACAGAACATGAGCTCTATTGAAATATATGAACTTTGCACAAAGGTGGCAATCCCTGATTTTCAAAGGCAGATTTTACCCTTAACAATAACAAAAAGATTGAAATTGAGGGATGCAGTATAACTGCAGCAAATTTGGATTAAATTATCAAATATGAAACCAGAGGTTATTGTGGTGAAAACCAGGATCTGCTGAGGAACAAGGCACGAGCTGCAATTCAAAGGTTAGGGCAGCAGAGTCGTGTGAGTCAAACACCAAAACAGTTTGAGGTTTTGTTTTTGAGTTTTTCTGTGGGTGTGGTTTCCTTAAACAAATATTTTTGTTTCTTTTTATCTGCATTTTGGACTGTGGGGTTTTATGGAGCAGTGGGACACATTTTTCAAGTATTTCTCTGTAACAGGAGTTCTTAAGCAGTGTGTTGAAAAGATCTCCCACACAAACCCAAACAAAACCTGCACAAGCCTCTCAAAATCACTGCTGAACGTGGCACAGAAGTTTAAGAAAAAAAAGCAAGCCCCTACCAAATACTCCAGGATCCACTGAAATAGAACTCATAGGTATTCCCAGCCCGGCACACGATCACCTTGCTTTCTTGTATGCCAAGGAATATCAGCACTGCCACAAATATCAGTGTAAGGTGAGAGTTTTGCTGTGTGGCCCCTTGGCTGGGAGCAGTAAAGCAGCACAGCTGCCTCCTCTGAGCTTCCCAATTGCCTGTTGGCACCAGGAGTTCAAGGCTGGCAGACGTACTTATGCCAAAGGATGAGAAACCACAGCAGAACAGAGCAGAAACTTCCACCAGCTCCAGCTTTGCCTGCCCTGTTTGTACAACAGCACCTTCCTTCTCAGAACAGCCTTTCTCACACAATTAACTACAGATGAAATACTGAAACAAATCTGTTCTCTCCCAGAAGCTCCACAGAGCCAGTGTCACCGAAGAAATTCCTCCCTGGGTGCCCCAGGACTCCCCCAAGCCATTTCTTGTCTCCAGGACAGCGGTGGCTGGAAGGGAAGGCCATGGCCTGTAGCTCCTGTAACTAATTGGAGGTCAAGGTGGAAATGAACATCTGACAGCACTATTCTGCAATCCTACAGTGCATTCAAGAGCAGGAAAACTGAAATTCAGAGAATTATCATAACGGGTTTTTAAACCTATGACATCACTTCAAAGTGAGGAAAAGTCTAAGTTCTATTCCTACTCCATCTATTTCATAAGCATTATGACTTTCCAAGTATTAAAAGACTCAATTTAAATGGCAGAGAAAAAATATCCAGCAGTGAATCTTTGAAAAGAATACACAAGCCTCATGTTAGGCTGTTCTGCAGGAAAAAGATAAGCAATAAGCACATATATATTAAACACTTGCTCCACATATACTTAGCATTCTTTTAGGATAAAGAACACATCATTATGTCAGATGGTAAAACTGTGCAGCTGCCACCAGCCTTAGAAGTACAATGTCACAGAACAGACAATATTTAAGGGCAATTTGGCTCAGCTGCAAGCAACTTGGTTCTCACTATAAATTAAAAACAACTCGTTTATAGGAGTAATGAGATTTCACTGATTTTGTTTTCATTTACTTAGGTTAACTTTCAGAACAGTTGATTCTGTAGACCAGATTTTATAAGTGTATTGCCTCCTTTCCAGAGACTCTGAAACTCTGGGGAAGAAGCTGCAGGAGAATGTAGGTGTTGAGGGACTGTGTGTGCCAATACCTGCCCTGGTTTGCTACAGGTGTCACTGCTGGGGCTTTTCCAGCCAGCCCTTCCAGGCCTGGAACAGCAATAGTTTCAGCCTTCCTGGCCAGAGGGAACCTGCAGTGACTATTGCAGTCAATAGTTCAGCAGCTACAGGAGAATCTGCAACATTCCTGGAGTCCATTGCAGTCAGCCATATGTCAGAGGGCATGCATTCAGGAATACTAATTCTTCTCTTTTTTTCAGAGAATAGTTTCTAGAAAGCTGCACTGCCTGCAGTAGCCACGGCTGAGCAGGCACAACAGCCAGGGTTCAGTCTCAGAAGGCCAATCTGAGTGAGTTCTGTACCCTGGGGTTTCCAAGGATTTCTTCTGCTGGGATTGGTCAATTCTCTTCTACCTTTTAAATTCCAGTTCCTAAACTAGATACACTAAATACCACCCTTCTTAATGAAAGCAAGTCAAGTAATTGGTCATGCTGTTACACCACAATGGACATTTTCTCAGCTCCTGTAAATCAATGTGCCCTGTAGTCACACAGATTTACACCCACCCTGGATTTGGTATGATAATGTGTTTGCTATAATAGTCCTTTTTTTTGTCAGGTACTCTTAGAAACATCATCTCACCTGCAAGCAAGAATTTGGGTAGAAAACTGACACTACAGTTCAAGGTTCTAAGATTCAGTCCAAAATTGAGTTCAAGAACTGGTAGCATTTTCACTTCCATATGCCCCTTTAGCATATAAAAAGGCAGGAACCTTGTCAGGGTTTAATACAGTTTGAAAATATAAAGAAAAGTACTATTTTTGAACTAGTGCAGATACACAGTCTCCCTATTTCTTCCCATCTCAAATAATTTTTTATAAGCATTTGCTCAACAGCAGCTAAATGTAGAGTTGGGAGAGCTTGAGGAGAATTGGAAGATATACATCAAATTAAAGTCATTCAGTCGTCATGTTCTTCAAATATTCAAATGTTCGAAGGCAGTAACATAGCAGGAGAAAATTAACTTTTTTAAAATTCATGTCTTTTCTAAGCTCAAATGGATTAGCAGCAGATTTGAGGTCATTAATTACAATTACAAGTTTCCTAGGGAAACATGGTATAATAGATCCATTAACTGAAACATTACATTTGTTCTGTGTTTGACTCTCAGATTATTTTAACACAGTAGAACATTTGTGGGAAGTTTTTTGGGCCAGACACCTTTACTTATGCTGAACAGTTGCTCCCTCCATGAATAGCCCCAACTGACTTCAAAGAAAACCCACCTGGGCCCTTAATTAGACATTTTCAGCCTACGAAGGTAAAATTCATTCCTTCTCTGACAAATTCTGTGGTCTCTATTGAACGTGAGTCAGTGGGAGCTCTTCTCTGGGCAGGACCATTGAATCTGGCCTCACAGTTCCTTCCTGATACTCTGCACTCCTAACAAAAGACATACCAAATATCTAACTAAATAGCACCTGCTACTTAAGAGTGCACAGTTTTGAAGTCATCTTAATAAAGGGCTCAATTATATTTTTAATTTTTCAACTATCTTCTGTTTGATGCTATGGCTAAGCAGGGGAGGAGTTTACATCCTCATTTCATCATGAAGACATAAATGCCACTGAACTGCTTCTGAGGTGAATGCACAGGGAACGCACTGCAGTCATTAGTATTAATTCCAATACCTAGAGAATTCCACTGAGCTGTTAATAAAGCTCCTCATACAGACCGTGGCACTCACAGCCCAGACAATGCCAGGCCACGACTGCTGCCTCTCGGTGCATCCAAAAGATGCCCCTTTGATGCCCTGGTATCATTGCCCTCAGTCAAGGAAACTGATGATGTGCTTGTCAAAGTAGCTGCAAAAATGAGGGACTGGCTAATTAAAACAGGAAGGACTATTTATTTTATGGTCTTAAGTGCTCTCAGGAAGTTCTGAGGCACAGAAGAGAAATTAAACAACCCTTCATTTTGTCTCTCTGCTTTGAGAGCCGTGCCCAGTGAGATTACAGCTAGGACAGGGCCAGGTGCAGCAGGGATTTCTACCAATTAGGCTGCCACACTCTGGGGGGGTGCAGGTGTTTTGTGAGCCCTGAGTTATTTTTGCACAGCTCATGGGCCGCAGTGTCTCGCCACAAAAGGGCTGCATTAAGGGCAGTGTTACAGGCTTTGCTCAGAGCTCTCCTGTGTTCCTGCAAGTCCAGACCTCTAAGAAGATTTCAGTGGCAGAACTGAGAGTGCTCAGTTCTCTAATACTATCAAAAGGATGATAGGTGTGCTTTCACTTACCCAACCTTTACATTTCTGCAATCAAGAAGGAAAAAAAGAGATTACAAGGTTTAATTAACAACAGATTCATCTGGATGATGCCAGATTTTGTTCCACTGCATACTTACTGTTTTCTCTTATATGTCCCCTGGCATGCCAAGAAGCTGCAACTTGTGGTCTGTTAATATCCACCACTAACCCAGAGCTTTCACATTAACACCTTCTTTTTTTTTTTTTTTTAATGAAAGGCACAGTTTTTGTCTGTTCTACATGGAAATAAGTGTCGTAGTTTGGGTATTTCTATCAGAGAGTTGCTTCAAAAAACATAATTCAGGAAACAATGAACTCACTTGGAGGCTGTGTTTCACAGTATTATGAATACCTTACTTTGCAGATTGACAATTCAAAGTAACACACACAGAAGATTCAATAAAGGTAGTTTTCCTTTGGTAGTTCTGCAAGCCCACCAGACCACAGCAAGGGTATCAATTTATGTCTCCACAGACAGTATGATATATATTATACAACTGTGGCACATATCTCAAGTACTTCAGCTTATCTTCAGAGGACTAGGATCACGAGGCAGTCCAGGTGCTACATCTTAATTTTCCCCCTTTATAGAGCAAAGACCTATGTTTGGCAGAGCAACATTTTGGTGAAGTTTTAAGCATATTTTGAAGCTCAGGTGCTTTAGCAAAAGGTAAACCTCATGCCATTGTAAAAGCATAGTATTTTAAGTACGTGTTTATGTGATTTTTTTAGAGTATGGTGTTACAAGCAAGGCTGGCATATGGTGTCAAATGGGAAAGACTAATGAAAGAAGAAAGCAAAGGTGCTTGGATGCAAAGCTATACAAGAGGAGAAGGTACCCTATGGAGACAATAATGGAAGAAAAAATGTACTGAGGATCATGAGACAGATTCAGAGAGTTGCCTTGATTTCAAATTTCTGTGTGTGAAGAAGGTATGGAAATAGAGATCTGAAAGGGGGAAAAAAAAAAAGAAAAGAAAAAAGAACAGACAAAACCACCCTGCCTGAAACCATCGCTTCTTTTAATCACAACATACCATTTCAAAACACATGAAGGAATTTATGAATAAAACCTTGATTTTAACCATTCATGTACATGAGCCAGTGGTAATTTCTTCTTCTCAGAAAGGCATCCAACCAAGAAACAGGAAAGAAACCCAGAATTAAATAGAACGTATCTAGAATTTCCATTTTTTCAGAAATTTTCTAGTTTTATTTTACCCCTTTTTTAATGCTAACTGAAATGTTGAAAAATAATTTAGTCTTTTTGCTCAGCCTCAGAATGGTTTTCTGGTAAAAATAAAGCAGGACTATTCATTTCCTGGTTTCACTTATTTCACACAGGTTATAGAAACATAGGCACACCTCGTTTTGCTTTCCTGAGGCCAGAGGGGAACCTGCAAATCTGCAGGGATTCATGTTTGTCCTCCTGCCTGATGGAAAAACCTTCACTCAGCCTCAGCACAAAGCTGTTTTACTAAGTTGATACATAGAACTAGGCTTTCCTCCAGTTAAACAACAATAATTTGTTTTAGTTTGATAGGTCCTTCTAAATAATGGTGTCATCAGTAAACATCTGGCTCCTTCCTAGCAGATTAGGCCTCCAATGAGGAAAGTGTGTTTATAATTCTAATTTGAAACACAGCACATTAATATGCTGATTCTCATAATGTTTGCCTTAACCTGTTTGGAGAAATTATGACTACAAATATCTTGTACACAACACCTCTAAACTACCAGCTTGTACAAACAACACCCGAGCGCTGCAGTCTCCTACAGATGATTAGAACACTTCAGAGGCAATCATGATTAGCGCTTTGGCTTGGAGCCATATTTTACACATAAACAAAGCATCTGTTTCTGAGTTCCTGTCCCAGGCTAATAGCCCCACCTCCACTATTACTAATAAGCTCATTCAAGAGAGCCAGATGGCTGATCTGCAACAGCCCTGGCTCCTTCCTGAGCGGAGCAAACCCGAGCCACGGAACCAGAGCTGGCTCCCAACCACGTTTCCCGGGCTCTGGGAGCCACTGAAACAACACACAGGCTGGCTCCACAAAGGCAGAGTGCAAATGCTGGCCCCATGCACTCTTTAGGACTGGTGTGAGGCCAACATCTGCCCCTGCAGAAGACCCTTCCGTGTGGGTGCAGTGGAGGAGGATGAGCAGGGCAGTGCACTCGTGCAGGAGGGTGTGTTGCAATGCTCCCTGCATCCCCTGCAGGATGTTCTTGCAGCCTTGGCAAATCCCTGCCTGCAGCCAAGAGCACTGCTCAGCTGTCCTTGCTGCACATGGCATGCACTTGACAATTGGGTGGTTTTACATATTTAATAAAAGTGTCATATTTAATTAGTACAACTGGGCTCTGAAAAGGATCTTGTGCTCCGTAGCAGCAACTGAAGTGTTGAGAGCCAAAGAGAGCAGCTCTTGGCTGGTTCAGTCCTAAGATGTCCTTTTTTTTTTGTGTGACCCAAGTTCTCATTTAACCAGTTCAGTTTCTAAGTAGATGAGAGTCAAGATGCTCCACAAGCCAAGGAGGTAATGCTGCAGGGAAACCCATAGTTGGCCTGGCCTAGGAAGACTCCTTACATTTTATTTCAAAGCAGACAGAGAAGTGACAGTCAGTGACAAGGAGAGATGGCCATTTAGGTCACCTGCCCCATCAGACCACACGTATAAGGAGACCTTCATTTCCTCCCCTTTCACTATGATGCATAGGGTGCTTTGTTCCACTGTGCTGACAACTGAACTTGAGCAGAGTGTATGTCTGTGTGAACTATCACAGACAATTCACTGCACCAGGAGCAAATGAGCCTCACTCTAAGAGCAGTAGCAGGTCACATCACCCCTGCAGAAGTAAGGAAGTTTGGCAGAGAAAAGTCCTTTCAGAGCAGCACGGCCACAGTGAGCATGCTTCTTGTGTGCTGCTATCCCGAAGCTACAGACAAAAAATCCTTTACTTGTGTCTCACGGGGATAGCAGCAGAGTTGCAAAGATACCAACCTCCCCAAACGCAGCTCTCCTCCCCCTCCCCTTCCCATCAGAGACAGAAAGATGAACCACCCTGTGAGGGGAAAAAGCCCGCATGGAAATGTGCTGAAACAATTGAGGCCTGTCACTCCTCTTCATTAAAGGCAGGTTCCACAGTACTTATTGAAGCTCTCTGGGATCTCTTGGGATAAAAGCCAGAATAGAAATGTATCAAGTACTGTTCTTCATCTCTTTTCCCCATACTGCCAGTCTTGTGAGCTATGCACACAGGGCATTCCTTGACTTTAAAGGAAAGCCCCAAAGAAGTCACATTTCACTGCCCAGGTCCAGAGTGATCCTGACTCCTGATCGTCCACACAGACAGCTGAGAACTCAGCCTGGCTTTCCTCCAGAGCACAAAGGAGGTGAGAGGTGCATTCCCACCACTGTCCTGCTGCTGCAAGGATTTCAGCTGTTTTCCCTTGAAGCGATTATTTCAGTGCAGGTAAGCAGGAGTATGAGACTTGAATATAAAAATTCTCTTTCTGCATGTCTAGAAATGTAAGAATGCACTACCTTGTGCATAAGGAAAGAATGGCAAGGATGTTCCAGGTTTTCTCTCTTCATACTTTGACTTGTACAACACCAGTCATTTTGCAGGGGGAAAAAAGAGGGGGTTTTGTTTTTCCTGCTGAGGGGTAGGAAGAAGGGGCTAAGTAGAAAAAGGCAGATGGGAAAAGTGATCAGAAGCAAAGCCAAACCCCTTGTTTCAAGAGGAAAAGAAGCTACAGGGTTCTTGCAAACTTCATATGGTTAACAAAATGATACCAAGCACTGTCTACACCAGAGACTTGTATTCTCTTGCAGGCTTTACCAAATTAAGTTATTTGGAATAAATACTTGGGATTAATTCTACCCTCTGAGGAAGTTTGTTTAACAGGGCAATTGGGAATGAAGTCTTAATCCACCAAGATATCATGTGTCCAGAGCAGTCCTTTCCAAGACACTCATGGAATTACCAAAGCCTTTAGAGCAACTCACATGTGCAAGCCCAGCCCAGTCTGTTACTTAGGGGTGAAAAGGCAAAAAAGAGCCCTTTGTCTTTTCAATAGACTATGAAATTCTCTGTATCACTGCTGGACAATTTCACTGTGAGAAAGATACTTCCCTCCTCTGCCACAGCACCCTCTCTACCAAAAAGAATTCCCTCATGGTGCCACTCAGGCTCTCCTTCCTCTGACACTGATCAGAAGATCTTACCAATTTTATCACAGCATAGGGATTTTCAATGTAATGAGAAATCTCAATGTGGTGCCATTTTTCAGAGAAGCCTTCAAATGCTCTTTCCACTATTAATCTATTTGAATAAGAGCACACCAGACACATCGTGGAACAGTGTGAAACGTGCACTGTTACTCCTTTTAAGCTGAAGACTTGAGATCTCTTTGCTTATTACTCCCCACCAAATGGTAATGCACAATTTATTTAATGTCTACTTTTGTGTGTGCTGAATTAGCTCACAAGGCTGCTGAGTGTCCCTTGTGAGCAAGAGCTCCATTTGCACATGTCAAGCATCCTAGTCTATTCAGTCCTATCCCAACTGCTTAATGTCTGAAACAGAAGCATCCACTGCATTCTGCTTGATCTAAACAGATAATTTAATACCCTTGGACAAAAGGGACCTGGTGTTTTGGTAAGTTCCCATGGGCCTAACTATCACAAAGAAGGGCTTGTTGAATACACACACACACACAAAAAGCGAGATAGGAGGCAGGCGGTCTGATCTTTATGACCCACTGATTATTCTATCAGTAAGTAGGAGCATAAATCTAACTCCTGACCTAAGAAAATACTATTTTGCTTCCCTTTACTCTATATTTTATCTTTTATAGCCAATAAAACATTACGCATTACAAAAGGTTATGTTCTCACCAATATTTTCACTAAATGACAGTAAATTCCTGGTGGAGCCAAGCAGAGGTAGCAGCAGCAGCAGCCGTGCTGACAGTGCTGGACACCTCCTGCACTCCACTCTGAATGCACCAGCACCACTGATACCAACAAGGCCCATCTCCAAAATCTGACACTGAATTTGGATCAGTTTAATGATCCTCTTAATGATTTAATAGCAAATCTATCCACTAATGCAAAGCTGAGATCTTTTCCAATGATCTCCTGTAGTAAATACCATGAAAAGTAAAATTCCTTCCTTTACCTTGCCTTTTCAAATATCCCCAAATACCAAAATCAGTATCAGCCTTCTTAACTGATCTTCCTGAGCTTCAGATCAAGGCTTTAGACTTGTTCTCATTTCTTATTCCACATGAGTTAAAAGAGGAAAATTAAAAGAATTGTAGGGGGAAAAAAAATTAAAAAGAAAAAAAGAGGAGAGATGAAGGTACTTCAGAAGGATCAGGAAAGGAGCAGACTACACCTTTAATCTGCTCTCAAAGCCAAGTCCTCCAGTTACCCCGACTATATGTGCATGAAAGACAGGTAGATTGGGAAACAGGTCTGAAAAACTACATGCATTTCTGGCCCATTGATTTGGGAGAGAATGGCAGAGGATGCAGCTGCTTTGAAACGGGTACAGAAAAACCCCCCTCAGAGCCACCAATGCCAGCAAACTCCCAAAAGACTGGGCAGAGGACAAAGAGCACTGGCAGGACAGACAGGACACTTCCATCACAACACAAGCTTTGCCCAAATAGTTCAGTCTAACCGGTGCACTCACACACCCTCCATCCCAGTTATTCCACAAAGCACTGTGTGTTGAACTGGGCATTCTCACCCTGCTGCCTGGTCCCAAGTTTCCAGAGTTCACTCTTGTAAGACCAAGAGCCACAGCTGGGAAAGCACTTGTCCACCTGGGAAAATAGGCTCAGATACACAGGCTATGAAAATTGGATCAAAGCTTCAAAACACATTTCCCAGGCAGCATTGGAGCTGAAACATAATCATTAATGTTAATCACTCCTGAAGAACTGAACTTGGGAACAGAAAACACTTAATGAAAGCAACTCATCAAGTGCTGTAGTAGGTTTGCTGTATCAGGAATTACTTGTGAATATTATTTTTTTCTTTAGTTTAAAAAGAAAAAAGTAATTTCTAATTTAAAAGTTCGAATTTGAACTGAGACAAAGTGAATGACTTGGATAATGTCATATGCAATAGAGGAAGAGCAAAAGGGGAACTGCAATCAGAGAATTCTGTCCCACATAGTGTTTCCTTTTCTCTTCTATCAGTTAGTCCAAACTGCTGCCAGACTAATTAAACAGAGAGCACCTTGGTGAGACTGTTTCAAACATGCAGTCATGACGACATTGGGAAAAGAGAGAAAATGTTAACTAGGGTATTGCTGTGGAGAAGAGGACAGCTATACTTACAAAACAAATAAACTACTCTATTAATCCTAAATCAAGAACATTTTCACAACACAATTCGTGTCTATTCATTATTTGTAACAACTTCTTTCAGCTATGATTTTTTCTAAAACATTGAGATTTTCTAGTGGCATAGGAGTATGTGATGGCAAAAATTAAGCTGAGAGACAAAATCTGGGCTCAAACAGCCAGAGTGGCTGCAAGCCCAGTGTCTGCCCTGGTTGAGAGAACTCTGAACGCAGTCAGGGGGGCTCTGTCCTGGCTGGAGGGCTTGCAGCACTTCAGAACCTGGAAAATATTGGTCCCAGGAGGCAGTCACCCAATGTGGGACATGCACACTGAAACGTGGCAGGCACTTAATGCCCATTGCTAAAAATGACAGGTCTGGACCCTGGAGGACATTGGAGTGCCTGATGCTCTGTGCTGAACGCTGAAGGCACAGACCTGAACTCAGAGACGGCTCAAGCCGAGCATTTCACCTCCTGGCACAGCTCAGACACCTCACACAGGGATCACAGGATTGCCCTCCCATCTCAGGCTTTCAGTCGATAAACCGCACACCACATTCTCTTCTTTCTAATATTTCATCAGAGGAGATCAATCTGTGCATGTGAGTTATCTGCTGCTTACCCAACTCTTGTCCCTCTCAAACACGGTTCTGACACACAGAACCTGGAGAGGCATCTTTGCAGCAGATCTGTGTAAAGTCAAGGTGTTTTCTGAGCTATGACCTGCACTAATCCAAAATATTTGCTACACAATTCCTTAAAACAGGAGAGAGAAAAGCAGACTGCAACTTTATCTCCTTTGTTCTGTTTGACTAAGTCAGAGCTCGACTCATGCACACAAGGAGCCTGAATTTGTCAGTTCATCAGTTACCTTCCTGAAGTTCATTATGTTCAGCCTTTCAGCTCCTACCCAGTTCCAGCTACTTGTTTTAGAGCAATGCATTAGCATCATCACAGTTACAGATACAGCAGTTTATTTTGGAAATGACTGCCCTTCTGATTTCTCTTCACAATCCTCTCTCTCCTTGTCTATGGCAAGAAATGGTGGAGGGAGGAAATAACTGAAAAAGTAAATCCCACCTTATTAGTCTTTTTTACTTTCTTCTACAAAGCACACACAGACTAGTGCAGTTCACATCCAGGCAGGTTTTTGAACTGACAGGCTATCCCAGTTTTCTCAAAGTAAAATAAAATAGACCAAGACAAAAGAGCAACAAAAAAAAGAGGAAAATTGTCCCATCTGCCCACATCAAACATGTAGCATGTGAGAGCTGAATGCAATCAGGAAACAAAAAGGAGTTGCTTCAGTAAGACTTTCTCTACTAAAGGAAAGAAGAAAAAGCACAAACAAAACCAGGGCAAAAAGGCTTGCCATTGTCCCAGATGTAATTCCAACTTACATCAGCCTCTTTTCACCTTGATTTACCCCAAAGATATACTAAATAAGATCCTTTAACACAGAGGGTTTAAAAACAAACTGTTAAAACCTTGAAATGCTGAGTGCACTTGCAATAAAACAAATTTCCAAGAGACTAGAAAAAAAACCCTCCTATAATTCATCCTTTGCAGTCATGGCATTATGATGTAGTCACAGTCCAGAACCACCACACCTATTCCTGCTCACAGGGAAAAACCTTCCTACAATGAGGAAGAAAATTCAGAGCCAAGACTTCACAGTAAAACCTGAAACAAACGTAAGGAGCTCCTACTGCTTTTTTGTTTGGTTTTTTTGTTTGTTTGTTTTTTGGTTTTGTTTTTGTTTTTATAGGGAGGAAAAAATAGAATTTAGATTTGCTATTATTAATGTATTTATTATACAATGCCAACTGTTGCTTTCCTGATGTATTTAAGCACGTAGCTGTTGATATATTTGTGGTAAGTTAACTGCCAGACCTTCTCACAAACAAAATGTAATTTGCTATATATTCATAGAAAGCCTACAAAGTAAGTAATTTACTATTTTTTACAAAGTATTTTAAAAATACTTCCCAAAAAATATTTACCCATCTTTAGTGCTTCATAAACCTAAAATACTTTAGCTTTTGTTGCATTTATTTTAAAATCAAATAGTATTAAAGCTACTTTAAATAAACCTTTCTCTTTCACAGAACATAACTGCAGAACATAGAATAAATTAGATTTTTAATAAAATGACTATTTTGAATCAGGTAATTAATCCTGATTTCTACACTTAAGTGATAAAATAGAGACAGTGAGTATTCAGTCAGTAAAAATAATAATAATAATAATAATATTAAAATCAGATTTTCAGATAAGGTCTGTGAATGCTTAGAAACAGCCTTCAAGCCTTAAAGCTTCTTTTCACCGTAGAAGTAAACCATTTTCTGAAAATAAGTAAGTATAAAGCAGCCAGATGAGGACACTTAGCAGGGGAGAGAAGAGTATTGGCCACATTCCTTAGGAGCTGTTCAATCAGGAACCACAAGCAGTACAGTCTGTATTCCAAATCTTGAATAGCTGGATACAGTGTTGGGGCTTTTTTGGGTGTGTTCAGTGTTTAAAAGGACCTTAAATAAGCCATACTAAAAAGAAATTTAGTAAATATCTTCCTTTTTTGACACTAAAAATGCATAAGGTGAACATAAGCAAAGTCACCTCACGTAACAGGAAAAATTCTTTCTGTATTAAAATTTTAAGAACATTGCCTGTTGTGAACACATCAGTCACAGTGAGAATATGCATGAATAAAGGAGAATATCTCCTTGGAAAAATCTACTTTATTGGCACATATGTTTTATTATTAGCAAAGATCGTGAAAATGCAGAGAGTGTGCAATGCTAGCAATTACATCCTGAAGTGCTGGTATGAATATAGCAAAAGGTATGGTGATATATTTAATTTTCTACAGAGAAAATAACAACATGTACCTGTTTTAAATCAGGAAGCAGCAGAGCATTTCAAGATCAAAACCACTTCCTGTTAGAGAAAAGAGAGAAAAATCCTTTATTAATCCACTCTTTGAAAGGTTCTTTGCAGAAAACCTTTCTGTTTTGGAAATTCGTCACATGATTAGAGTGCGAGAAATCCTTTCGTTTGCCTACGCCTAAAGAGAGCAATTATAAAAATTGGTGAGGTGTTTCGGAGCAGATGGCGAGTTTGAGACACCGGAAAAAACAGCGGGAGATGAAACTGAATTTCTGAGGTGAAGGCTCGGAGCGGGAATGTCAATGTTTGAGGAGCGCGGGGAGGGCTCGGCTGGGCAGGACCTGCCGCTGGCTCGGAGCTCCCTCTCGTGAGCGGCAGCAGCAGCACCAGCAGCATCAGCAGCATCAGCAGCATCAGCAGCACCAGCAGCATCAGCAGCACCAGCAGCACCAGCAGCACCAGCAGCATCAGCAGCATCAGCAGCATCAGCAGCACCAGCAGCATCAGCAGCATCAGCAGCACCAGCAGCATCCTCACACCGAGGGACCGGCCCCCGCAAACACAGCTGTCCCCACCCTGCTACCCAAACACGGCTGACTTTGCCTAAAAGGCATGGGGTATAAACAGGACACCCCAAAACCGCCACCCAGACCCCAAAATCTGCTTCTCTGCGTGGCGCCTCCAAAGGGCTCCTCACTCCTCGCTGAAGCATCCAAAACCTACACTTAAGGGACAGTCCTTATGAACAGTGTTCTCAGAGCAAACATCACCCGTTTTAGAAGTAAAATGATATATAACTGTTAAATAATAACGAAAAAAATTACGTTAACAACAAGGATTTAAAGCTTCCATCTTGCAAGGAACCCTTGTTTTCACCAGGATGTAAATGTTGGCTTCAGTTTTGGCAGAACTACATTTTAATCTAATTAAACCAATCGAAATCTGTTTCTTGCCTGTAAACACCTTGCATGACTTCTTATCAATGTACAGCCCTAACAAACTGCTTGTTCTCATAAGATGTTTAGGTGCTGTGCAAATGGAGTTAGAAATTGCAGAAATAGGGAGTTTTGCACCAAGGAACTGCCACAGGCCTGACAGCTATTCCACATTTCAAGCATTTAGTGATGTTATCTTAATTAGCCTATTTAGACTGTGATGAATTCCTACAAAATATGAGTAAGGGAATTCCATAAGAAGCAGTAAAAGCCACCCTTATGCACTGGACAGGAAACCACACTGAGCAAGGAAACCAGCTTGCCATGTTGGAAACATCACCACTTTCTTACTAAGTTCAGTTCTTTATATTCCAATGTCTGTGTCAAACAGTAGGTCTGGTAAGAATCTCATACACTTCCAGTTCAATCCTGTTGCTGCTACTCCTTGGGTAATTTGGGACAGTTAAAGAAACAGTGCCAGTGAAGTGTAAAATGTTTTGTTGTTGCATGTGTTATTGGAATGGGAACACCAAAAAGCAACCACAAGAAACCAAATTGAGATCTTCCCTGGAAAAAAATTGAAATCACTTTTTCATACTTTCTTGGGACAGCAAAGATTGGGAGAAGCAAATTTTAATTTTTTTCTGAAGGCTAATAGGACTTTGAGTAATGACCTAAATTACATTATCAGCAACTGAAAGTTTGATTGTTTTTTTTAATTTGCTAGGTGGGGATTTACTTATAAAATGATGCAACACTATCAAACACCATTCTTCAAAGTATTCCTGCCTTTCAAACTCTTGGAGACCTGATTTTTGCAAAACACCTCCATGGACAGTGACCTACCTTGCTTATTAGCAAGCCTGCAACCAAATGACAGGATCAACACCAGAGCTTACAAATTTGTTCTTACCAAGAACATCCGTAATAATAAAAAATACAAGATAAAAAAAAATCAACAATGCCAACAGACAACTTGAATGTCTAGAAAGCTTCTAGATCTCACAGGAGACTAATTTGCTTTCCAGTCAGCAAAAATGGTCGTGGATTTGGGATCCCACGGGTTTATTTAAGAAGGCTTTAGTGGCAAGGACAGGCTGCCTGTGATGGGGCTGTCCTGCAGCAGGGGGGCCAGGGTGCCACACACACATCCAGGGCTCCCTGCTCATTCCACCCCCTGCAAAAATGCTTGCCCTCTGATTTCCTTTATATGGCCACATTTGAGTGAGCAGCATTTATAGAGATGACTTACCTAATTAGATTGGAAGAGCGATTTGCTATCTCAGCAATGGTTTTTAAATGTACATATCTAGACAGAGAGGCATTTTGTAAACAGGTGTGAATGACACTGCTCCATCAGGCATTAAATTGGAGCTGCTCCTGAAAAATTGTATCATTTGTGCATTTAAGTTACCAATATTTTATCAACTGCAGTATTTTTACACCAGATATTTCTTGTGGTCTACAGCCAATGATACTTAAGCGAGATTTCTCACCCTTTTATAGCAGCATGAAACAGCCTGCTGTGTGCTTCTCGTGTCCTTTCTGAAAGGCTGACTCCAAGGGTCTCAGAATTACCTGTGAGGAGAACATCAGCCTCTGACACAGGGCTACAACCCATGAATGACCGGGGCAAACAGCTCAGGCTTGCAGGCAGCTCTGCGTTTCCCGCAGGAGGAGGAAATCATTTTACCTCACGACAAGGCTGTGGTGTTTGTGTCCCTGCTGGGATGGGATGGGGATACATGAGGGCTGGGATGGCCCTGGTGCAAGGATGGCCTTTGCATTGGGATGGCCCTGGCACAGGGATGGGACACAGGGATGGTGCTTTCTTTGCAATCCCTTCCTTTGGGATTGCAGTGACATAGGGATGCCCCTCACACCGGGATGGCCCTGGCACTGGGATGGTGTTTTCTTTGGGATGGCCCTGGCACAGGGATGGCACTTACACAGGGATGCCCCTCACACCGACCCAGCCGCTCCCTCAGCCCCCGTGTGAGGGGATCGCACTCTGCTCCCGAATGGGGACAGGGCTGGGGACAGGGCTGTGCTCCCAAATGGGGACAGGGCTGGGGACAGGGCTGGGGACAGGGCTGTGCTCCCAAATGGGGACAGGGCTGGGGACAGGGCTGTGCTCCCGAATGGGGACAGGGCTGAGGATAGGGCTGTGCTCCCCACAGGGCTGTGCTCCCGAATGGGGACAGGGCCGTGCTCCCCACACCTTCCCCCAGCTCGGCTGGGACAGAGTTACAGCGGGACAAGCACAGAGCTCTGTGCCTGGTTCACTCCCCACAGCCCCAGCTCCTCACGGGGCTCCTGCTCGGGCACCACCAGAGAGACCCGACCCTGCCCCTGCCCCAAAACCAACCCCATCCTCAGCCTCCCCCCAAACCAACCCCAACCCCATCCTCCCCTCAGCAGTGCCCACCCCGTTCCTCCCTGGGCAGGGACCCCCATCCCGCTGCAGACCCTGGGAAGGATCCAAAGTGCCGCCCTCGGGCAGGGGCACAGTCCGTGTTTAAATGCTGAGGGATGCAGAGGTGTTTGCCCCTGGCACACAGGCAGGGAAAGGCGGGGCTGAGGTCTCATCGGCACTTACCTGGGGGAGGGAAACAATCACAGAAGGGTTGGGGCTGGCAGGGCCCTCTGGAGATCCCCCAGCCCCGGCAGGGTCACCTGGGGCAGGGGACACAGAACACAGCCAGGTGGGCTGGAAATGTCCCCACAGAGGAGGCTCCACACCCTCCCTGGGTGGGAGCTGTGCCAGGCTCTGCCACCCGCCCTGTAAAGAAGTTCTTCCTCATGTTCAGGTGGAACTTGTTCTAGTTTATGGCCATTGCCCCCTGTCCTGTCACTGAAAGGAGTGTGGGACCATCCTCTGACACCCACTGGAGATACTGATGTGCACTGATGAGATCCCCTCTCAGTCTTTTCCCCAGACCAGCCAGGCCCAGCTCCCTCAGTCTCTCCTCACAGGAGATGCTCCAGACCCCCCAGCATCCTTGTGGCCTCTGCTGGACCCCTCCAGCAGCTCCTTGCCTGCCTTGTCCTCAGGAGCCCAGAACTGGACACAGCTCTCCAGAAGTGCCTCTCCAGGGCCGAGCAGAGGGGCAGGATCCCCAGAACCACTCAAGAGAATGGTTTTGGATCTGCTGAGAAATGGAATCATTAAATGAGGGAAGAAGATAAGGTTTCAGCCAGAAATAGTGAACCCTAAGAGGAAAAAACCAATGAAGAAAACGGAGAGTGAAGGATAAATACATATCAATTGTTCACACAGTTTTCAAATCAAGGTCTGAAAGACCCCCATTCTTAAAGTAAAACTTTATTTTTAATGATGTTTTATTAGAAACATGGCACAGAGAGGCAGGGCCTTTCACAAGCAGGTGTAACCTCGTTTCTCTGTGGAGGGTTAGTCCATGGCTGTGCAGCGTTAGCACCTTTGGCAGAGCTGCTGCTGGGAGGGCACACGCAGAGCAGGAAAGCACAACACGTGGGGCTCTGGCAGGGGTGGGGGCAAGCCAAGGCGAGCTAGGCAACTCGGGGTTTGCTAGCATTACAGTAAAATGAAGAGGAAAAAAGGCATGTCTCTGGATTTGGCTTTCTTCCATCACAGTTTTCAGTCCTCTCCACCACACAGGTTCAGCAGTGCCCTCTGGTAATCCCCCTTTGTGTCTTGCTGTAAAGCAAGCGAAAAAAACCACAAAATACATATGAGGAACAGTCACAAAATATGATAGTATATGCATTATATTCCAAACCTGTGGGACAGTCTATGATTCACAGCTGAAGTCTTGTCAGCCTGGAGGGCCTATCTAGACTGAGTTTTACTTATGCATGAACTGAAATTATTTATCATTCTTGCAATACAAATGCAAGGCCAAGAATGGAAATTTTGGTATGAAAAAAGAGTAACACAATGAAGGGAAGCTGAAGGACTCAATTCTGTTCCCTGTCACTGATCACTGCAAAAATCATACATCAAGCTCACTATTTTAAAAATTTGTTTATCATTTCCAGCTGACATCCTTAGGAACAGCTCCAGACTTAAGATTTTTCTTGAAGTTTTTCTTCATCTACACAAGGAAGAATATATCACATGCTGTTGTGAGGGTGGGTAGAAGACTAATTTTTAAATAGATGCAGAGGCTCTTTACCTGTTACATAAAACTTAGCACCTACAGCCCCTGTCCCCTCACAGAAACGGACAACAGTCAGTCCAGCTAAAAAGCCTTGAGCACTGAAATGAAAGGGAGCAGCAATGCTCTGTTTTCCTTCAGCAATCACAGAGGAATTCTATTTTTTCTTTTCTTTTGATCTGAGGATAGGGACAGGTGAGCACAATTTTCCTTCAGAACACATCAGTGATTGCACAAAGCCTGCATATACTGTCAAGTGGCTGCCAGGAATTGTGCCAGCTGAAGACTGTGAAGTTAAAGGTGGGTTTTTCAATAGTGCATAGATAATATTCTCACTGCATCCCCTAAAACACCTCCCATGAATTCTAGTGATACAATTAATCCAATGGAGACAGCTGCAAATGTCTGTGACATTAAAAAAAGCTGAAAAACTTACCTGGATGAAATAATAGAGAGATTTTCCATATTTCCTCTTGAATTCACTCTTAATTTTCAGCATGTCAACCTCGCAGCGGGAGACCATGATCCTGATCAGCACCTTGTCACGGGTTCCCTTGCCCTACAAGCAGATACACCTTAAGAACTGTAATAGCTGAAATGCATAAAGAGCCACTGTATCTAATGGTAAGACAGCAAACTACAGGCAACCAAGGTGTAAAAAGAAAGGTTATAATGAATTAAATCTTCTAACTAAGGTCACTATGATGATCCAGAAATTTGTGCAGTGGCTGACCAGCTTCCAGTCACAAGTCTAGCTTAGACTGTAAGTAGCAGTTTTGGTTCACCAGGAGCTCTTCCTGGTTTTGCCTGATCCCTGTCACCAGGCATTTCTCTTTCATCCCTTTTCTTGAGAAAAATGTTTTGAGGCCAATTTAACATCTTACTTTGACACTTCAATAAACAGCTTTTTCTGCTATCAGATCTTGTTGCAAAAGATATGTCTAACTTCACTATGATCAACTGATCTAATACTGGTCATTATTATGAGCCCCTTCCCTATATTTCCCTGTACCAGATGAATTTGAATAGAAGATCCAGGTTCATAACTGTTAAAAGACTACTTTTAAACAACATTGTGTTAATTTATTCACCTAACAGTCATACATCACATGAACAAAAGTGCCTAGGGAATCAAAATTCAACAAAACAATGACAAAGAAAATAATAGAAAGCAAGCACAGTCTTGCCTACCTTCATGGAATCATACAGTCTGTCTGCAAAATACAGCTGCTTGTTCTGAATGCACTGGACTGAAGGGAGAGAGAAGAAGAGTTAAATAGCCTGCCTGTACACAGAGTGAAACCATTCTCAAAGATATGATAAGCAGTCAAAATCAGGTTTTCAGCAGAAGTTCCTCCAAAAGAGGAAACGAAGAAATTATTTAACATGAGTTGTTCCTTAGTAGTTTGGCTTAGCCTGTGACTGAACCACAAATGTTTACATTCTGAGAAGGTATCCTCCTCCATGGCTGGTATCATTTCAGAATGCTGAGCCTCCTTCACAAACTCTACCATTCCTTCTTCATTCCTCTAAGCAATGTCTCTTCTGGAAACACTCCTTGTGTGTTAATCCATAGGAAGCCTCCCTTTCAATGCTGAGCTCTGTTTATGCTCCATTTGCATTACAGAGCTCCCAGTTCACCCTTAGTCTGAAAAGGATTTTCCTCTTAGAGAGCTGCCTCTCAGACGTGCTGACATCCTTGTCGTCTTCATCCCGTGGCACAGTACCAGCCTTACACACTCCTCCCCATTTCAGAGAATTCAGTGTCAAACAGGCTCCTCCACAGCCCCTGGGATCCCCCACTGCTGACCAGTCTTCTCCTCTCACACACATTCTGTTCTTTCTCCAGCCCATGCTGATATTGAATACTTACTGTGTTCAGCTAGAGTTTGCTTGGGGAAACAAAAATTAAGCCTTTGTATCAAATAAAAGTGGACCTAACAGCAGATCACAACACACACGAATTTGTTGTAATCTAGAAAGCAAAGTTTATATTTTACAAAGGGCAAAAATCAGCTAGTTCTCAATACCTGCAATACCCCAAAACACACTAGTGGGTCCAATAACACCAGCACACCCAGTTTATTTCTCATCCAGCAGGGTGAAGCTGGGTCCTATCCTGCACATGATATATTGCAAGAGCTCAGAAAGGATCCTACAGAAACACTGTCTTTACTTCAGGGTAACTCACCAAGATTAAGAAAGGCATTCTCCAGATCTCCCTTGACCTCCTTCTTGATGCTCTCCAACATATCATATGGGCTGTAGCTCTTGTACCTGTCAAACACTAGCACAAGGAGAAAACAGGTGAAACCAAAAGCAGAGCAAGAACTGGGAGAAATAACCACCAGAAGCAAGAACAGAGAGACAGCAATGCAGAGACACGGGATGAATATCTACCCATTCACTGTAAATACAGCCCATGTTTGTCAGCTAATAATAAAGGTCCCATGGCATGGTCTCTTTGTTTTTTCCTTGAACAACTCCATCATCTGGAAAAACACCACCTTAATCCTGTACTAATATTTTTTGAAGCAACAGTGATTTAGGCCCTGAAGAATCTTAAAATGGCTCTTCCCATGTGCTGCTTACAGCAATATCAGAGCTGCTTTTGAGAGTCTTCACGGTCAGATCTAAACTCATGACGTAGCTAAGCTACCCTGGCACAGAGGGAAGAGCTAAAGCACTTCTCAAAGTCTCCTGCAACCATGGTTTCTAGGTTGGTAATGCTTTTGTTTTCAGTATGTGTCACATAATTGAGCATTGTTACACCTGTGTAAAAGAGAGTTGTACACATACTCAAAATGTGAGATCAATACATGCACAGAAATAACTATTTTTTTTGGGAAAAACCCCCCATCTTGGACATTTATTAAGATTTATGACATCTCCTGTGTTTTATGAGTGCTTGTCATTCTCTTTTTAATCATATCTGGGAAAAAATAGTTCCCATTTTGTAGGAATTTTCTCTTACAAGGAAAAAAAAAAAAGTGTCTCTCTGACTGGTACCTTTCTGCAGGTGAGGGACACTTCTTTCAGTCATAATGTTGATCCACTTGGGCACATCAGTCCCCTTCCTCTTCACACCAGCATCATAGAGGTCCTGGGGTTAGAATGAAAAGCAAAATCATGAAAATCAGGAATTACACAAGAAGCCATTGCAGACGTAAATAATTTCCTTACTGGAAACACAAGCCCTACTGGAACCTTGTCTGTGGGAGAAACAAGTGGTTGGGCAGGTCACCAGGACAACATCGATGGATCTAATCCGAAACCAAGACTAATTACTTGGTATTTACCTCTATCAACAGTTTTACTCTGTATTTAGCTCTGTTTCCCTCAGAACTGCTCTTGACAGACACAGAACAATAATTAAGCACTAGAAGTTCATTGCAATGTCCATGTGTCCTTGTGTTAAAGACTCTCTCTCTCCATGTGCCTGAAGGAAACACCAGAGAGCTCCTGCACAGGTACTGGTGGGTAGGTAGCCTGTGAAAACTGGTACCTGAAGGCATCAGGATTGCAGGTGTCAGATGCACTGATGCCATGCAAACACTACTGTGCAAGACAATCTGAAACACACACACCTCCTGCCACAAATGCTCTCCACTGGCACAGCATTTGCACATTGAACACCCTCCCACAGCTTGAGCAACTGGAGATATTTCATGCACTTACCCTGGCGTCTTGGTCAATGAGCTCATAATCGATCACAGAGGTGTCCTCACACCTTTTGCCCTTCAAACAAGGACAGCAGTGTTAAGCAGAGGTTGCAGAGAAAGTAAGCAGTTTGCTATGTGCATATTCCTTTCTGTTTGATTTTTTTTAATCAGATTTGCTAAATGAGTAACTGTAAGCTCCATTCCCACTAGGAAGCTGCAGCTGTCAATGCTGCAATTCTGTCAAAATACTTTGCCCTTCAACATTTGAAAATTTTCCCCCAAAAAGTTGGGGAAAATACAGGGAAATTTAAAGACTAATCAGAAACCCAACTGGCAGCCATCAGGCAATTACCAAAGAGAAGGCATACCAGGAAAAATGGAAATATATGACCAGACCTACCTTGGCCAGGGCAACCATGAGCTTGCGGAAGTCACCAGAGGTGTCTGACACAATGTCCTTTTCCAGCTCCGTCTTGTACACTAGAAAACACACAATTCTTTTCTGGTAAATGGTGTCCTACAAATACACCTTTACAAAGAAGACAGCTGCTAATTACTGTGTTTATGCACATAAACAAGCAGCTACAACCAGAGTCACACATGGAAGATGATGCAAAGAATGCAAACTTGGCTACATCAAACCCAACACTGCCACCAGCCTGGAAAAGAGACCAGGAAAACCTGAGACTATTAAAAGGAAGGGAATGCTGTTATAAGCTCAATGTCCTGCTAGATCACTCTTAGCTCCCAATTAACATTTGCTTGTTTGATAAACACAGCTGTCAGGCCTTCTCATCTCGAGGGTTTATGACTGGGCAACTGCAATTAAAACTTGAATGCAAGAGACAAAAGCCTTTAGCACACAGGGCTTTGCCACATTTCAGGCTGGTTGTGGTGAAGCTCAGCTGGAAGCTCAGGCAAACAGCAGGACAGCTGCACTCCTGAACAAACCCAACAAGAATGCCCATGTGCAAATACAAGGAGTATTAGAGCACAAGTAATGTTACTGAGGATGGATCTTGGATCACTCATATCTACTTACAATCAACCACGAATTTTAGCTTCAATCAAATAACATACTTTAGGAAAGTTGAAAAATAGAATATATGCATTTATGAAGTTTTTTTCATTTCTTTTTCGGCAGATCTGCCCAACAAGCTCACAAGCATGCTTCAGTAGATTTCAGATTCATCTACTCATCAGAAGTCATCCCAGAATCCATAAATCCAACATCATTATTGCTGTCACTATGCACAGAATGCAGGTAGCTTATAAAAAACACTCATTTAGACAACTTGTATGAGCAGGAAATATTCTCCGTTTGCTATCAAGCAACAAGATGGAACTATCTAAAACAGACACATACACTCAGGACACCAGTACCACACAGTGACTTATGTCCACCTGCCAGAGGCTCAGAGCAGGTTTGGGTAAGCTTTCTAATAATGAACCACTGCCAGGAACTCACCCAAGTAACCTAATGCAACAACACAGTACATGGACACTTTCAAAGTGAACTTACTTTCCCTGTAGACTCTGTTGATCTCACTAAGCTCCTGATTTGTTCGTGAGCAAATGATTTCAATGAGTGTGTCTTCATCAGTTCCCAGGCCCTGCAACACATCCAAGTTCCAGTCAGGAGCCAGAAATGAACAGGCATGCTTACATGGTTTAAAAGTATTTTACAGACATCCTCTCTCCCACTCCCACAGCCATTCAGGGACATTTTTTGCCAGCTGCTCCTGAGAAACAATTGATGGAACATTTTTAGTTGCCAAATACTCCTCCAGTGGCTTTGAGATCCTGCAGATATTCTCTCTGGGCAATGAGCACTTGCTGTGAGTGTCAAACACCCAGCGGCCTCCCCACCAACACAACTGGGTAAGATCAACTTATCGTGGCCTATGTGTGATTGTTTTCTGTCCACTGGGAGCACAAGGAAGGAAATCTGGTTTTAAATCCTGTTAGGATGCTGTTTGTTAAGCCCATCTGTAACAGAATGTCATTTGTATGTGGCAAAAATGGGCATCATTTCCACTGGACTCCAAGAGGAATAACATCTTGGGAAAAGATCTCATGCTGCAGTCTTTAGCACATGGAAAATGGAGATAGTTTTGTGGAAAACTACCCTTTGGATAAAGTGTCTCTACTGGAGGGAGAAGAGAGTGGGACAAAAAAAACCAAACAAAAACAAACAAACAAGAAAAAACCAAACCACCAAAACAAAATAAAAACAGTAAACCCAAGTAATTTTATAAAAATGGCTTAAAGCTAAGCAAGATAGGAAAGCTTGTCACAGAATGGTTCTAACACATTTCTGTTTTTTTTCTAAAGGTTTTTTTCTAAATGTTTTTTAAGTATTTTGCAAGAATGTGCAACAGAAAAAAAACCAATTAACTCCTCAGTGATAACTTGCTTTGCCCAACTCTGATGCCCATGTCAGATCTTCTGTATCAAGCCAAACCTAAGCTCAGGCAGACTCAGAGCACTACAGTAGGTGCTTGGGAGTTGGGAATAGCAACCCCTGGAGAGAGCAGAACAGCCCACATTTGTGGCTACTCTGAGGCAATTGCTTGGTCTTTGGGCTGTAAACACAACACAAATGGTACATGGTCATCCTAAATATCATGTATCAGGTGTTATACATTAAAACAAAACCCCTCCCAAACGAATGAGATTCACCAGAGATGAGGGATAACCTATGCTCACACCAGGAGAGGGCAGCAGCTGATTACTCAGACAGGGGGCTTGGCCCACACTCCAAGAGTTATCATGTGGGTTGGGGTTTTGGGGCTTTTTTGGCTCTGTGTGTAGTGTGTGTTTATGCAGGGGAGGGGGTGATTTTGTTTTCTTCTTTGTCTTCTAATCATCTGGAGAAGTTTATTGCTTGGGGCTTGTGTCATGTTCTGAATTTCTATAGACATACCTTAGTACTCATCTTTAACTATTTAAAAAAAGGAACCTGATCAACAACATTCAGAATTCAAGTGATGATTATAATCACAAATTCCCAAACCTTAGTTTGCTTAACAAGAGGAATGTACTGGCATGAGCACCTCTCAAGCCCTGTTTCAGTGGCCAACAGAGCAGATATTTCTGAAGCAGCAATCTGTGCCACACTTGCCTGTGAGTGGAGGGAGGGAATACAGGGACTCCCTCCTGTGCCCTCTCTCCAAAGACTTCTTCTGATGTCCCTCTCCTTGTATTCTACACCAGGCAGGTCTGGTACAGAATGTTCTTTCAAGGTCAGTGATAAAATAACCCAGTAACTGGAAACTGCTGTTTCAGCCTATAAATGCTACCCGAGGGTTTAATGCTCCTCTAACAGCTGCTCTCTCAATGCTTTGTAACTGTGAACCTGTGTACTGTTTCTAAGAGCAGTCAGCAAAGCAGCAACCAGCCAGAGCAGCCTATCAGTTAGTCCTGAGCTGGCAAGAACCATCTTTGCCTTAGAGAGGATTTAATTAACAGTCTAAAAATCACATGGTGCCAGAATTTCTCTCATTTTGATGCCTTGCAGCTGGATAGCTGTAGCACTAAAAGAAACTAATCAGTGGACATGTTTGAAAACTGCAGCCCTGGATATGAAGTCCATACTCATTCTTGAGGCAGACATCAGACTAAGAACCTTAAATATCAAAGCTTATTTACCTTCATGGCAGCTTTCAATTCAGAGGCATCATACTGTGCTGGTGTCTTCAGCAGGCCCAGGATCACTGCCTCCAAATGACCTGACAGAGCAGACTTGAGTGCTGCAGAAAGTTCCTGTAAAAATGGAGGGACAATGGAAGAAAAAAATTAAAGCTCATTTCTGATCTCCAGAGAATTTAACCTGCAGTGCTTTAAGTCTCCAAGCCTGCAACAGTGTTTCTTACACAATTGACAAGGAAACAGAACATAAAGAGCTTTCCTTCTGGGAAAGCCTAAGAAAGAAATTAGGGCAAAGGAGTTTTTTTTAATCCTCTGAAAATAAGAAGAAAGGCAGCAGTGGCTGACAAAGTGTTGGGGAGCTCAGTGCAGACACATCTGAACAGCTCACCCCGGTCCTGCAGCACCGAGGCTTTGTTGGCACTAATAAGCACAGATGGATCTGAGTCTGACTCCCTGTGGTCACTGCTGCTCCATCACACTCCCAGAGTTTTCCCAGTGGCACTGTATTATTTGTGAGGTTTTAGCTATTATCCCAGCCCTTTACTAGATAAGACATTGGAAAACTGACTGCACAGTTATTCCACTGTAAGGCCCAGTTTCCAAACAGCTTAGCTGAAGAGAAAAAAAATCATCCCTGAGCACAGAAAAATGATCCCTCTCTTCAAGGAAAGTCACAGAAGATGGTAGCCAAAATCCCTATTGTTATTGCCAGGCAACCCTAGAGAAAGAAACAGGAATGTTCACTCACAGGATGTATGCAAACCTGGAGCAAAGGAACTCAGAGGCCACATCCTCTTACAGGTTTTGGATGTAACTGGAATAATTCTAATTATCAGCTTCACTGTGGTGTGTGTTACAAAGGTGGAATCCCTGGAGTCAAGGCTGGGGTTCACCCAGATCCATGTATTCCCTAAGCTGAAATTAAATCTGTAGCATTCAGAAGGGAATTGCTGCATTTCAGTTGCTGGTTTCCCCACTAACAATTCATAAGCTGGAGAGGCAGGGGAACAGGGGTAAAGAAAATGACCTCAGCCAAACTGCAGAGAAGTTTGTGCCAGAGAGGTAAAGAGCCAAGGCATTTAGTTCACTTCCAGAGTCACCCACTGAAAGCAGGGCACTAATCTGTGCTGATACTGTGTCCCCTTACTGCATGGGGTGACAGGGGAGTGAATGGGGCTGTGGGGCATCCACCTGCTTTAGCCCAGGAAACATCTTAGTACAACCATTGGATACAATGCCCCTTCCTTTATTTGTGTGGAAGCAGGTTCGTCAGACATAAGCTGGAACAGCAAAGACATCACATATCTCTGTGATAAATTCTAGGGAACAAGCTGCCTGAGCAGCTGTGGCTGCTCCATCCCTGGGGGTGTTCCAAAGGCCAGGCTGGATGGGGCTTGGACCAACCCGGTCTAAAGGGCAGTGTCCATCTTGGGACTCCAAGACCCCTTCCAACCCAAACCATTTGATCACAGACTAAACCAACTGCAAGTAAACACTTCAAATTGATCCAAGAACCTCCCCTCGTATTAGCAGGCTTGGGGAGGAATAAGATCTTCTCCCCCTGCCATTCTTTGCCACAGCTCAGAGTGCTCTAAGGGAGAAGCAGAAAGGAGCAACTGACAGCTATCAATTATTCATAAATAGCAAAGAGAGAGTGTTTTACTATGTGTCCCAGGTGAGCACCTGGATACCAGCAGCTCATTTCAGAGTCAGGGATTACGGGTGGTGATTGGGACTGATCAGACACATGTGAAGACACACATGCAGAATGCCCAGTCTGCACCAGCAATGGGGAACGATTCCTCCACATTACCAAGAGTTTCCATCAAACACAGCTCAGCTCAAAGGAATTAAAAGAGAGGGAGATATGTGACATTTAAAAATTATGATCTATTGATAAATCCTGTAACAGACAAAACAAGCAGCCTAAACCAACACAAGACATTGACAACAAAACCAGCACAACCCAGTGCAAAGAAAACCCTGAGACACTGCCCCTAGAAGATATACCTATGTGCCTTTTCACACCCCACTGTCTCCTCTCTTGCCTCCTCACGTTTCTCTCTCAGAGTGGTTTCTACAGCAAATTCCCATTGATTCTACAGAGAGGTTTATTCTTTGGCACTTGCTAAACTTGATAAATTCAGTTTACTCTTGGGTTGCAGCAAGGAAAAAAGGCAAGGGAGAAACTGGTAAAAAAGGTGCAGATTTTCTTGACTGTGCATTTTGTGGTCATGCAGAACATTTAACAAAGCTTTCAGTGACACATTGCCCAGGCAGGATCCACTTTGGTGCAGGTGCCCACGGGGAGGGATGGCTGGCTGCAGGTGTGTGCACACATGCACGTGTCCAACCTGGTGTGCCTCTGCCTGTGCCTACACCAGCCATGCATCAAAGTTGGTGAACTTCCAAAATTTAACTCTACATTTACATTTGGGTTCAGATGAGTATTCTGGGCTGCTAGTGGAGGACTATCATTTGGGGTCTGGCAAACCTGAAAGAGATACATTCATCATAATCTGAACTCTATACAAGTTTCCTCTTTATTGTGGGCATGAAGCTTCAATTATAGCATGATTCTCAAAAGTTCAAAAGAGAAGACGTCTTGCTTTCCAGACAGCAAGACTCATTCTGCAGAATTCTGCACACATTTTACAGATTCCTCTCCATCAATAGACCAGTACCTAAGGTATTTCTGACAGGATAATGTTTAGTGACAGGTCAACTCATGACTTTGTTCACATCTGCAGTGCTCATAGCAGAACTGACTGCAGTCCTTCCTCAGTCAAGCCAGCTCTGAACAGAGACAGAATACTTTCCTTATGGTGGGTTGTCTTAACAACAAAAACAAACAAAACCCCAAACGCCCTCTCCCAAAAAACCCAAAACAAAATCCCAAACGAACAAAAATCACTCCCCTAAAGCACCTCCCTTTCATCTTTTCCTTCAAATGGAGGCATTTCATGCCAATGACTCTTCAGTATTGTTTAGCACATGTCACCAGGGAATCCTGTGGCTCCCACTGTGATCTCTGGAGGTGCCAGGAAAGCACTGTCTGCAACAGATTTCAGTCCCAGTTGTGCATATTCAATCCCACTCCTAAACAGTGGCAGCACGGATAAAGTAGATGCAACTTTAACTTCAGTGAAAAGATAAACCCTGAAAAATCTAACTGTCCACAAGAAAAATATTGAAAAATGAGTATTTGTTTCTATTTTATTACCTTCTTGGTTCTCCTCTGATAGGCAAAAGCAATGTCCTGCCTCTGTTCATTGCTGCGGTTTGTCAGGATGTTGATGATGGTCACCTCATCCACACCTAAGAGACAGAAGACATGGAGTCAGAGAAGCTTTCTGGTTGCTGTTCCCTTTGTACCCACACGCTCTCTGACCCTCTCAGCACAGCTCATGTCTGCTGCAGCAGAGCTCACCACTCTCATCAGCATTTGTCATGTCCTGGCCTTGGAGCAAGCACGACCCGTTACAGCCCAGACTCTGAACCCAGGCACGAACACACCTCCAAGTCTGGTTTGTGACCAGCTGTGCTACTCTGCCCTCTGCCTCACTCAGGAGTCTGTGCACTCGTGGGCAGGCACTCAGGATTCTGAAAAAAGTTGCTCAAGAGCACACACTTGAAAACTGACACGAACCTGCACTTACTAAAGCCTGTCCTGTCATTTCGGTGGAATGTTTTCAATTAAGGCTTCTTAATAAACCAGTTATATATTCTATTTAACCCATTTAATCCCTCCCCTCAAACAGAAAAATGGGAAATTAGAAGTTTATTTCATTCTCTCAGCTGCTGTGAGGCTCAGAAGACAGGTTTTTCTGAAATCACCACGGAGAGGTCCATGCTGAGGTGTAACCAGCGTGCCCAGGGGACTGGGATGATCAAACTCATCTTTTAAACAGTGAACTGCACATCAGTAAAGGTTTAGATTCAAGTACAGCATTTCAAACCCATGCACTTCAATGCAACTGCAGGCTGAATGCAAGAAGAGCATTAAGATTTACTGTAAGTTAACAGCCAAAGCATGCCTCCAGGGTTAGATATTCTGGCTGGCAGCAGAACCCAATGCTCACCACAGCCTTGGGTCCTGGGGGGTCATCAGTGCAGGCCAATGCATACAGAGAAAAAGCTTTGCTGTGGCATGGGAGGCAGGATTTCCAAATGTTGTTTCCTAGACACAGCTACTTGCCACTCTGTGTTTTTTCACTGCAGGCAGCATCTTGTGACTTTCCCACTTGCTCCTCAGATTCCTGCTCATTTTCCCCATTTCACTAGCTGCTTTCAAACCAGATTCTCCTAAAGCTGACTTCTTTGAGAACAACATCTGCCCAGCAGAAGAGTGAGCAGAGCTCATAAATGCACGGACAGAGGAGACACCTGGACCAGCTCTCATGGTTACACTCAAATATCAGGCTAAACCCACAGCTATGCTGTGTAACCACCAGCTTTGGGCTACTGCCAGATCAGCTGGATGAAGCCTAGAAGAGGCAAAACTCCTTCTGGATATTGCATGTCCGATACAGTATTCTCCTGCAACAGAACAATAATGTGTAACTAGTTATCTCCTTTTTCTGGAAAGGTTTTGAAGCAAAAAGATGGCTCTAATCTAGAAGTCAGAACAAGCCCAGAGTCTCTCCATTTATCACAAGTCTTACGAATAGTTTCTTTAACATTTGCACACAGATCAGTATAGAAGATGATTTCTTGATTAAAAACAAAGCCAGAAAGTAAGGGCTGGATGAGCAGCTACGAGCAGGACTCAGATCCCTGCCAGAATCCAGCTACCTTTATGTTCCCTATTACCCAAAGCAACATCACAGCAACTTGAAATAAAAAAGAACTGCAGCAGATCTTATAAAAAGCAATCATATAAAGTGCGAATCTTGCAGGAGGCCATCCAGCCCCAGCTGCACAACTTCAAGTTAAGAGTCAAATCCAAAATTCCTTTCTCCTCCTTCCCCACATTTTTCCTGCTGAAATAGGACACTCAGCTCGTGCTGAGGCAGACCTACAGCAGTGCTCCTGCTCACACAGTTTGACCTGCACATGGTGTCAAAAGGCCCTGGACAGCATCATGTGTCTCAGAATCTACTCCTGCACGTTTTCAAGTGTTCCCACTTCATAGAAGAAAACAAATTCTCCCAGTCCAGAGAGGGCCACACACAGACACTGGGCCTTTCAGCTCTTGCAGGGCCACAGCACAACCCAATGTCTTAACCTTTAATAAATACTAAATTCAAACAATTCTTGGCATTCAAAAGACATTTTCAAGTTTTATCATATCCCAGTTATGATAAAATAGAAGGCCACAGATGGCTGCAGCCAAGTTTGTTATGAATGTGCTTTGGGGATGGAAACATGAAGTTAACTCACTGCTCTGGCATGCAGTGGAAAGGGAGTCCCTGTAACGCCCCCTGGGGAATCCTCCTGCACTGACAGGATGCTGACTCACATCTGCTGAGGAGGGGCAGAGCAGGAGAGCAGCTCAAACACTTTTCCTTGTTGGTCATTAAAACCTCTGAAGGTTCAGAGCAATGAAACAAATTTGTTTCCAAATTTATTCTGACCAGACAGATTTTATCACAGCATTTCTATCAATGGGCAATGGAAAGAAAAATTCTGATTAGTAAGAATTTCTCTGCTGAAAGAGGCAATTTGTTGCCTTGTTAAGATCACAGTGTTGTGGCTCAATGAGCAAAAAAGAGGAAATGAACAAAACCAAAAGGATCAGATGGAGGTTTTGATTTTTTGGCTTAGAAGACACTGTACTTGAATTTCCATTCAGCTCATTTACTAGAAATATATTCTCTTGAGTTCATTTTCAAGGACAGCATGGGCAGACCAGCAGACGCTGGTTGTGTCCTGCCATCCCCTGGGCACTCCAGAGACCAGCAGTGTCTGTGCAGGAGTGGGATGGGGAGCAGCTGCCCCAGATCATGTGCAGGGATGTCCCTGACCAGCCCCTGCCCTGGCACCTCCGTGCACAGCACAGGCTGTCTCACTGAGCCCATGAGCTGCAGTGTCTTCTTATTTGTCTTGGAAAAACCCCTGACCCCCCTGGAGTCAAAGGGAAAGATTGAGATAAATCAAGACTAATTTCAGCTCTGCTATTTTGCTTTGCAAGATTTCAGCAAACCCAAACCTTATTGCAATGAAATATTTCTTCAGTGATACTTTTAATACTTGGAATCTGTGACTGATGCAGTTTGGTGGATTATTTGGCATTGTCCTTCCCCACCAACACGCCAGCAGGTTTCCTCTAAAGACTTTTATTTCACGACATTAAAGACTCTGCTAAAAGGTTTGTCATGTTGAATACACTACACAAACAGAAGACCCTTCTGTAAGACTGAACTGACTGGTTTGCATGTCATAATTGTTTTACCAATTTCTGGATAGGATGAATTTATTGTAGATTTGTGTTCTAAGCCTCTTCCTACAACAAACCTACCTACATTTGAATTCTGCCACTCATGGGAAAAAAGGTATCCCAGGAGACCACAATAAAAGGCTGCACTTTAGGTTGCAGGTGACTTAACTACTCATAATCTGATCTGACAAAATTACTTAGCAAGTACTTGAGACACACAAAGTCTCAGTGATAGGGAATAACTCAAACACAAGAGAGACACTTCAGCAGTTGTCTTTGCCACAAAAAAAATTAAAAGGAAACCCAACATAAGCTCTGTCAGTGCTCTTCTATTTAGGTTCTTCTGTTTAGGCTCACATATGTCAGCTAATCTGCACACAGGGCACAACAGAGCTTTGTACAGGAATCAAACAGCCTCTTGTCCTGTACAGCAAAATGCCAACATTTACAAAGGACATGCTAAGGCATAGGATGAATTCACTACAGAAACACTAAACAGCATAAAAATGAAACATGGCCATGACATTTATTACAAAAGGAACAAGCCACGACTGTAACAAGTTACTTGCATTGTACAGCCTCTAGCTTGAACTACTAACTGCAAACTGGTTTGATATCACCTGGAGCCCTTCTTGCACATTCCCCTTTCTAGGCTGTTGGATATATATAACCCCCTGCACTTAATTCAGCACCACTCAAAGCCCAGCAAAGGGCTGGACAGTGTATTTGTCCAGTACAGTTTTTGCAGAGAGATCTCGGCCCAAATAAACACATCACAGCATTTCCACAGGTGCTGCACACACAAATAGATGGCTAACCAATCTCGGAGGAGTTCATCTCAAGAGTGGGAATGAAGGCTGAAATATTTAGATATTATATAGAGCAGAACAGTCAGACACTCTGCCCTGGATCTTTGCCCTAAACAAATACACAGCTGTTGTTTAGGCAGTAAAATAAGTTTTACCCATTTTACACACAATCACTAAAACAGAGATTGATGACTCTGATTCTGGGAGTTTCCATAACTGAGGAACAGCTGGATACCCAATTTCTGTGGCCAAACCTGCCTGCCCTGATGGCACACACCACCCTTGCAGGCACTGTTTCTATCAGGTGTTCCCAGAGATAAGACCCTGTGAGGTATCATTTCCTTGGCACTATAAAGGCTATAAAGGACACGATTGGAAAAGCTGCTTTGATGAGTGAAATACAGGCCCATCAGAGCACAGGCAGACCCAGATTCCCCAAACAAACTAAAACCACGGTTTCAGACACCAGGAGCCCTTTATTCTGCAGTGAGAAAAGCCCCCAGAATGCTTGGTCTTTATGTGCCTGTTTTTTTAAAGTTGCCACCTCAACCACAAAACAGCTTCCATGTATATTTATAACCTGTTGTCTCTGCCTTAAAACAAAATGAACGAGTCAAATCACTTTTTACGATTCTATGATAAAAAATATGCAGGTCCATGAATAAGTTTCCCTATTACTCATTCAGAGAGCTGAAAATCATCTCTCTAATGAAATGTTTCCATTTCTCTTAAAACCAAGCTCAGCAAACTGCTTATCTTTGCTGGAAGAAAGTGAAAAACCAACATCAGCTTGCCTTTCCTGACTGGAAAAGCTTCTGTACTGCCTAGGATATTGCAATTTCCTTTTGCAATAATTAACAGCTTGAGTGTTCCAATGTGTAAAGTCGTACCCATCCTGCAAGTCTGATGGTGTATTTGACATATTTAGTTTTGCCCTACAATCAGAGCTGAGAAAAATTACTAAGTCTAGACAAAGCTCTACATATACACAGAGCATCTTCTGCCAAACATGATGGCACACAGGCCTTTCTCACAAGAGGATTTTTTAAAGTAAAAGCAAACCATAAATGATTCAAAATCAGAATTGAACCTACTTGAATAAGGTATTTCTCCAGTTAAATTAAGAAATCTTGTGAAAGGAAGCCTCATTGTTTGTTAGGCAGGGGAAATACTTTACATGTGCTTTGTTGGCACTGATGGAACACTTAGCATTTCTTTCTGATGAGAAATTATTTGGCTTTTAAACTTCACCCTCTCCTGACATGTAGGCAAAAGGCTTGTGAGCCCCACTCCACCCAGCTGTAGCCTCTGGTGCCTGAAGGAAGCCTGGAGAGTTTGGCACAGCCTTGCTGTGTCCCAGAGCAGGACAAGGACAGAAGATCACAGCCCCAGGAGCACCACCAGGAATTACTTCAGAGTTGCAGTTCATACTCCCTGCTCTCCTGGTGGGTTCAGCATACCAGAAGGAAGTCCCCCTAACAGCCTGGCTCAGAGAAACAGAGGACTCTCACATTGCCCTGCTCCTGAGATACTGCAAATCCATTTCACAAACTGGTTTCTAGGACCTTCTTTGACCCCAAATTAATACCAGATACATGAGCATTTCGTGCAAAACCCAGGAGGAGAGTGTTCAAACCACCCCAATGCAGCTGTCTGGAGAGCTGAAAGGAAGAAGAAATGTCCATTCCAATAATCCAGAAGAAATCCTTGATTCAGAGCCTGGTCCCCACTCACTGCCACAGAAGCTGACACTTCATTCTCAGTGGCAGAAAAGTAGTAGATTTTGAAGTACTGATGAGTCAAGAGAGAAAAAGTGGACACTTCCAGTGATAACCTCAACAACCCATGGCTACAAACTTAAAAGTATATTCCAAGCATGCATTGACAGGGTTCAAAGTCTAACTGGGTCACAATTTCATCAGTGAGGTCTGGGAAATCCCACACCCCCTAGAACAGGTATCCTTGAGTAAGGATATTCAAACTTTGGTCTTGAGACACAGAATTTCCACTTCCCCTGCAAGCCAGCCTTGTGCCTTGCAGGCAGAACGGAAGGGCCAGCCCCTGCCTCACCTTTGGTCTTGATGGCTGTTTCCAGCGCCGCAGCGTCCCGGTCAGCATCAAAGTTGGAGTAGGCCTTGACTGTGGCATAGGCACTTGGTGGGAGAGAGTGCTGGAAGGAGAGGAGGCACAGAACTTCAAAGTTAGGTTGTGTCACTGCTGCAGTGAACAAAACACGTGGCTCTCAGTTAACTGGGATTCAGCCAAATGCTTCAATACAAAACTGGGAAAATGGAATTCCACTGAGAGCCACCAAACTCTGTCCTCCTGCAGTGCATTGTCCAGTAATGCACTGACGGCCATGCTTATTAGAACACAGAATATATACAAAGAGATATTACATTTTTTTGCAGCAAAAAGCTACCACGTTCCAAGTTTACTCCCTAAACACCAGTATTCTAAAATCTGGAGCTTTCTGGCTAGATCTGATGGAAAATGACTACAGAAAGCTAATTAAAAAAAAAAAAATTAAAGTCTGAAGTATTTTATATTTGAAGGTAATACTTAACTTTGGATTACAGGCTACAAACAATAATACAAAAAACTAGAGGGAGATGGAAAATTAACAAGTAAGAACGAACAATTTTTGTGCCCTATCTCATGCACTTTAAAGATAACACAAAATCTTTTTAAGCCTATAGTTCTAGAAAGCAGAAGTTACTCACAATCTCCTTTTGGAACTCTTTGCCTGCCAGATACTTTTAAAGCAGCACTAGGCTAACAAAACCAAATGACATTTCAAATTACCTCTGCTAAGAGTAAGAGGACTGGACTTGAGGTAAATTCACTTATTAAACAGAGGCAACATTTTAGAAGTTACCAGATTTCAGCAGCTGTTTATTATGGCCTTTCCTGTGGATTACAGCTTCACACAGAACAGAAATTCAGCTCTCCTCAGCAGCTAAACAGTTTGGCTTATCACCTCCCATGGGCAAGTCCAACTAAACCACAGATTTTCATACAAAAAGGTGAGAAATATTCACAAATCCCACTCTGCTGAGTTCAATTTAGAGACCTAAACCTCTGGCAGAAAGGTGTAGTGACTAACACCTGAAATTGCCACAGCTGTTTGCTGAGTGAATGAACAACTAAGCTTTCTTGGAAGGATCCCCAGAAGCCTCTCTTTCTGTCCCTAACTCCAACAGAAGGCTCTGTCCATGAACAGGACTAAGCTATCTCAATATCCCCAGAGAATACTTTTGCATGCAAGTTTTTAAGAGGACAAATTTTAACTAAGAGGTTTCCATGGTTTCTGACTACATTTGACTCTCTCCTGTAGAGGTCACGCTGTCCTGTACAGGTTCCTCTGGCAGCAACCACTGTGCCTTCTTGAGACAGTCTGTTCATGCTCTGGGGATGGGAAGTCAAAAAAGCACTGATAAACTGAACCAGTTTCTTCTGCCTCTTCCCATCAGCTCAGTCCAGCAAAGTGGCCCCAGCCTGGCCCACAGCCACACCACAAAACAGACTCTCCCTTTAGCAGCTCTGGCTGGTAACAGAAACAGTAAATGCAGATGTGCAGGGCAGCCTCAGAGGAGCCCGAGTGCCTGAAGGATCCCTAACCCAAGGCATGCACGGTCTCCTGGCACTGCTGACTGAGCAGCACCCTGGAGGATCCAAAACAAGTCACCTGTGACCTCAGCAGAGGGGGATACCTCTTCTTCCACGCAGCTCTAAGTATTCTCTGAGTAATTTGGAGAGAGTATTTTACAGTAAAGGTGACATTATACACTAACAAAACACACTATATTTGCAACTGGTAGCCACCTTTGACTCTGTCCCTCCACCCAACTCATGCAACAAGTTAGATTCAGTTTCCCTAACACAGGTCCTATCAGGGTGATTTCCTGTGAAAAACAGCCACTTAAATTCCTACTATTATGGGCTCAAATTACTCTGGTACATTACTGTACTATAGTACTAGTACTGGATGTTTTCAGACAAGAGCTCTCCCTACTGATTTTGCATTCAGTTCAAAACAAAATTCTCTACAATGTGGCAGTAAAAGTCCAGCTAATGTGTAACTGCACCACAGCCTGGGCCAAACCAAAGCAGAATGTTTCCTCCCTGTGCATGGCACGCTTCAGAGGTCCTCCAACTGTTTTATGTCCTCTGAGCTTGACAAATTTAATCCTATTGGGAAGAACAAATGTCACTAACAGGAAAGCTGAAGAGGCCTAATTTCTTCTGAAAGCACCAGGACCCTTTCACAATACCAACATCTTGGTGTTCTGAGATTCTTTTATACCCTTGGGGAGCGATGCAGAAACTGCAAGCACAGTTCAGGCTCAGCTCAACCCCACCCTCTCCTGGAAGGAAGGAAGGCTGAAGCAAGCAGGCTGGTTTCTTCACCCTGAACCAAATCAATCTCTGCCCCAGTGATGCAGAGCACACAAGTTCCTTATTGCACAGGACACGACGTGGGTTCAGCCACGACCATTCTATACCCTCAAAGCTAAAAACTTGCTTTTTAAAGAGAGAAGTGGGTGGTTCAAATGCTGTGTTTAATGTCAGTTAACCTGCTGAATCATGGCTTAGGGGAACTAGTCAAATGCTTTACGCAAGCCAGCTACTCAGTAATTCTGACTTCCAGCTTAGGACCTAGAGAACAAACCAGCTGCCTGATACTTCTGACACCCTGGGCCAGGGTTTCTGATGAAAATGCTGGCATGGAACAGTTTCAAATTTGATTTTTTCAACTACTTGCAAGCATTAAGGAAGAAACATTTCTGCCCTTCAGAATAGATTGTTTAAATATTGTTCTGAAAGCAATTCTCCCTGAAACACACACAGCCAAGAAAGCTGAAGACTTGACTGCTTTTGCAGTACAAAACCAGTTCTACTATTTACCTACAGTGCACTGGCCCGTTCTTTGCAACAGCTCTTTCACAAACACTGTCTGGCATAATTCATTTCGCAACAAGTAACAAAAACTGGCAAAAAATTTGCTTGTACTGAGCTCAGATCCAGAGTTACCAGCTGCACGTACAAGTACAGCAAGTTTATAAGCAACATGATGAAATAATGCACAGGTAGGATTCACTTCCTCTTCAGTGACATTCACAGGATCACAAATCCATGTCATCATATGCTGATACCACACTGGTGACCTGCCATCTAATGCTGCAACTTAAGAAATCAAACAAAGGCTGTGGCTTTCTGGCATTTCAATAAAATAAACCAAGTGCAGATGTGGTGGAAAATACACAATGAGAACTAAAACAGAAAACAAGTTTGAGAAAATAAGGGTTTTTTTCAAGAGATAGTTCGGTTTTGGTGATAACCATTACAGGAATAAGAGCCCCAATATTTTTATTAAGTAATGTTCTCTATTTTAAAAAAAAAAAAAAAAAGAAATTCAGATGGTATGCATGAAACCAAACATATTTCCATCTGCTCTTATCATCCTCGACTCACTTGTTCCTCATTAAACCCAGTCATCTCCTATAACTGTCCTATGGTTTACAGCTCTTTTGTGAAAGAAGAGTCATCACTGCTGACTAGGTGTTTAGCCAATGAAAGTTTAAGCAGAAGAGACGTGTGGAATCTTATGAACTGAACAGCTCAGTACAATTGTTGGCACAGAGTCCTGTAACAGAAACAAGATGTGGCATTTAAGTAAAACAAACTTTTCTTGTTTAGATAATAATACTTACATCTCCTTCAAGGCTGAGCTTGCTTAAAATTTCATGAACAGTAGACATCTTGAAAGATTGCTGGAGTGAGAGAAAAAAAAGACAAAGTAGACTTGAATATATTACAGTTACATTTGTGTGTTACACAGTCTTGAAACACTGCAGTACTTAAGTGACACCATCCAATGGATCTGCCAATCCCAAGCTAGAAAGATTTAAGAGTTTCCAAGCCACACTACCATTAATAATGCAGCAGTGGGAGGTCTTAATCCTATTGTACAATAAAAATTCCTTAAAGTCTTTTAAATACTTAAACTAGGGAACTGGAGAACCTCTACCTCAGAAACAGAACTGACTAAGCCTGCAACTCCTACCAGGAAAATTATGCAGAAACATTACAGCCTGGTCCAGCTCAAAGCCAACAAGCAGCATTTAAATCAGACACTCAGTCCCTGAGGTACTCATGGAATACAGTGGAACTATTTATTTTCATGCAGATTTTGCAAAATCATAACCCTGGATGCATTGTCTCGGGGTTTTGTAGTGGCTCCCCAGAACAAACACCAGTTACTACCACGACTGCCAGACACCAGGATTCCCTTCAAATGGTAGCTCCAAAAATAAGGGTCATTGAGGCAAGACAACCATAGCCAGAACCCACACATCTCGCTAACATGCCTAAAAACAGAGAAAAACTCAGCCCTGAGACAGATCGTGTATGCTGCAGAAATGGCCACTGATGTGATATGCTTCTGATACACCACCTTGGCTCATTAAAGCACTGGTTTCTGCTCAGGGAGCTTTGCCAGAGCTGTGTGGCCGTTTTATCGGAAGGGTCTCTCAACTACAGAGAGGTTTCCAAAGGTTGTGAGCCAGGGGCCATATTTAAGAGGCTTGATGCAATCCCAAAACTCTGCTCTCAATTTCTCTATGGAAAGGACAGGCACTACCACCCACATAATCATCCAGTCATCCAGGATGGCCCCTGCAGCAAACATTGCTTTGCCCTCTGGAATTAAAGCTTGTTTCTTAGGATGTCTACAGTCCTGGTGCAGAGACCACTGTCAAACAGGGAAAAGAGCTGGGCTTCATGAGAGTGGAAGAGAAAGCAGCACCCCAAACCCAGTGAGACTCCACTGAGGACTGAGCCTGGTACCAAAATGGCACTGTTTTCAGCTGGGTGCCGCTCCCTGCACTTCCACACTGTCCCTGGCTGCCCCACTCCAGCTGCCTGGCCCCTGCTCTCCCAGCTGTTGTGCAGCCAGTCCTGAGCATGTCCTTTCAAATGGCTTCCAGATTTATTTTTCATCCTCCATCAGTCATTTTTCTGATGGTATTGGGGCTTTCTCAGGCCAGCAGCATTGGCCACTCATGCAAACTTCCCAGACCAAACTCCTCCCCACTCAAGGATCAATCAAGAGCTCAGAGAAACAGAAAGAAGTTTGACATAGTTTCTTAAAAATGGAGATCTGGTTAAAACTCTAGAAGAAGTGTTTATTTTTTATTTTAGCTCCTGTAAACCAAGAGAAAAGCAGAGAAATCTTTACTTTTGGCAGATATAGCAAGTGTTATAAAAATAAGATGCATCAATGCAATTACACAGCTTTTCCAGTGTAACTGCACCTTTCCTCACTTAGAACACAGAAACAAAACCCTTCATCTTCTGAAAAAAGCCAGGTATAAGTAACCAAAGCAACTTAACTTCAAACAAAAATTAAGATTCAAGGGGAAGAAAAATAAGACAGAGAACAAAAATCATAGTCATGCATTGATGTGTTTGAGAACCAATCTTTTTCAGAGCACAAATCCAACCCAGGCCTTTAAAGACAGGCTGCAGAAGTTGTAATAAGCTGCTACCTGCTGTTGGCAGTGTTAACCATGCTGGTCAGAGGGGAGTGATATGTTTCTGAGTTATGAAATTCTTGATGTTTACTCTTAATAAAATGAAGAGTCTAAACAGTGAGACCTTTGTACTCTGACAGTATTTCAACCAAAACCAAAGATGAGCAACTGAAGTGCTTTGGTCTTGCTTGTTACAAAGAAAACACCAGTGAGAGCTGCAGCAAAGCAACTGCAGTATCATCTTTGATATTAAAAAAAAAATAGAATCACTGAACAGCTTTTAGCAAGACTGTTGTTTCTAAATCCATTATAAACCACAGTGAATCAGTCTCATTGGAAGAAAACCTTGGTCAGAGTCCAAGAACGGGACCAACACACCGTCATGGAGAGCTGGAACTGGGAGGTTCATATCACCAGCACACAACAATGCCAGAGCAACCCACTGCCCATCAGCAGAGAGCTGGCAAGGGGGAAAATGGGACGTTTTGCAAGAATCCTAGCAGAGAAAGGTCTTTACTCAGAGAACAAACACTTTCCTTGTCACATCCTGCTCTGTAAGGCACTCAGATTTGAGAACAGGCTCTCACTGTTCTCTGATGGACTGATTCTATCTGATGTAGTCTGGACAAGTTCTGGATGGGTTTGAACACGTACATAGAAAATACTTGCACTAACCTGTTCTTCTTCACACTAGAAAAGCATCAGATTTCATTTACCTTCCAGCTGTAAACTAACACTTCAATACCCTAAGGCAAGTTTCTGCAACCAGTTTCTAAATCCACATGATGCAATCCTGAATCATAATGTTATTCTAAAAGAAATGGCATGTTTTGGCCTAGACCCCCACAGAAAGCACTGGTTTGCAGGTCTGTGATTACACTGGCCCGGTCTCTGTTCACCACCTTATCCCCAGGAGTGTTTGGCAACAGAAGAAGGTGTGTCTAAAAGCACTCCCATATCTCTATTCCCAGGGCAGCTCACATACATTAGTGCAGAAAAAACCCCATGTGACCCATGGAAAACAGTTTCAGGTATGCACAAACAACTGCATTGCTCAATAAGCAGAGCTAGCATTTTAAGAAGCCCTTATTATACTAGACAGAGATTTGACCAAAGGGTGTTCCCAGGCATCTGAGCCAAGGAAACGGCATCCCCAGAATGAGGGAATGGAAACTCTTGCACTTGGAACACATTTGTGCTGGGTCTCCAAAAACTGGGGCAAGGCCTGTCACTGGAGGGGATGAGGGAGATCTGCAATACCTCCTGTAAATCTTTTGCAAATAAAACAAGCACTTAAAATCAGCCATTTATATACAGTGCCAATCAAACGTACAAATAAGCCAGGCTTGTATCTCCCCAAATCACCCAAAAAAGTTTAGCAAATCATTTAAAGTCTCTATTTGGAGGAAAAGGGTCAGTTTTAAAGGAAACAATTTCAAAACCCATTAAAACCACACTACCACAACATACTTTAACCATTCTCTTCCACAGACACTGCTAATAACACCCAGGATGTTCCATTCCAGGAAGATACTATGCATATACAGAATTAGGGACTTTTGTTTCTTCAAATCCCAAACATTTTTGCTTCTGAGACTTCACAGAAAAACCTGTTGGGCGTTTTTTGATGCAGGCAAACCATACCAAATGTTAGCTAATGGGAATTACACTCCCTAGGGCTGCTTATCACAATTAGCTCCACCAACAGAAGGCACACACAGGGATGAATCACCCAAGGGCACAGAGGTTCCAAGAATTTTTCATTCCTGGTCTGCACGTCGGGGTCTGCACATCTGTGTACACACAGCATGTGAATATGAACAAGCATGAATAATGTCAGGCAGAACTAAAGCTGCCGTGTATAAGCACACAACTCACTTCTGCATGACTATCCGAAATCACTTTTCTTTCAGTTAAAACACAGGGCAACATTCCTTTGCCCTCCCTCCCCTCCTCGCTCGAGCAGGAGGAAGTGGTGTCCGAGCTGACTCACGATCCAGGAGGCAGCAGCGGGATCTCCGCGGTTCTGCTCATGGCCAGGGCAGGGTGGGCGGGGGAGCCGCGCCCAGCCCCGGCTCTGCCAGCGGGGTCCAGCCCGGGGCTCCGCAGGGCAGGGCTCGGCTCAGCGCTGCCCCCCGGCAGCACCCCCCGACCCAGGGGTCCCTGTGTCCCTCTGCAGCACCCCCCGACCGAGGGGTCCCTGTGCCTGCCCTGCAGCACCCCCCGACCGAGGGGTCCCTAAATCTTCCTTAAGCACCCCCAGTCCGAGGGGTCCCTGTGCACCCTCCCTTAGGCACCCCCGACCGAGGGGTCCCTGCGTCCCTCTGCAGCACCCCCTGTCCGAGGGGTCCCTAAATCTTCCTTAAGCACCCCCACTCCGAGGGGTCCCTGTGCCCCCCTTAAGCAGCACTCCCAGTCCGAGGGGTCCCTGTGCCAGCGGCGCCCCCGCAGCCCGGGCAGGAGGGAAGGGGTCGCTGCCCTGGCTCGGGAGGGTCCGGGCCCCTCTGTGCCCTCGGGGGTCCCTCCAGCCCCGCAACCCCCGGACGAACACCGCCCTCAGCCCCCGCACAGCCCGCTCTCCGCAAGGCTCCGGCTGCAGACTGAGCTGACAGCACCACGGTCAATCCAGCCGAGTCCTCGCGTACATGAGCGAGGACAAGACATGAGTGTCTGGGGAAGTTTGCCCGAGTTTGGGGCCGGTTCCTCTTTCCTGAGCGCGCCCGCCACACCCAGTGCCGGTGCGGGGCTCCCCGAGGGCAGCAAAGCGGCACCGAGCACAGCAAAGGACCGCGGGCAGGGCCGGGCACCGAGGGGCAAAGCGCGGCTGCGGGAGGGAGGACCCCGCACCGGCCCCCGCATCCCGACCCCGCACCGGCCCCCGCATCCCGACCCCCGCCCCACTCCTGCCGCAGCATCCCCCGCAGCATCCCGACCCCGCAGCATCCCGACGCCGCCGCGCTGCCCGGCGGGGGCTCACCTGGCCGGGGCTGTGCGGGCAGGGGGCTCTGGCTGTGGCTGTGAGCGGCTCTGGCAGCGGCTGTGGGGCCGCGGCCGCCCGGGCGGGGTTTTGTAGGGCCGGGCGGCCCCTCCCGCCCCGCGTCCCCCGGCTCGGCGCTGACTCACGGGCCGCGCCCCGCCCGAGCGGGACCCGCACCGGGACCGGGACCGGGACCGGGACCGGGCTGGGCTGGGCTGGGCAGGAGCGGCCGCTCCCTCCGTGCCCGGCCGGGGAACGCCCGGGGGATGCCGCCGATGCCGCCCGGGGTGCGGGGGTCGGGGCTCAGCCCTGTCCCCGGCCCCGCACACCTCCATCCCTTCCCGGCGGGTCCGCACCCCGAGCCCTCTCCTCTGCCTTAGGGGCGGCTGGGCTTTGGCAGCCCGTGCTTTGGGCTGTGACCCCGCGGGGCACAGCACCGAGTCCTACAGGACACAGCACCGAGTCCTACAGGACACAGCACCCCCAGGCACCTCCGGGCACAGCACCCGAACACCCCTGGGCACAGCACCGACTCCTACGGAGTCCTGCACCCGGACCCCGCACGACCCTCCCTGCCCCAGCCCAAACAGCTGCTCCTGCTCGGGGCTCCGCCACGGCCACCAAGACGCCCAGAGCCCGCAGTCCCGGCCAAGCCCCCCGCCCACAAGGGTCGGTGTCAGCTGGGGCAAGGCTCAGTGGCGTCTGCCACAAGCAATAAACCCTGGAAGACCAAGACAATGACTCTGAGGCTCACTGAATCATGCCCAGATAACCCCAAGAGGCTACCACACCCAGCACAGGGGAGGAAATCAAAACTTCTGCCAGTCTGAGGAGCGACAAAGACATTTCTGAAGCACAGGTCTCACACCGGTAACAAAAGCAAGATATAGTGTTAAGAAGCATTTGCAGATCTTCAGCTGGATCTCTTGGGATGACACTTTCACCCCAAAAGTGTGGCCAATTTGCTGATGATCGATCTCAAATACTTCAGAAAAAGGGAAGCCCTCCCCATTCCCAATACATGCAGTTATTCCTGTAACTTCAGTGTGGTTTTCTTAAGCCCCTACAGGTGAATCGATTTAGGTAGCCCTTTTGGCTATGTTGTCACACACTGGCTTTGATTCTGCACAGAAATATTTGTCTCTGGTGGAAAATATTTTTTGTAGGAATAGACAGAGATGTCCTCTGGCAGATGCAGGGGGTAAAAAAGTTTTAGGCTTATCCAGGTCCATAAAAACAGCGGTGGCAAAAGCTGGCAAACAGAAAAGAGACAAGAACATGGGCTGACAGACAATGTCATTGCTGGGATGAAACAAGATCAGAGATATGAAAGGGAGAAATACGAAGAAATATTACACTTGACTTCAAACATGGAGACAATAGAGTGGACACAGGAGCTGGTCATTGCTGAAGGTAAAACAATGTTAATAGACCTTGTCCGGTTAAACAAAAGTGACATGAAGGGGAGAGCCATAGGAAAAGGCACATCATGGAGCTGTTTTGTCAGAGAACTCTGGTGCCAGTATTGCATGAGTTTGACACGTTAACTTTCTTTTTGTCAAGGCCACTGTGGTTATTTCTCTGTGTATTAATGAATCCATCTTGCAAAATTAATTCCTGGTTATCCCACTTCAACCAGTGTCTGTCACTAACAGTTAAACAGATGATTTTCCCCTGCTTTTCAGATTTCTTAGGGAAAAAAAAAATCCCTGACAACTTGGAAATGTGATTCACGGATCAAAAATACTTCAAGTCCTAGAAGTAACAGCCATTCTGTACTGCAGTATTCACTAGGAGCTTTAAATAGGGATAAGCAGCTGAGCAAAGGCCAGAGAACCAATTTGCCCACTAATGGCTGCACAACCCCTCAGGGACAGTTTTTTAACCCCCATCTCTTGTCAAACATTATTAAAACAAAAGTAGCAAACCATAACTACAACATCCTTGCCAAAGAAAGTGTTACTACTCCCACTTCCTGAGAAATAATTTTTTTTTTTAATAATTCAATATGTCTTAAAATATGAAGTAGTTCATCTCCCACTGTTAATTCTGGCTAACTAGATCTTCATATGAACAGTTTGCAAAAACTTTGATATCAAGCAAGCTGTTATCCCTATAACCAACAGCTTCAGAAATGTTGTCTCTAACATCCAACAATCACCAGTTACTCAATCTCAGAATCACACATTCACTTCAGTTTAAAACAGCAGCCTCTCTGAACTTATACAAACTTCAGGGACTGTTGAAGTGATTTCAACAGAAAAAAGGACTGTCAATAGGAAAAAAAGAAGAGTAACTACATTCAGAGTCATGAAGATAAAAACATTATACTATTAAACATTATACATATTATGAACTTCCTCAGTTGCTCTCTGATTATGTAGGTCAACTGATATCAAAGGCACTTGTAGCAGCTGGGGACTCTGAGTAGTATGAACAGCAGAAAATACATCCAGGCTTTGGGCAGAACAACCAACCATTCCCTAACAGCAAGGCCATGGATCCAGCCCATAGAATTATGATATATTCTTCACAGCTTTAAGAAAAACCCTGCAAACCAGGATGTCGAGGAAGGCAGCAGTTAGACTGTGCAAAGAGGAAAGGCTCCTCTTATCTGCCAAACAGGGAAAGGAAATTAGTTCACGGGAAATCAGTAACCAAGTGCCTGAATCACCTTTTCATATGAGACATAAGGTAGAGTATCACATAGGTTATTCTGAAGATTGGCCCAAAGCTTGGAGGGTTTGTACAGCACCTCCCACGAGGGGCTGTGGTCCATGACCACTGCTCCTGAGCACTCCACTAAAGTAACTCCTGGCAGCACTAGCCTGGAGAAAAGGCTGCGACAAGGACTGCACTTAGCACAAGCCCAGTGTCTCTGTGTCTGCCTCACAGATGATTTACTGGAAGAACATGCCTGTAAGCAAGGCAGTGCCAAGAAAGGTTTCCAATTTGGTTTTGCATTGTTTAGTTCCTGCACTCCCTTGAAATA
>JAWWEW010000017.1:16631840-16695449 GCA_035583185.1 Anabacerthia variegaticeps
GCCTGTAAGCAAGGCAGTGCCAAGAAAGGTTTCCAATTTGGTTTTGCATTGTTTAGTTCCTGCACTCCCTTGAAATACCTGCACAGAAGGTCATATTTCAAATAACCAGCAACTCCTTCAGCTGCAATTACCTGTTTGTTACCCCTGGCTTCCTGCATGCTGACCACAGCAATCAGAGAACACACTTCTCTTGACTGGAGCTCCACAGAGTCCTGGGGATGGAAAAACAAATATCATTGTGCCAACTTCTCATTTTTTCCCTCTGATTGTTCACTGATTAAGCTCCATCCTGTAATCTATGGACATGCTGTAGGTCCAGCTATTGCAGCCTCCCAGACTTCGTGACATTATCATTATTAACTCTCCCATTCTTTTGTTACTGCTTGTATTGACACTAATTTCATCTTTTTTTTCTCTCTCCATTCAATATACCATTGTTTTCCACCTCACCAACACCTTTAATTTTTCCTATCATTATCTTCTTATTATGTTATACTACTGGAGGCTTGATGTGCATAACTTGAATACTCAATTTAAGTTCCCCTCTAGCCCAAACTTTATCTTTGCAGTAACATCTTTGCATATGGGGTCGCTCCAGCTGATTTTTCTTTCACCTCAGTCTGTTTCACTTTTTTGTCTACACAGCTCTTGCTCACACTCCTTCAGGATACTGTCTACAGAAAACAAAGGTGCATTAACACTGGAGCTATGAAGGCCACAATTCTGTCAATATGTATTGCTTACTTAAACCCGTTTCTTCCACTGAATAAAAGGGGGGAAGGGATGAGGAGAAACGACTTTCTGGGTTAGGTGTGGCTGAGCCTCTATGTACTGTTGCTCCCTGAATGTGTTATGTTGCAAGCGGATAACATAAATTCCATTCTGGTTAGGCGTATGGATCAGGCAGACCTCTAGGTGTTGTTTTTGCACCTTGATTATCTGCTCTAATTTGGGAACTGCCATGATACAAACACACACAGATTTGTTATTAGCACTTAGAGTAATCACAGGTTACAAAGAAAGTTAAATATAACTTAAAAGGTATGCCAGTTGGGTTCCCAGAGTAACAAATTAGCAGGTTATTATGTCTATGGCTACAGAAGAAAGAAGGACTCCTGCTTAGCACACCTGGTAAAACTAAACACTGAAAGTGCTTAACTGGTTTTGGTGGGGAAATGGGAGTTGTGTTTTGGTTTGTTTGGCTCTTTTTTTGGAGGGGGAAGGGTGTGTTACTCTAAATAGTACAGAACTGTGATCCCAAAGCCCGTTTTTGAAAAACAGGCTAAAGACCAGAATACCAATGCCAGCTTTTATCTAATACAATGCCAGAGAACCAGACATCTTGTTAGGTGCTCCACCTAACAACCTAAGCCCTCGGATTAATTCTATTCTGTGCAATCTCATTCCTACACTACATGCACATTCCTGCACAAATGTTTTTCTCCACTCAGAATTTCATTTACTTGAAATAATCCCTTTTAAAGAGCTAGACTTAATCTCTGGAATGATCTTGTGTGTTGGCCAGACCTCTAATATTTTGTTACATGTGTGCTTTACAAATGCAGCATTATAATAGGTAAGGAAGCTGGCATCTGCCAGTCCAGCCTGGGAACAGAGAGCTTGTGTGCTTAGGAGCAGGTCACCCCGTTAAGACACTGGCCCCTGGACTGTATGCCTTGCAGTGCCATGGTTTGCTGTGGGACCTTAGACTGCTGCCTTCTGACTGAGCAGGTCCCATCTTTCAACTGCTAACTCTTCAGGGCAAAGATTAAGTATTGCATCTGCTAAAGAAAATGGTAAACAACATAAATTACTTCATCAAGATAAAACAACAAATTAGATTCATCATATTGTTTCCAGTTTACCTTCATGTGCTTCACACAAAGTCTACATTACATGAAAGCTGACATAACCTTGGTTAAAGGGTATCTACTTCACCAGTCATTGTGGCTGGCAAAGACAGGACAGGCATTATGTCCTACAGTTACTTCCCATGCAGAATCTCAAAGTGCTTCACACATAACGTAAGAACCTGACAGCAAATGCTCTTCATTGCCAGTAAAACATCTATCTCTGTCCCCCACCAGTTGGCTGCATCTTGCACTTGACTTCGGAAAGTTTCCTCTTACACTGGATTCATCCTCACCTACTTCTCAATTCTATATTTGCAAATTAATTTCTGTCTGCTGTTCGGTACCCCTCTTCTGAAAATTTCATGCACATCTAACCACAACCTTAGTTTGAACTCTCACTTATTTTCAAAGATTTCCCTTCTCACCAGCGTAAATAACCCCATCATCATCATCCTTTTATCTCTCAATCTCAGTGGATCCTTCCACTCCAAGCCCATGGGCACAAGGAGTTTGCCTCCACAAAGAATCAGTTGGGTGACTTGGGGTTCCAAATTAAGACCAGAGAGTAAAGAAAAAAAATATTAGCTAAGATTACAGTTACAGTCAGAAATAAACTCCTTTAAATATTCACAAAAGCTAATAATAAAGAAAAACTGTCTGGGGCACACATAAGCCTAAATAAAGTCACTACCACTTGGCAAAATCCATAAGGTTTAGGAGACTGTGGTGCAACCCAATGCACTGGCTGTCCACTGTCCAGCAAACAACCCGGAATCATCCCTGCTCTGCGAAGAGGCTCGGAAGGAAGCAAAGCCCTCGGTAACTCCCAAGTAGCTGACAAAGGTAACAACGTGGGCCATCAGCCTCGAGGGTGCAATGGGATTTTTTCCCTCATGACTCAGTCCAGGCTCCTGCACATCCTTTCCTTCTGTTTGGGGCATGCTAACTTGAGTAAGCCAGAGAGGTTTACGTGCTCAAGTGAGACAGGGATTCAGCGAGGAATATGCATCATGAACAAATGCTAAACCAGCAATTCAGGTACGTGTGAACACAGAACAGAAAAGGAGCTGCTCTGGCACACATTCAGCGTGAGCATTACTGGTCTCTGGAGCTCAATTCCATTTCTAACCTAAGCCCTGAATCACCAGCACTTTGGTTTTTCAGCTGCCTCACAGAGCAATCATCTGGTGAGCGAGAAGAGGTCGCCTGGATACAAACATAAACAGAAATGAAACTCTTGCCAAATCCCTTGTGCTGGTACTGGCGGTGTGAACAAACCCGGCGACTTCGCCCCGCACGAAGGAGCGGGGAGGCAGAAACAAAGAGTGCCTTACAGTGTGTGTAACCACGGCGGGGGCATCGCCTCGGTCCCGCGGGGACTTCCCGGTGGGGCTGCACAGCCACACGCCCTCAATGCACGGATCAGGCAGCCTGGGACAAAAACAGAACTGTAAAGCACTGGCAGATATTAAAGAATTCTGTTCTCAGATTATCACGAGTACCCTCATCACAGTTTAATGTCCTGAAGGTTGGAGAGTTGCGATTCCAACCAAACCGAGGTATCACGCTGCCTTTAGCCCCGCAACTAATCCTTTAAGTAGTCCTAACTAGTCCTTCAGCATTAACAGGTTCAAAAGAGCCATCTCAAAACCAGAACCACTCTGCTGAGCTCAGCTTTCTCAGCAGTATCAGCACAATGCTGCCAGCATAAACAGGCTCCTTAAGAGAGAGCTGAAACCCATTCACATGTCCCAGTGCTTAAAAGGATCCTGGCTGCCAGCTCTGCTGCGCTGCTCCCCAGACTAAGAGCACACTGGAAAACACTGCAGGAAATATTACAGGGCACGTAGGAGCCCCTGACATCATCCAGAACAGACCGGCATAAATAATCACTGCAGAGTCTGGCCTGTCTTGCCAAAGGCCAGAAACAGCTACAAAAGATGGAAGCTGCCAAAAGTCCTCAGGGAATTTTTTTCCGAGGAACAGCGTTAAAAAGCTTGATGTAAACCCAAGTCTGTTCTGGTTCATTGTTTCCCATCATTATGTGCTCTTTCCACTTTAGTGACTCATAACAAAAACAGTCCCATGGTTTGGATTAATCTCCTGGCCTCTGCCAAAGGACTGGGGAGGCTGTCACACCTTAAATACGTCCCTGAGAATCCCGGGGAATAACTCTCTAAGTTTCAAGGAACCTAATTAAGCACCACCTAAACTTACCCTCAAAGTCCTTAAACAACAGGTCCCTACGGCAAATCTGCAGGCTGGTAACTGCACACTGCAAAAATGATCTCCTTGTTGTTTAACACCATGCCACCTCTGAAATGTCCCAGGAAAGTGAATTTTAAAACCACTTACAGTGTAAAGTTCACTGACAGAAATCAACAGACTATTACTACAGTAACCTGGAATACAGCTGCAAATTTTCAATTAAAACCAATGATTCTGTGGAATTTGTTTTAAAACAAAAGAAATTGTTTTAAAATAATTTGTTTTAAAACATCAGCCCTGTTTTAGCAGAAAATAACATAAACCACAGGATTTTGAGAAAGTTCTGACATGACCTGAACTTCTTTAACTAAACTAGACTCACCTGAGGTAATATCTAGGAACAAATGATACCTTGTAAGACAAAGGCACATCACAGATTCTTGATTACACAGGACTGTCTACACCAATGTTGCTCTTTCAAGTGTCATCTTACAGCTTTAGAGAAGATTTAAGGCAAAGTAACTTGACTTGAAAAAAGCTGTTGATTGAGAGAAAGGGAATGGCTGTTATTAAAAGATTTGTTTCTGCCAGGTAGGCTAAGACTTGCTTCTCCACGTCAGCAGCACAGGTTTGAATTCTAAAACCAGAGAGCTCTTCCTTTAATGAATCAGAAAAAAAATACATTAAAAGCCTATTGTTTTAGCATGGAAGAGTACATGTAATATTTAACATTTGCTTTCAAATAAGCCTTCAGTAAACACTTCTACCCGAGCTGGGTGACCTCCACTGCAGTGTCCTGCACACCTGTAGCCAGTGCTCACACCGAGGACCGGTGAGGAGACCAAAAGGCCAACACAACTACAGATGATTTTCAACCAAGTTCTCAACACTGAGGTTTATTTTCCCAATGCTACTACCCTCCAGAAGTCATTAACAGAAGAATGAGCAGCCACCACCACAGCATGTGTTGAATCACTGAGCTCCAAACAGCAGAGGAGAGATGGGAAGCCAAGGTGGCTGATCAACAAGAACAGATGTGGAGGGACAGGCAGACACCATCCTCCCTTGGGACATACAGGCTGCACCAAAGATGCTGCAGGAAGGTCTTGCTAGTATGGAAAACCAGAACCCCAAATTCAAGCCACAGCCTGAAACACACACACACACATCAGTAACATGAAGCCACAAACATTTTTTTAAGCCAAAGAAATGTCTGCAATAGTTTATCTTCTCAGCTTGTCTATTTGGGCTGGTAGAAAACCTGTAAATGGAAGAGAATGTATTCTTTTGATAAATACGATGTTGTGTGAAATATCTTCCCTGAAGAATGCAGGAAACAAATTTATTTATTCATGTACCAGCATACAAATTTACTGCTTGTTATTAAAACAACCAACCAAACAGGCTGCAGCGACAGGTCTACTGACCCACAAGATTCTTTTTCTCCAGACATAATGAGTGTCAGTATAAAATTCTCTCCAGGTTTTTTAACCTCAGTGTGCTGCTTTTGGATTAAACAAGCCAGGCTAATCAATCTCACTGTGCATTCTGCTTAGGTTACCTACAAAGAAGCCCAAGAATTTCAGCAGTGATTTGAGCACTTGTTAATTTGGAAATGACTACAAAAGCTGTTGAAAGTAAAACGTGCAGCTTTGCAGTAACTATACCTCCTTTTTATTTTGTTACTTCTGCTATTTACAAAGAATATCCAAGAGAGCTGCACAAGACTGCTGTCCTCCTGTCAGTCAAGGGAACAGAACTGCAGGTGGCTACGTGGTTCTGAAATAAATGGGTTTTGACTGCTGAGGGACATTGTAACGTGGCCACATGACCTGCTCAGCAATGGGGCTCTGACAGCTTCTTCCCTCCCTCTTTCTTAAGCTCAGATTTAATCAGATCATTAAAATATTTGTTGAAGTGCTCTGTCTGCCTGGCAGTATAGCCCACACTAGACAGACTAATGAGTGACTTATTTCAGCAGGAATTTTTTTTGGCATTCCTCGTGGTTTTTTATTTTGAATTGTTTGTGCAAAGATTTGGTAGGTGGAGCTTTTGAATCAATTGCAGCAGGCCTGGCACAGGATGGCACTCATGCTGTTCCTTAACTATGGGATAAACAAATGCTAAAGCCTGCATTAGGATAAGAGTCAAGAACAGACTTGAGTTATTTTCAAGGTTGCATCATTACTCCAAATCTCATTTTCAGTGACGAAATTAAATTCTAAACAAATATTCTCATTTTATTTATAGACACTTTAAAATAGTTTCTTAAAAACACACCAGAAGCATCAATCTCAGCACTGATTATTAACATGGACAGTTACAAATTCATTTACAGAAAACCCTTATGTTCTTCTTTCTGTGCTTAAAGTATATCAGAAAGAAGAGCTAGGGGAGCTCAATAAGACAGGCTGTGCTCACGACTCCATTAAAACCAGCATGAATGCACTCCAGCAGCAGCTGTGGGGGCAGCAAATCTGAGGGAGGCAAGAGCAATAGGCACAGGCAAGACTGTGGGAGATGGATCTGGGAACAGAGTCAAGCTCTTGGGTACACAGATGTACCCTCACATCAGGAAATTCGTCTAGAAACATAAAAGAAAACTCCAGCTGAGAATAACTGCTGCCAACAACTGATTCTGCACCCACATGGACAGAGTTTGACATGCTGTACTTCAGTTCCAGGTCTGAAAAAACACTAGACTGGTCACTACTTTTCTTTTTTCACAAAAGCACTTGCCTATGAACTCATGTATAAACTCTGGAAGTCTACCATGAGATCACAAAGTCTGTATAAGGAGAGGCCCAAACTTTCTGACACTATTTGGGCAGAGAATGGGCAGTTATACCCCTGTGAGCCCCCCAAGAACACCTTTAGTACATGTTGAATAGACAGGAAAGTCTTCATGTGGCATCACTTGATAATCTATGATTTTGTTTTGTTGAGGAAGTCACTAGCTCCTTTTCTATTTCAACATTCAAATCTAACTATTCCCACAGTGCTCACACAGGGCATTGCCAGCAAAGCACTGACTGCATTTAGATAATTGATCAGCATCACTGGAGTGCCTCAGAGTCTCCTGTTTGCTGTCTCCCTGGAGGCATGAGTTCCTAAAAGCCTGCAGTGACGCAAGAATTCAGGATGCTCTGGACAAGGCAGTGGCACAGAATAGACAGGGAGTTTATAGCTCTCACTGCAAGGCAAAATTTCAAAAATGGAATCCCAGTTACACGTCCTTGAGTATCAAAAGGCTTGAAACACTCAAAACACTCAAAAGCATGTCAAGGTTTAGCAAAACTCAGAATTATTTTAAAACTAGATTTTAGAGAGTCAGAACCATTACCTTTGTTCAAAGAACTGTGACAGCATCTGCTGTGGTAGAGTTTGCTGTTTTCTTTCTTCACTGATTATATTCAGCTGGTGGCAACAAACAACTGAGAGGCACTGGTGTGGGACGTGCCTGTTCTCCAGGCAGGGGCAGGTCAGGGGACCTTCCTGCCCATTCCTGCTGCCTTACAATCTCATGCACAGGTGGAAAACTTTTAGCCAAGAACCTCTGAATAAGTTTCAGTGAAACCAAGATATGTTCGTGCATCTTTTGGGAAAGCTGGCTCTAAATACTGTAATGGGAACTACCACTGTTGAGCTGAAGGGAGCTGACTTGGCTCATTGGATTACATAGCTTAGCTCAACAATATTAGTACACTTTTCCTTTTGCCACTTCTGAACAAGGATGTTGCCTGTTGGAAAAATAAACAAAGTTTTTCTCTATTAGGGCAATCAAAAATAGGAAATGCACACTTGTACAAGCACGCTGTGAATGAACAGAGAGATGTGGCTGCTACATTCCACTGCAAGAGTCAGGGAACGTGTCACTGGGGTCTCTCACAGCCCCTCCCTTCCCAACATAGTTATTGTTACCTCAGTCATTTTAATACTGAGATTATAGTGACAATCTTTTAAGTGACATAATAATATGTAAGTGACAGTCTTTTCATATTTACCAGAAGATTTTAAGCACAAATAACAAGAAGACTATTTCCTCTGCTGTTACATTTCACACAAAGCTACCATGCTGTCTGGGGGAAGAATGGGGTTTTCATGCCTCTTCTTTTTTTTTCTCTCACTGGATAAGTAGAAGAGAGAAGTATCAATACTGAGAAATGCCCTGAAGGCTGCACTAGGACTGATAATGTTTAATAATCATGACCCTAAATTATTCTACAAACAACTTAAAAACTGGCAGTATATTGTAGTTCCATAAAAACAGCCAAAGAATCCCTCAGCAAGGTAGAGCACAATGGTGTCTTCTCAGCCTTACAGATAGATGGGGACCAGTTTGCCTTCTAGACACAGCCACAGGTAAGAGCAGCCCTGAGATGATCTACAGGAGACCTTCCTAATGCTCAGAATGGCTCAAATCAGCCTTTTGCCAATAACAATCTTCTACCTACACTAGGTAAGGTGTCATTCAAATGATTCATGCTTAAATAGATGGTCACCTGGCCATCAAAGGTCTTTTCTGGCACTGAGAAGGAAATTAATTTGGGATGAATGATACAGGAATGTATCTTTGAAAACATTTTAGTGTAATAATTTGGACACAGAGTAACAGAATTTGAACTTGTAAACAAAATTCAAGAATCTCTGTAGAAAAATACCTTCAGCATGTATGTAGAAACATACTTTCAGCACACAGAAATGTCATGTATCAAGCAATGACAGTGCTTCTGGGAAGTATCTGTGCTTCTAAGAATGAATGTATCTTAAAAAGAAAGGAGAATTTCTCAAGAGAAGCATCTGAGAAAGTCACATCCAGTCAGACTTAAAGAGACTGAAAATAGTCCAATTTGCTCTGGTAGAACTAAAAGCAAACTTAGACAGAACTCAGCACTAAACACTCTGGAAGACTACACCTGAACTGATTTTTGTATTCTTTTGGAGATAAGGTACTATTTAAAATACAGGGCAAGTAAATCAGAAGCAAAGGAAATACCTCCTCAAATGGCTCCATGCCTGTTACTCAGCTCCACAGCACGGGCTTGGAGAGTCCCTTGCTGCTGGCACTTCCCACCTGCCACCACCACAGGGGATGTGTGGTCACCTGGTCCCAGCTCTCTGTGCTTCCAGCTGCTGGGCTACACTAGGGGACAGACAAAAAGTACAGTAAATCTTTTCCTAGTATATTTTGCACAGACAGCATCTAGTGTATTCCTACAAGTCTTTGCAGTCCAACAGGAAAGTGGAGAGGGTTAGCCAGTCACAAGGGAATGAAAGCAGTTTATACGTGATTCATTAGTGCACAAGGCACATGAAATTTAAAAGCTATACAAAAAAGATTTCTCAGGCAATAACCCATTGCAATTAATTGTACCAATATAAAGTTGCATGGTTTTGCACATCACCTGAAATTCCAGGTAAGGATGCCTCCTCCAAAACTAACTTCAAATTGTTTGTACACGATACAAAGCCATCAGTTTAATCTCCTCACAAACACCACTGAATGGGAGAATCACATCTTACACAGCATGGCAAACCTCATGTTCTCAGAGGATTTCTTCCATGCCTAGTGCAGTGGTTCATCGCTCAGAGCTGAGTGACCAGTTGAGTTGGTCATGAACAGGGTTCTCAGGCTGATACTGGGCCCAGTCCTGCTCTCTCTTTTTATGCCACAGTAACATGGCAGAGCCAATTTCTCCTGAGTTTGCAGATGACACCACAGGGCAGAAAAGGTTGGCACAGAGAAGTCACTACTCAGAGAGACTCGGCCAGCCTGCATGGCCAGGCCAACACCAACTGCATGACATTTACAAAGGCCAAGTCCTGCACCCAGAATCAGTCCCAAGCTGCTCCATCACCACTGGACTACCAGCATGCACACTGGGAAGCTCAGAGACCCAGGATGCAGAGAGTGCAGTCAGCCTGGCCAGTGCTGCAGCTCTGAAAGGCCAGAGAGCACACACTGCCCCTCCTCACACCCAGGGGACAAACTGAGGAGGGAGAAATGCACCTGGGACACCCTGGCTGGGCAAGGACACCAAACCACTGTGCACTCCAAATGCATATGGAAAGGACACTCTTCCAATACAGGGACAAGAAGTAGTAGCTATATTCAGGAACAAGCCGTATAAATTGCAACATAGACACAATCCACTCCAAACACAGCTGAAAACTGAAATTACAGGACAGGCTTGTGGAATCTGTGTGCTTTTTCTCCTCAACTCAGTGGGTTGAGGCCACAAAAAAGATCAGCATTATTTTGCTGGAGAGCAACACTTACCCTGGAGGGTCAGATCCAGGCCCCCTCCCTCTCCTTCAGCTGGACTCTCCTGCTTCCCACAGCTTTGCAAACTGTGGTACATTTAGGAATTTATGCTTTGGTGGCATCACAACAGCCAGGCTCCTCCGATTCCTTCTTCTTCTTTAGGTAGCCATCCCTTCAGGAACAGTCTGTACAGAGCAGTGGTCCAGCTGCTAACACCCAGCACATTTTCTGGCCTTACTGAAATATTTTTTATCAGTTATTTTGTTTGCACATTTTCTGTTTCAAATTTCAGATGTCACTGCCTGAAAGACACATACTGCCCCTTTTCCCTTCTCCTCTTATCAAACCTCTTTCAATAGATTTTCATTTTTTATTTATAAATGGAGTATACTTTGGTGCTCCCACCCGTGATTCGTGAACAAAACCAGAGTCTTTCAAAGCATTAACTCATTTTAGAGCAAATTACTTCAGTTCCACTTAATCAAAAACAGATCAAATAAAACATAACTGAATTAAAATGCTATCTCATGTGTTGTATACAAACTCCAGAGTCCCTACCTGTTCTAAACAGACAAGAAACTACAATTAATTTACTATCATTAGTAAGATACTAGGGTAATATAACACTATACTATTAAGAGAAAAATGCAAGTCTTTTAGGCATATAGATATATGGGCAAATAGACCACACCTTTCTGACACATGAAACTGCATCAGGAAACTAAATTCCATACAAGTCTGGCAAAAGTTTTTATATATACAAACTGAAAACTGCTTTGAATCCTCCACACAGAGTCAGTTATCTGGCAAAAATGACTCACAGCTAAAATACTCCTATTATGAGAAGTCACTAAGGGCATTTAGGATTTTGAATCAGAACTGTTTGTAATTTGCAAACACCCGTTCAGCTTGTCATTAGCTTATTGCTGCAGCTAAAAGCAGCAGTGGCAAAAAAAAGAATACACTGAATAATACTATAAATATATCTAACAGTTGAGGAAAAAAAAAAGCCACCCCAGAAAATGCTCTGTATTTCACAAAGAACAGTTTTCAATATATGTTCATTGTTTAAACCAGATTAGAAAAAAACAACCCTACCTTCAGGATTTTGTAACAGGTAAACTCCAGTAAACAATTTTTTTTGGTTTTATCTTCATGACATCAAAACGTGTCATGTCAAGCCCCAATGAGCAGAAGAATGCTTGATCAGATGTCTGTACTTGGTAACTTCCCTAATCCAAACAAAAAACTTGGAAGAACACCTGTAAGGCCTCTTGTTTCTGGGATGGCACTTTCAGCATTACATCCAAACAGCTCTCCAGAACATCAAACAAACATTGGCTCAGACATTTTAAAGTACTTGTGTTGTTTACACGACAAAAATGGGAAAGAATTTATTGGACTTGTTCTTGTAGCTTTCAAGAATTCATGTGCTCTTCTAAATATGGAAAATATAGGCAGAAATCCAGAAAATGTAAAACAAAATCACTAAGAGAATTTTCAAGCCTTGATTTCTGTTGAAATTGTTTGATGAAATACTCAAAGCACAAACCATAAAAAAATGCAGAGAAACCCTCCGTCCAAGTAATCCCACTACAAACACATCAGAGAATACAATGTGCTTAGATACCAACTTTCAAAACAACTTTAATTTTTCCACACAATTCACATGCTCTAGGAAACCACATCACACTCTTCCTAGACAGTCAGGGTCCCTTTCTCCTTCCTCCACTCTGGCAGTTTGGCTCTAACAAACTGCTGATGCACAGCAGAGCTTGGTAGGGTTTTTGGAACATGACTCAGGCCTTGATCCTATCATTTGTTGCTCCAGGAAAACATTAATACCCCAGGTAAGCACTGCTGCATATCAAAGTGATCTGACAGGAGATTTAGGCTGCAGCCATGCAGAAACACAGTAAGGAAGTGCAATGTTCGTTTTTGAAGGCACACCAAAATCCAAATAATTTTTGGAAATTATTCTGGGGAAGCAAAAAATATATTTTACTTGTTTAGCTGTGTAAAATTTAATTGTTTAGCTGTGTGTTTCCTAGTGCAAATTTATGGCACCTACTATTCAAATAAACAGTTTTGTTCCCCGAACCTCTCTTGTTACACCATTCTAAAATGTTTAAATTATTTAAAAACTGGGAGACATCATGTATCAAAAAGGCCAAATAGTGAACTTGAAGTTGTCCTCCTTGTGCATGATACACAAAGTAAAACATATCTTTAAAATATGCCAGAATAAAATGTGTGGTGATTTTGGAAGAATTAAGAAAACTGGAAAGTTATCTTTCCTGTTCTTCTGTGGTATTGGAGAGTACTGTCAACCACTGCTTCGTTCTTCAATATGGAGCTTTTCTACAAAAGCCACAAGACCAACAGAAGACCATTTTTTCCCATAACCAGCCACTTGCTTTTTTGTCCTGACTGAATTGGAGATTCTCCCTTGAAACACATCCACTGAAAGGGTTAAAGGTGCTTCAGCTGTGGAGACATTTCCCCTGCCAGCTGTTCTCCCTCCTCTGAAGCTGCAGGAAAGCCTCAGATTTTTTGTTTCCTCTTGTTCTTCTCCAGGCCTACTCCTACTTTGCTTGCATTTTGTTGTACTTAGTGTTCCATCTTTTCTTCATTTTTCTTTGCTTGCAGTAATTCTTCCGCAGCTTCTTTGGAGCCACACCTTCATTTCGAACAGGCTTAGCCGGCTTGCCTTTGGTTTCCATAGCTACTGGCTTTCCCTCACAGGGTGTGTCCCACTGTCCTTTTGCCCCAGTCATCTACACACACGGGGAGAGAATTAAAACAAAAAGCGACTCAGAAAACCAAACCACAATTAATAATCTTAAATCTGTAGTGAGCACAAACACGTACAGCTACATTCAGAGAACTGCCTTCTAATTCTTGTCACTTCAAAGAGGCCACATCTGGGGTGGTGGAGGGCACAGCTGGTTTCCTGTCCCCAGTGGGATGTGACCAGTCCTGCCCGTTCCTCTCCCACGTGCCAGCATTTCCTGCTGGCAGGAGCCAACGTGTCCAAGGCAATGAGGAACAGAGCACAGCTCTGGTTTGAATCAGGACACGGCTCAAACCTGCCACACGGCCTAAGAACCATCCCAGAGCTTGCTAAGCCAGGCATAGTCAGCACGGGGCTTTTCCACAAAAGAGGGAATCCCTGCTGAAGAAAAATTGTGCTCGAAAAGTGTATGACTTGTTAAAAAATATTAGAGATGAGAGTGGGATCTTCAGGAAATTTCCAAAGCATGACAGGCATCACTTACTCACTGGTATAAATTACAAAGCAGGATGGACTCCTAAAAAATTTATAACAAAACTTTAGAGGCAGACAATTAGTTCTTCTTTTCATAAGAAATTTTACATTGTTTTCGAAACAACAGCAACAAAAATGAGATATTAGTGACTTTAAGCTATATTAATTTTCACTTATCCTAAGGAAGTCTGGAAGGAAGATGACATTCAAACACCTAGAACATTTTACTTCTTTAGGTTTAACTGTGCTCTGATGAAATGCAGAATGTAAGTACTGTGTAAAGCTGGTTTTAGTAAATGGAGTTGGCCACCCATACAGGATGCTATATTTATGCCTGAGACACAGACATCGTATTCCCCTAAATTAAGGTTCTGCCACACCTCTGGACAAAGTATCTGTGCTTCTAATACAAATCACCCGTTACTGTATTTCAGATCCAGCACTGTGTATCTCCTGTTCCTCTGTTCTGCTCCACAGGGAACGGGGTCCCAATGAGAACTGCAGTTTCTGTGTCACTTCAAATTGCAATGGGAGTCTCCTCAAAGGTGAAGGAGTGCAGAGCAACCAGAGACAGGGGATCAATGGCAATGTGTCTGACTGAGCCACCAAACTTTGGGGGGCCCAAGGGAGCCCTTACTTTGGCTGTGAGAAACACTGTTACCCCTACAGGAGCTTTGTTTAAAATTACACACCAAGGACAGATCCAAGATGCTGCTGAAATCAGGAATCACAAAAGCCTTCAGAGAGTGGCATGAGGGGGCTGAGGAAAGTCATAAAGCTTTCAGTAAAGACTAAAGTTGCTTGGTTTTGCCACACACAGAAATGTAAAAACTGACAATTTTGTGTGTGCGTGGCTGATTTGCTTACAACCTCTTGTCTGCATGACATTTGGAGCATTTACAGTGCAGTGCTCATGGCCCACTCCACACACAGAGGATTCCTCTCCTCTGTCTGGCTCCTTAATGTCACTAAACTGATCAGAATCTACTACCTTAGGCCTCAAAGAAATACCAGTTTCTGCTGAAACAGTTAATAAAGTTCAAGATTTTGAGTTCTGGAGGGAAGACAGAGGGACAAATAGAGATGAAGGTAGAATTTAAAAAAACTGAAATCAGGTTTCTTCCTGAAATTGTTTGAAGAAAAAGTGCGCCAACAAAAAGCATCAGAGAGGCAAAATTAGAAAATCTTTATAAATGCAAATATTGTACCCATTTCTGCTGTACTGAAGTGAGCCTATGAATTGCAAAGCTTTTTATTAAGACAAATCCTACATTCTTTTTGTTGTCTGAAAGTATCATTAGGTCACATTAAGCATGTAAAACTTAATCTTGCAAGAATTTTGCCCTCAGCTGAGAGAAAAACCCCATATTTTTAAAAAAAACCCCAACACAATGTATCACAGAGAACTGTAACACGAGACCAGTGGGTTATAGCCTGGCAGAAGAATCCACCTCACCTGATTTTACTTGCTTACAGTTGTGCTAATTATTCTTACTCCTGTAGTCATTAGAGATACAGCCCAAGTCCTGCCATCTAAGAGGCCCATCCTGGACTGGACATGCACCTTACAAAAGATTCCATTTCCCTCTGTTAACAGCACAACAAACCCAAACGTTTTTCCACCCTGTAATGTTTAAAGCTAGGTGAGAAGAATTTCACCTAAACCATTTTTCAGGAAAAAGGCATTCTTACTCTTGGTAGTGGATCCAGGACTCCACAGGGTCTCTGCCCCCAAAGATGAGAGGTAACTCTGTTAGTTATACACCCAAGGGACTGAAACAGACTATTTCTAAACTGTTAATCTGCTTTTCCATCCAGTGAGATACTGACCTTCTGTTTCCAGCCTTCCTGGGGTGCAGGTGGGAAGGTGCATGGAACTCTTCCATGACTGAGGTGGTAGGGCAAAGGGAGGTTGGGATCCAGTGGCACCCAGGGGACTGAAAGAGTGGCAGGGACAGCAGGCAGATCACAATGAGCTTTGTGTAAGTTATAGGATGATCTCGTGCCCTTGTCAAGAGAACTCTTGTAAATTGAAACTGATGAATCTCCTGCAGCATGAGTCAATAAATAAGAGCCCTCCTGCAAACTAAAAAGATAAAAGTTCAAAATGAAAAGCAATATTTACATGTCTGTTTTTTTCACTGCATCTGGATAACAGCTATTGTGTTCTCCATGCAAAAGCAAAACATCCTCAGATATTTACTTATCAGCCCCTGCTTTATAAAAAGACTGTGGACAAGAAAGCATTAATTAAACTATATTGATACATACTAATTAACGTGTCAATAATGTATTCATAATGTACTAATTTATCAACAACACACAGACTGCCATCATATTCAACTCAACATGTAAGCATACACTGAAAACCATCCATACTGGGCAAGCTATAATTCCTTAACCAGTGTCTTACAAAGCATAACACAGATGTGGGCACAGATACAAAGAACAGACATTGTGCTTTCAACACACCCAGGATCAAACAGGTTTATGGAAAGGCAAATGTCAACCAACTGCCCATATCAAAAATCTTAATCACAAACCATGAAGTTACAGAAATTATGAAGTGCAGGAAAACTCCTCTGTAATTTGAATTGAGAGACTTCACGCTCAGTGCAAGAAACCTGCCTCACAAAAACACTGAAAAACACTTTCAGTCTGAAAGCCTTGAAGTAGCTAAATAAAGGAGCAGGAGAACGGTTGCAATGTCCAGAGAAAGACATATGCTGTTAGAAGCCAAGCTAAGCAGAAGTGAACATAAACAGTATTATTTCTACAAATTAAGCAAAAAGACTAACGCAAACCAGATGCCCAAATTCTACATGTCAGCTTATATATGTAATATTACAACTCACTCCTGCAAACTGTTTAACCAGCTCAGAAGAGTCCAGTCTCCTCTACTGAAAAACTGGTTCATAAAGTTCTTGCTCTTTTGCATCATTTGTACAACCCCTGAAATGCCAAGCACACAATACAGTATTGCATCATGCTATGATAGACCTAAGAGAACTTGTAAAGTATTGCATGTATCTGCAGAAATAAAAATCAGAGTAGATAAGCATTGTACAGAAGAAACAGGATCAGGTGGGTAATGTAGTAAATAAATACAATTAACAAGAATTGAGCACTTACTCAGACACTTTCTTCAAAATGTGATGAAGTATATTTAATGAATTTGCAGGCCTGTGAAAGAAAAAAAATAGCAAAAGTAGTAGCTTGCAAGGCTTGTTAGGGTTTCAAATGCATTGCTAGAGAAACCTGCTAAAAATACTCACTTGATCAATCCAAGTTTTTCTCTTAAAGATTCTGGAGAAATCTTTTCTAGCATAATAAGTTTTGATGTAAAAGCATCAATATGTCCTGAAAAAGAAATTCAATTAACACACTAAAATTAAAAATGAACAAATGTAGAAGCGTAATTTGCAGATCTAATGCATTTTTAAAAGAATAAAAAAATGTATTCTTTGAAAGCATAGAACAGTGAAATGTATTTATCAATGTTGCACATAACAGAGAGCACAGTGCACAGCTGCTTGAAGGACAGCCACCTGTAGCTGGACTCTCTTTGCAAACCAAGGAGATGTCCTGACTCCAGTAAATCTTGCACTTTGGGTGATGTGTGGAATACACACCCTTATTTTGCCCTGGCCTTAATCTCCTCAGTCAGTTTGTATCCTCCTAAGTTCCTCTGACTGTTGTCACTATGTTCCTCACTGGATCAAAGCGGATCTTTTACAACAAATTTACATTTGAGTTCAATATAATTGTTTTTCTATGCTGATATGTTACATGCACAGTTGTGTTATTGGATTTTCTGGGGATTCTGACTTTAGTATCGTCGGTTTTTTCCCCTCTCACCTACAAAATCACAATTTACATCTCAGGCCTTGCTGATGGCAAATCGTTAAAGACCATTTGTCTTTGACAGAGAGAGGCACAACCACTCAGAGCTCTCCTATCAGGTTTTTAAAAGAAGGCTGCCAAGGAGAGTTGAGCCCACATTTCACTTGGCAAGCAACAAAGATCACCAGCACAGCCTGCACATGGATGTGGTGACTGTTCCTTACCTCTGGTTCTCTCATGTCGAGGTTTCCCAGAAATCTATTCTATTCCAGCTCCCCCGAGGAGGATGAGGAAAAGGCAGCAGAATAAAAGATAGCCTGCTCAGTGCAATTTACTGTCTTACTACAAAGCTGCTCTCATAGGAAGTGTAAATGCTCCACTGCACAGTTCCAACTGCTAAACCAAAGCACTTCACATTCCAAGCGAAACATTATGAGCAGTTTATGCGTTGTGTAAGAAGACTAAGTAAGAACTCTCACTTTTCACAAAATAAATTCAAAAAATGCACTAGGACAACTGATTTATTTTAAACACTGCACTTTGATACTTTTCTTGATATGCATATTTTGAGCAAGACAAAGCAGCCAGATTTAATGTTCTGCACTGGTGACTTGAGGAAAAGGGACTTGGAGTCATCATTAGAAAAACAAAATAATCTATTTGAGTTCTGTATTCCTCATCAAATCACAGCCTTCTCTATTTCTAAACTCATTGACAACTAGGGAAAAATAAAATAATAATAAATATCTATTAACTACTCCCACCTAACTTCTCTAACTCCATCTTATATTTGAGAAGTGATTGATTGAGAACACTTGACATTTAATAAATTACCCATATAGTAGCACACAGGGTTTTTTCCAACCCATTCTTCAACCAATCTTAATTTAAAGGCCAACATTATCCTATTCAAGTGAAAGTAAACTATTCTTTCAGAAAGTTTTGCTTAGGGCCTTAATTCAAACAAGTGAATAATGGTCAGGGTAAAACGCTCCCAATAATCAGCAAAGCTTATCACAACTTTATTTACTGCTTAGATCAAGTGCAAGTGCCTTATTTGGGAAACTTGTCACAGAGATTAGTCCCTTTTCAGATGCAGGATTTCCTATCAGAGCAGAAAGAGGCCTTAAATCAACAACCAGCAAGGTGCTCTAACAGCAAGAGGAAGACAGCGCTTCGCGGTTCTTTGATGATAACATCTCTGCTTTTGTGCAAACCACCAGCACCTTCTTTAAGAACATAGAAAATTCAACTTAGTATCACCCCTTGCAGGTTGTGCAGGAGGCCCTGGTTACTCTGGGGTTGTGTCCCGTCTCTGAGCTGGCAGCACTGCTGAGTCACCACGCCGAGCTGAGATTCCTCCCTGCGTCACAGACAACACTGAGGAGTGCAGGACAATTACAGGGCAGAGATCAAGGTCCACAGAACTTCCATCCACTCTTATTTGGCAATACAAAAGATGGCGGAGACAATGAATTAAGTCTTTTCAAGATAAAAACCGTTGAAGCAATTCAACACTGGAGTCTACTGCATGCTCAGCACTTCAAAATTAGAGGCTGAAGATGCAGCTGCCTCGGAACTGCCAGAGCCAGAATGCTCAGGAGGTCCTGTGTTAGGAATGGGAAGATCCCCATTTTCAGACAGCTGTTCCACACTTCCACATTCATGCTGTGGGGTAAATTTACAAAGAGCAGTAAATCTAGAGCTTTGCAAATAGTTTGCTTTAAAAATTCCTTTATTATAGAACAAAATATTTCACTTAAAATAATTCAAATTACAGCATTGTCTCAGAAGCCAAGGTATAAGCCTTTGTGCTGACTCTGAACACACTACACCAGCAGTCACACTTCTGGGCATCAGATTTATGACAGAGAATGAGATATTCACCCCACTAAGAAGCTGTCCATAATACAGGGGTATTATCACCCTTAAAGAACTGTCCCTGGAATTTCAGGACAAAGCTTTCTGATGCAAAGAGCCTTGAGTAAACCTGGACATTTGCAACACTGCATTTCTTCACACCTCCTATAGAAATACAAACCGAAAGGCAGAATTTCACAGCTGCCTTCCAAATATTTCTCACTGAGAGCAGAAAAAATCCCTAAGTATCATATGATAACAGTTTCCTATTAAAGGCTGTGGTGGATGCTCTTTCACAGAATGGGTATTTACTTCCATGCATGTTTTTTATCTACCTCTACTAGAAACCACACAGCAGTACCAAAAATCTGCAGTCCCCAATTTGTGCACCTGAACAAATCAAGTATTCTGTCAGTATCAAAGGCTGGAAACGTGCTGAGAGTTCAGCTCTGTATTTGTAGCAGTTTTTTCCCCCCAGGTTGGGAGTACAAATCTGCTGTTCAGGACAGTGGCAGCCCCCAGTAATGCTGTGCCTCCTCAGAGCCCACGGAAGGAGAACTCCTGTGGGTCCCTGGATTTGCTGCTGGGCAAAGCGTATCCAAGGGCTGACAAACAAACATCTCTGCAATAACCACCAGGGTTTCTCAATCCCATTGGTGTTTTCTTCCAAACACACCAACAGAGTGTGCTGGAGGCCAGGTCACTCAGCCTGCCAGCCCAGGGCCCCATGCCCGTCCCACGGCAGGCACCCAGGGAGGGGACACTGAGGAGAGCTCTGTGTGGAACAGCCCTGCTTTCTCCTGCACTCCCGGGAGTCTCTGGGAAAAGGGGTGTTGGCTGGATGAGCTGTCTGCAACCTCCTGCCAAGCCCTACCTCAGGCATCCTGTAGCTGATGGGAGATTAGATAGACATCCACTGCTCACTCTGTGTACTCAGCAAACACATCAGCCCTGTCCCTGCAGTTTCATATTTCCTCCCACTGCTTGTGACTCGGGAAACGTTAATAAAAATGTTGATAACATTTTCAACAGAGAGCCAAATTGCAGTGCAAGTCAATGTACCAGTCTGCTTCTTAAATAAACAGAAGAAATGCTTCTCTATTGCATGTTAAGATATAGTTAGAAATGGAGAACTGCACAGAATTAGCTCTTTGTGAGGATTTTTTTTACGGAAGGGAAAAACCACAGCAAATATTGCTTCTCAAGTTTAAAATTAGAAACATCATTTCCATTAAGTACGGAGAGCAGACAACAAGAGAATCAGCAAAACTACTACCTCAAATACATCAGATTTCACACAACCCTTATAATTCTACGGTAGGAAACAGTTTGTCTGTGAAAATTACAAAACTGAAGCTAGCATTTTTAAAATAGCATTCTGATGTCAGCCAACAACAGCAGAAGTGTAATACAGGGCAACAGTGGAAAGGTTAGGCAACCCCAGGCCACAACTGCTGCCATAACAACCCTACAAACCAGGCCTTCTCCTGCAACAAGAACGTGAGGCAGTCCCACTGCACAACATCCATTCACTGTACAAACAGCACTGCCCTCACTCTGGAGCTCGTGCCAAGCATATTCTAAATATCAACCAGCCACTAAGCTGCAAATTTTCCCTTTTAAAATCACATTGATTACAAGATAATTGGTTTCAGAAAACTCCCCATATATTAAAAAGGTTGGTAAAAAAAATCTGGCCACACTCTTAGCATGCATTTTTAATTTCTCTACAGAACATATATCCTAACAGACATAAAAACCCTCCTGATGTTTAAAATGTCATTGAACAAACACGAATACAGCATTTTCTACAGGACACTTGTTAGTGAAACTTTCCTTATAACACTGCATTTCTAACGTGCTTGAGCTTATGCCACTTTGAATAAGTGGCCTTACAAGCATATCTTTCTGCTATCATTTCCACACTTTTAATCCCTGCTTTATTGTCTTTTGATTTTCTGTGCTCAGGATAACAGCTGTCACCTCTTTGCCACAAGATTTGTAGTTTCCTGATTTTTTCTCACTGAATGTATGTTACTGCTAATTCAGAAATTCTATGCCATTATCACCTGTTTCCGTCTACAAAGACCATCTCTTTGATAGGGATGTTTCAAGTGATATCATATATAAGCAAATTAAGTGTCATGGATCAGTTAGAGATGGACAATGGGAAACTTGGAAAGCACATCTCAGTAAAATCCTCCAGCATTCAGAGCTCCTGAGGAACAGCACAGCCATGCAAAGAAGCTCTCAGTACTACTGTGCTGTGTATTTTCTATTTCCTATTAGGAGTTTCATTTCTCCCAAGCCAGAAAATTATTTCCAGAACCTTAGCTAGGAGACACTTGTAAAGTGTTTCCAAAGAATGTCACTTTTCTTGTTTCTGAATAACAGAACCTGGCTGAGCCCTATCCTGGCTTGGTTTTCCTCAGATCTTGTATCTCACCTGTCCACATATTATCAGTGTAAAACAACAACATTACTTCCTGTTCTCAATGAAAAATAAGTAACATTTGGCCTTTTCCCATACTGCAAGCTGAAAGGCCAAAGAATCAGTATCCTCTGAGCCACATACCTCATCTTCTGTTCATCTTCTACTTTGGTATGCAATAACAAATTTATTTATAATGATTTTACAAAATTATAAGATATATTTACAGCTCATTTCATCAAGAAGTATTTTACCACTGCTATGATAATTCATTATGCATGAGTAAAAAACCCAAAACCTAAAAAGTTACCCCCAAAACCCAAAGATACTTTAGGTCAGGAATATTACTAACTTTGGAGAACTTAATTCATACTACAAATACATTTGTCTTTGAAAGAAGAATAAATGCAGGTCTGGAAAACAAAAATTAACAGACACTATTTATCTAAAAAAAAAGTTGGAATATCCTCATTCACCTCTAAATTAAATTTTAAACAAAGCACATACGTAAGATAAAAGTGAAAAACAAAAAGTTCAAATAAATAAGAACATACAGACTATGCCTTTAATAAATATGGATCTCTTCTGTTATTCTACAGATAGTCACACATTTTCTTAGGAAAAAATCAACACATGAACTTACCAACATAAAATAAGCATTCAGAATGTAACATACTCTCTGTCCACAACTGACAGACTTCACTTTCTGTAAGAGCTTCCACTCCATAGTAGGCTTGGTATTCCAGTTTGGGCAAGAGGAATACGGGAGTAAGCTGCAAAAGAGAAGATGCAAGAAAAACATGCACTTGCTGTCCAAAAACATCCACAATTTAACTACATTTTGTAGTCTCTAACTGTCACAGTCTTCTACCATAGCTGAAGCAACAAAGACATTTCACAGATTTTGTGTGAAAGCCACAGTGCAACCTTGGAGTCCAGAGACTCTGTGTTACACAGAGGAGGGTGAACTGCACAAAAAACCCCCCAAAATAATGAAAAAGGCCTAGGCAAGCTTTTCCAAATAATAGAATTCTACCACCAAGTAATTTTCCATGCAATTACATTAATTTGAAGTTCACACTTCTGTGCTCTACTGCCCTCTGCAGAAACTTAAGAAAAAATACACTGTATTTCTGATTTGCTTACTGTTAGTGGAATCCTGTCACTTATTTCTCTTGTCAGAATCTCACTTGAAATTAGAACCTAATGCTTGGACTCTCATTTGAAATCAGGGACTAATCTTTGTGTGCTAACAGTGACAGAGAAAACCTAAGCCTTTTCTCACTGACAAATCACACCTTAAATTCAGCAGAAACTTGAAAAACAAAAACATAACCAACCAGTTTCCAAATAACAAACTAAGCAGGCATTTATGAGCAGTGGATCCATAGCAAAGAGATGGCATTTCTTCAAAAGAAGATTCTGAGCAGAGAATCTTAGTAAGTAATCAGAGCTGCAAGGATCTATCTATTTCCATTCCAACAAAGCATGAACACCTCACAATGCCCTGCCTGCTGTAATTCAGGAATCCTCAGGAGGGACACACCACATCAGACTTGCTGCATGACTCAGAGGACTCTTGACAAAATAATAAATTACTGAGCATTACAGAATAAGCTTCCCTTCTCCTGATGCTACAAGAGTATTTCCATTAGAATTGCATTTAAACAATTTTATTTCTAAGATGTACACCACATTATTTTCAAGCAGAGTGAACAGGATCTCTTTTTATCTTTGTGTCCTCTGTCATTCATTTTATCTCCTATTTCTCTGCTTAACTAGGCATAATAGCAAGGCTGAATCTTGCTTGAAAGTATTTAAGATCATGAACATTCTCAAAGCCTTGGGCCAAACTCCTAATGACTGCATTAACTTTCAAGAGTAGCTCAAACTGACGAGTTTACATGAGTATTGTTACCTGTGCATATTACTGTAGTAAAAACCAGAGAATCACACTTGCTTTTCTTCTAATCAAGCAGCTTTAAAGAAATCACAAGTTATTCTTCCCTCTCTTCCTACAGCAAATATTTACTTCAAGAAAACACAAACTGTAGAGTCACAATAAAATGTACTAACTGAGTGAAAGCACAAATGCTATAAAGGACCAGGAATGCCAGAGATGTCAGTTCAGCAAAACTGCCTAAAAACCCGGCCCCATAAAAGCTCAAAGCAGTGTGTGTACCTTTTGGACTTTTTTCTTTTTCTGGTACCGTGGCAGTGACTTCACTTTCTGCACCGTGCAGCGCACGAGGAGCAGCAGATCCTTCAAAGTGAACAGCTTGTACACAACATTGCCCTCCTGAGGAGCCTCGTACTCCAAAGGGTCTTCCTCAAGCACCTGCAGCTCACTTGGCAGCTTTCCTACAGAAACCAAATAATGCAGAAAATCTACCTTTATTTTGGTACCTTTTTTACCATGAAGCTGATCAGCTTTTTTTCCCATGCAGTATGGTTTTTGGTTGGTTGGTTGTTTTTGGGGTTTTTTTGCCTAGAATCTGTTTTGCTTCCTAAGATTTTTAGATGAAAACTATTTCATTAGGCAGAAAAAAGTCACTTATGTATTAAACCAAAATTAAAAATAATTACATTTGCAAAGTGTCCACTTAATTAAAGAGTGTATTTTTAAATAATCCTGCATCATTAGGTTTCTCATACAAATAGAGCTGGGACTCCATTCTTGTACAAGAGTAGTTCAAAAGCAGCTTTTTAAGTCACAGTCACTCAGCACAAAGGAGAGAAAAAATTTATTTACACTGAATTCCTCCATTCACCATTTACTGGAGTAACTCAAGTCTCAGGTCTGGACAGCAGCAAACCCCTCTGCACCACATGGGATTTGCTTCAATTTTGACAGCAGTGTATTCAGAAGAGATGCTGTTGGCTCTCCCAGTGCTTTGAGGTACATTAACAAACATCCCTTACAGATATTTAAACTAAATATTTAAAATAAACAGAATAGACTCCAACTTAAGATTATTTACTGAAAATTTATCCAGTTACCTTTTTTTTTTGTCCTGTAGAAATGTGGAAATACATGTCAAAACTACCCCTGCAAATAGGTACTGCTGCAGTGCTACACACATGTACATTTGACATTAACTTTAGAGTTTATGTGCATCTTTGAATATGTTCTGAAATGTGTATGGTGTGAGAGATTATCATCCAAGGCACTGGAAGTAATTTTCTGTTAGTAAAACATATAACTTAACTTCGGCTTTCTGCAAAACAGACATGCAAAAAGGTCTCTCAGCTTGTTGTAGAACTTTCAAACGGTACAGTTGTGTTTCCTGTTCTTACAGAGTCACTCTTCAGAACACCAGCATATTGCTTTCACTATCTCTATCAAAACAATCAGTATTTCTATTATAAAATACCTGAATTCCAGACTCTATCCTTTTATGAGACAGAGTATCATGCTGCTCAACCCCTCAAACCCAGGGAGATGAAATGGTCTTTTGGTGACCACTAAAATTCAGTTACATCAACAAAAATGAAGGAAGCGATAATTTCAACTAAATTGGTTGTGTTAACCTACAGATTAATAAGCAATTAATTCCAACATGCCCAGATGCACAGCTAGTCAGAGAACACCAAGCATGTTTTCCCCCAAAAAGCATGGATTCACTGGAATTAAATATCTGAGCAGAGGATCTGTCCTGATGCAAAGCTGCCTGTTTCCTGTCCATCCACCCAACACAATAAAGTGCTTCTAACCTCAGTTGTGCAGAGCTCAGAGGCAACTCAGGCATGTGAGACAACCCTCCAAGGCCATGGTCCCTGGGATCTCCAAGACTTCCTAGCTCTTGGCTGTGGCCTTCAAGCAGTACACACTCAACAGCCAGCTAAACGTCTGAAAACTCACAGGGGTGGCTGGCACTGAGTCCTCACTGGCCTTCTGGGAAAGGCTGCTGGGAGCTAAGACAGCAACTGAGGCACCAGGCTCAACACTTCAGACATGCAAATTTCAACTTTTCTTTCAAGTTTTAATTGCATAATTTGATGATATTTTTATTCTACTAAAAAGTAAGGAAGTTCCATTTTTGATTGACAAGAATCTATTTTTGCAGACCAGACTACTCAACTAGTTGAAATTCAGTGCAAAATTTACTTAACTTCACCACCAAATGATTTCTTTTCCTTGCTTAAAAATCTTGTGTACAACAACTTTTTCTTTCCCTACAGTAAAATAGTATTTCACATTCACCTCTGTGGGCAAACAGCTCCCAAAATGTTCCCTTACATGTGCAAGACAGGAATTACCAGCACACTCTCTGTGGGAGAACTGAAGTCACATCTCTAAACAAACGTAACAGCTGCTCTATTAGCACATTCTTCAGATGGAGTTAAAATGTTTTTCTGTCAGATTTTAACAAAAATTTGACATTTTTCTTCTTACACAACAAACACACTTACTCTTTGGCACTCCCTCAAAAAGCCAAGTCCAGGTATTTCTAGAGGAGCTGTTGGGATTGGAGGCTGGGGCTGCCCCAGTTTCGGTGCTGGAGGCCAGCACTGGTTTTGGGGACTGAGGCCCCGGGGCTGGCACAGCATTCCAAGTGTCAGAGCTCACCACTGGCTCGGGAGCTTTGGGGGAAGGTGACTTGAGAAGTTCAGTTTGCATTTTCAAAATCTGCCCGACAGGGTCCAGCTCCTTGGATAACTTCCTGGGAGGTTTCCTGGAGGCTTTTTTGCCCAGATCCACGGCATCTGAGCCCTCAGTCACACTTGCTGAAGGGCTCTGGGTGGGAGAAGGAGATCTGGCAGTCCCTGCTGGGCTATCAGAGACAGTGGCTGGTACAGCTGAGTTGCAACAATCAGTGTTTTTACATTCTGAATCAATGATCAAACGTTCTTCATCCGTGTCACTACTGCAAAGAGAAGGGAGAGCCTCACTTTTGTGTGCAGCATCAGACTCTTTCCTGTGGCCAACTGCACTAGACAGAGTCAGTTTTGTTTCATTGTCCAGCACTTCTTCAGTCACCACATCCTGTGTGTTGCTCAGTGCCACCCCCACTGACCTACAGCCTTCACAAGGGGGATTTTCTTCAGGGCTCAAGCATGGAATGACATCTAATGATGGAAGCTGTGTGCTGGCACATGCTGAAACTTCCTGCTGGGAAAGGGTGTTCTTCCCTTCTTCATCCCCACTGTCTGTGGTGCACGTATTTCTTCTCCCCGTTTTCAGGCCATGGGATAAAACTTTAGCACTGTTACAAACTGTAGGAAAAGCACTTTCCATTTTAGAAGTTCTTGAGAGCTTGGCAGATGCTCCAAAAGTTTCCAGTTCTGTAACATCATCATCAAAGTCCATCCCTGTGTCATCTGGAAGGGGAATCTTCCTGCACTGGTAAGTATCAGAAGACACCTTAACACAGGAATGAAACAGTAGTAGCATTTTAAAAAATAACAATAAAACAAACCAGAAACAGAATTTGTGAACAACAAACAAGACACGGTCAAGTTGAAAATGTCAAAAATGTTCTACTATCCGAATTTTGACTACTGGGAAAGAGGGGCGGTAACTGAAAAAATTTTCCTGTTCAACATGGAATATAATGAGTTCTAAGAGCTGAAAGGCCTTTCCAAAGAGAAATAAAGAATTTTCTCCACTGAAGCAAACTGATCAAAACACATTTTAATGAAGTAAACATTAAAGCTGAGATGCCCATGTGGTAGGACCACTTAAAGAACGAGACAGATATTTTCTAACAGGGTCCATAACTCAGCAGTAGAAAAACGATCAACAGAAACCCTACATTTTCCTTCACTATCACAGAAAAAGCAACTTAGGAATTACAACACAGGTTCTTGGGTTTGTTTGTTTTTAAAAATAGGAGAACCTACATACATCCCACTGAAACAGATTGTCCTCAGCTGGTTTGTCCATCCACACGTCAGAAACTGAAACATAAGACGTTTTAGTTGCTAGGAAATCCATTGGAATTTCATGGAAGATCTGATTCCTCTCTCTTGTTGTCATTTCTTTTTTCAGCAGAGGTGAATCAACATAAACCACTTTAGCTGGTTTGCTACCTTTTCAAGAACAAAAAGAGATTGAGCACATATTAAATGAAAGGAAGAAAGACTGTTGTATAATTTAAATAATAAATCTTTCAACTTCCAGTTATGGTCAAATCCATCCCACAAACACCCTAGAAGAAATGAAAAACGATCCTCTTGTTCACTAACAACAGAAAATAAAAGTATGTCCAAGTACAGTGTGAATTATGATGATCCTGCAGCAGCAACACACACCACATTAACAGCTGATCATATTTCAAATGCAGTTCTAAACAGAGAATTTGTAAAATATGAATTTAGGATTCATCGCTTCTCATACTGCGTTTTATCAGCAAATGTTTTCTGTTTTCCCAAAAGATCTTTTTTCTTCCTTGGATGAAAGTCCATTTTTATTTTTGAAGTCTCATTGCCCAGAAGTGATGGCTGCAGCTTGTTTTAATTCCAATCAGTACCTGTGCATGGGCTCTGCTGCCCCACTCTTTTATTTACACCTTAACACACTTGCCCAGGAATGACCCAAAAATGAGTGTGATTCCCTGCCCAACATTACACAGACAGCAAAGCACATGGTGAACACAAAAATAAATTAATGCAAGGGGTTGGTTCCAGGGAAAAGTGGAAAAGGAAGGAGCTGAGAAACCCTTCCAGAAACAATTCATATTTCCAACACATTCTGAATGTCCTCTAAGTGATAATTTGGGATCCAAAAACTACGTTTAAAAACTGTAATGCTGACAACAAAAGGAATCAGACATACCTTTACCGATAAACTAACTTAATTTCATGTAGGAAAGTGCAGGATTTGTAAACTTTGCAGATAGCTTATTTACTATCTAGAAGTCTGTTATAGATATTTGAGTGAAATGCACACAAGGACTTTCCAGAACAACAAACAAAACACTCATAATGAATGAACCCTGTGTATTAAAAAAAATAAACAAACACAAAAAAAGGGTACCAGGAGAGGAAGCCACTCTTCAGATTTCTGAAGGAGTGCTTGGCAACTAACATAAAGCATTCAGGTGAGTTCATCACTCTATTAAAAATATTTTGGTTGCAATTGGGAAAAGGATCTCCATGGATCTTCATTACTTTTTTACTCTTCTGTGATGTATACAGATCCTTTCAATTCCAGAAAATGTCTGCTCTTTGCTTTTTCATAAAATTCCAGAATATCTCTTTTTTTTTTGGCTTATTGAAATTGATAATTTTAACAGCTTCATGCAGTTGATTTCTTTCCAAGGATCACAACTTACAGTTTTGAAAAACAAAAGGATATTTACCAGGGTTTTTTTGTTTTGGTCTGTTTTTTCCCCAAGTGCAAAATAGCTGTATATCCAAATTCAATGTTTATGGTGATAACTGTGGAGGTTGGTACTATTTTCAGTAACAAGATGTAGAAAACTACATGAAGTGACTCTGGATCAGCTTTCCAGCTTTACTGGACAAACCCCCAAATTTTTATAACACAAACATCCCATACCTGCAACGCTGATCATTTTAACACAAACTGGAATTTCCCATTGTTCCTTGTAGTTTAGTCCGTGATTATTCAGTAAAGCAAATAATGATTGATTACTTAAAACAACTTGAGGACAGTATTTCAAAGCAAGTTTTTCTGCATTTGAATCTGAACTAATATCCTAAACAGAAGGAAAAAAAAAAAAGTTATTTCTTTTAAAGTTTTTGGTTTTTTTAAGAAATACACACATTTAAATTTACAACAAAAACTCCAAATCCAAACAAACATGGATGAACATCTCCCCACAAAGTCCAAATACCACCACAGTGGCTGGAGTCCAAATGAAATGAAAAAGCAAAAATCTTATGCAATCACATTGGAGCACGAGAAAATGTATCTTCTGAACTTGTATTTTCTGTTCATTTCTATCTATTTGAACTACTAGGTTGAACAGGAATTTAAAAGATCATGAAAAAGGAGTGTAATTAAGAAAAAAATTCCAAACCAGATGAACTCACAAACATATATTCCAGATCTTCTTATGTAATAGCACAATAAAGACATGTGACATTAAAGTATGGTTAGAACTGTACTCATTTCAATACCAATTGCATATAAAGAACCTTAAAACAAACATAAAGACATGAAAGAACACAAATTCAGAACTGAAATGACAAAACTGTTATACATTTCCATGAAGAAAGGAGGCTGGGAATGCTCATGAGTGGAAGAACACCATCAAGGCCTAAGAAGATCCTTGGCACCAAGGCCACGAGAGAAGTAAGAAAAACCAAGCTGTGTTCTGTTCTTCTGCCTCTTGAGACATGAGCATGTTCTGTTCACAGCTGTAACATCTACTGAGACACAGACCATCCTCCTGCATCACCTCTGCCCCTTTCTTCAGCAAAAATGCCTCAGAAATCACAGTGCTTCTACTGAAAGTTTGGGTTTTGAGATGTGAACAAATTCCTTAAAGTAGCTGATAACAAATTATCTGGAACAAACAGCCAAAAAAATAGCTCTACTGAATGAAGAACTCATTGATTTTTGCAGGGGAAGAACATGAACAAACATCAGCAATTTAAAGGTAAGGTGGAATGGAATCTGAAAAATTGTTCAACCCATAAGAAGGATCAAACTGCACTTCTGTACAAAAAATGCCTTCAAAATGACAATAAAAAGGTTACTTACATTGTGCATAATCTGAGCCTTTTTTTCTGGAGTTATAATAGATGTCACAGTTTTATAATCTGTTGGCAGCTGAACAGGCATGGCAGGGAAATCTGTTTTACCACGTCTTGCTGTACCCTTGGAGTGATCAAGCAGTATCAGAAAACTGATTTAACATCATCATGCTGACCCAACATTCCACTTCTCATGGGTAAAAATACTAACAATTTATGTAGGTGCATTATAAAGTTGTGTTATATGAAAAACTATTCTATTAATGTAATCTTTTTATGGTAAGCATACAGTGAAAGACGTTAGCAGCTTTACTACTTTAATAATAATTTTAATTATCAATTATAACCCCTAATGCAAGCACTGGATAATAGTGGCAAAAATCCCAAATCCTTGAGTAACACAATCCTGATGTAATTCTACTTATTTGAAAAAAAAAACCCCAAACCAATATGTATACACAAGATATTACCATTACAAGAAGATTTTTTTCTAGCCTGAAGGTCAACTGTGTATGAAACTTTCCTCCCATGATACTCATGATCTCCTGGAGCGTGTAGAACTCTGGATACTTTTGCACATGTCCAATACATGCACGTAGCAATTCCTAACATAAAAAGAAAAAGTTTATACATTTGTATCTTTCATAAGAATCTAATCTTGAAAAGTTTTTTTCTGCCACTGCAAGTTGCATTTAAGAACTTGCAGATACCAGTACAGATCTATAATACTCTAACAATCACTGGCATCAGAACTGAAATATATTCTTAATTCTTTCAGCCCTCCATAGGCAAGGCTAACAATGTATGCACACAGACTCACTATATATAAAGACCAAACCCAAGGTTTAGTAGAGTTTGAACTGTGCTAAACCAAGTAATTCCTCTGTTCAGTTTATTTATCTTGGCTTCTAGAGGAAAGAGTATCTTTCTGTGTTACCACCCAGCTCACACCAGGCCTAGGTAGAAGTCACAAAGGTAAGGACACTGGATGATTCAATTGGTGTTGAAACTCACTGTCATGTCAACTCTAGATAATTTTTGGTATGTGAATTAAGTATTTAAGATATTTTGGTTTTATTTAGTAACTAGAATGAATTATTCTGCTAGTATTGTTTAAAGCTAAATACGTGCCTCTCTTTCATTTTTAACTCCGGGTATCAACCTTACAATAAATGAGACTTCAAGTTTCAGACACATTTTGTGACCAGATGACAAGATGACTTTGAAAAACAGGCACAAGATATAAAACTGCAAAACCAATGCCAATTTTTAGGCAAACATAAAAAAACACAAAGCAAGATTTGTGCCTTCACATGTGCTCAAACTGTGTGTTAACCCAGGGACAGGAAAGTTTAATGAACCTGGATTCTGGAATTCTTTTTCCAAAATGTGCTATAAACCCAAGAATGATACATGAAGTTTGATGTTAGAATCATCAGAGTGGATGTTTAACACAGCATGAACCTGAAGATGATTATGATTAAACCTGTGTCACCTCTGATTAAAGTGCCTTTGTAACATGCTGTGGAGGAAAGCTGAACATTGTGTCCAGTGGTGTGTATGCAGGAGCAACACGTTAATGTCAATGCACACTTAAAATGCAGCTCCTCCCTTCCCAAGTACAAAGATGTGATTTATTGAACTGATGACTCAATATTTTACACTATTGTATTCAGTGACTTCACAGCGTAAGGGAAATGCTGACTCCCCACATCTCATCCCACCATGGAATCAGCACATCCCACGAGCAGTGTCTGTGTGCCTCAGTCACAATCCAGGGTGATTCCTTAAGAAGAGATGGAATTACACGTGGCACTGGTGGTTACCTCAGTATAACGCAGTGCATCTTCAGAGATGGCAGCGTAATCCTGGGCACAGCTTTTTGCAGCGTTTTGGGCAAATTTCAGAAATTCTGCAATTTCATTGCTTACAACTTCTTTCATTTGCTGAGAAAAGGAAGAATCTATTTTTAGATAGAATAAAATCCTCTACACCAGGTGTGTCACCAGCAAAACTTCAAGAGAGGTAGTACAGGTGATGGTATGAGGGAGGGCAGAGATGCCACTCGCTGCTCAATTTGGCAAATGCTCAGCATTTTACTTCAGAAAAAAAACCTGTTGTGTAGCCCATTTCCTTAAAAATATCCCAAATCAACAAGACACCATCCCCCAACAAACAGCAAGTTACTTTTGATATGGTGGTTTACACAAAGAAAGGTTGCAAGACATGGTTGATGGAGTTTACAAGACAAAGCCAGCTGAGCTCTGACTTCATGAGACATCATAACAAAAGTAGCAACAACACAGTAGCTACTGACGGGCCTGGAATGACATTCCCACTGTTACAGCATAAACTAAAGGAATTAGGGTTCTATGACAAATGAATTATGTCAAATTGAATGTAAAACCAATTTTCCTTTATTCTTTTTAATAAAAAATTTGTTTGACTCCCTTTGTGATGTTTGTGTGTACATAGCTGTGCACTTACCAAATAAGTGAACAGTTCCCTCTGACATGCTGCGTTAACTTGAAAATGGTTTGGTTTTTTCGAGTACTTAGTCATCAGGTATAAGTATGTTTTCTGCTCCTTCTCAGACAGACAAGAGGTAAATGGATAGGGGAGCCTCGGTTCTGGAAAAGGATGATCATCAGCTGTGCTCTTAGGCTCCACTTCAGCTGAATCTGCAGCCTCCACCTTACAAGTCTGTCTGTTTTCTGAAGAGTTTGCCAGGGCTTCCACATTTTTCTTTGTCTCTCTGAAAGAAAAGCAACAAACAATGTGCATTTTTCACATAAATAACTAATATTTGTCAGAATTAATAAAGGCAGTCGTGCAAGCCTAAACTTCAGATCCAGCAAAATGCCCTGAGAGACACTGTGCTATTCCAATCCTAGCCTGTGTCAGAGGGCTTTTCTTATTCTGAAACCTGGACAATTGGCCTAGCCCTTAGTACCAGCAGAAGGATTGCCACAGGTTTAAAAACAGAAGAAGAAAAAAGTAGTGGGTTTTTTTCTCCTTAAACAAAATGGTGTCCATATTAGTCTGTATACCCAATACTGAAGTAACAAGCTAAATATGAAATAGATTCCTTGCTCTGGAAACACCCATCATTAATGAAAAGCTAAAGAATCTCCACATTCCATCATTCACTGACAGCTGGTGTTCAGAAGCAATCTGCACTCAGGAAGGTCAAACTTACAAGTCAGTTATGGTAGTAAAGGAGAAAGGCTTTTTCTATTAAGTCTTTTTCTCATTGTAAAATTTAAACTGCTCCACTGTAACAACAGGAATTCCAGATTTCAATGAAAAAAATCTTACAGAGTACACAACTCAAGAGTTTAATTTCCTACTCTAAACAATGCTGGAATGAGTCACCAAAATATGATTAGGCTAGGGCAAGGGGCATAGCTGCCCTAACAACAACAAAGATGCAACATAAAGCTGGTTCTTAAAACAACTCCACTACATGAAGGCCAATTACCTTGGCCCTGGTCTATTTAAAATAATTGTGCTTAGGAGAGAAAATATTTAAGGCTAACAAAATGAACATTAACTGCTGATCTTGGGAAAAGCATATTTTTAAGACACTATTTCAGCAGTAGCAAACATCTCGGGTGTCATTCAAACCCAGCAGTATCACATCCACAGCTCTTAATAACACTTCACAGCTGTCTCTCTGCATAGGGGGATGTGTCCATCCTCGTGGCACAAACTGGCAAATTTAATTAAGCTGTAGCAGCGACAAGATGCTGACTCAGATATGCCAATGTAGGAACATCAAGAAATTCTAGCAGCTTAAATTGGCTATATTCAGCACTGAATGAAATGGCAGCACATCAAGATCATTTCAGTATGCAGTGCTGTCACAGTCTTCATCGGGGTGCAAACCAAAATAATCTGACAGAGCTTTTCTGTCCATATTTACAGCATTATACTTTATTTGAGCTGACGGCTTCAATTTTCCCCCTTCATTTTATCAGCAACCTGCCTTCACAGCTTCTGCACCAAGATTTAGGTAAATATCTATCAGAAACCCCAACATAAAAATTGGCAAATTTCCTCCAGCTTTTACTTTCACATTTGCTCCAACAGGTTTAATTTCTCTTTCCCTTGACTGTGGCCACCCAAGCCAGCTCCATCCATTCCTGGTTTTTTCCAGCTGCAGCCCCTCTGGCCTCTCCTGGCTGTAAGCCCACTTGAACCACACACAGCTGAGCACAATCCCACTCGAGTGTCTACTCCAGAAACTCTTCAAAGGAAGAATCCTACAGCAGTATCAGGTGTACCAGCAGCAAGCTGTGAGGGCTGTGCTCATCTCCCTTGCCACTTCCAAGAACAGCTGCTCCAACAGAGATGAACCAGAAAAGCATTCTCTAGCTGAAGATGTGGGATAGAATCGTGTGATGTAACAGGTATTCCACTCTCATTGTCAGTTCATAAAAAATACAGTAATTCCCCTTTTGCACAAGTTATTTCCCCCCATGCTGAACTCCCCACTTGGAGCTCTGTGGTCTCCCCTCCAGATTACTCATGGTGTGACTGTTCATTCACCAGGAGACACATGCACCTCCCTACCAGCTTAACAACTTCTTAAAAAAAACCAGTGGTCTAAATACAGACCCCAAAGGCTGAAATCCAGCAGCACCAGACAGGCTTTTCACTGTGTGGAATAAACATTGATTCTACTTCCTTAAGGAAAAGGACATAAAAACTGCATAAGCAACATGGCTGTACCACCTGTTCCCAGTCTTCAGCTAACACTCTACAGCTTCTTCCTTAGTCAAGGAATTAATTGTACCTCTGCTCACCTAAGACACTGCTGGGCTTATAAAAACAGTGCTTCCAAAAGACACAAGTAAAAAGGGATCTCAATGTACAGTGCTGTCACCCTCCTACAAACTGAGAAGACAGGCACACAGTAAGGCATGAACTTCTAAAAAGCATTAGGTCTGGTTCATGGCTTACAGGACCCTGACCTGTTAAGAGTGTGGGTCAAAACTTCATCCTTCTTTGGGATGGAAGAGCAAGCAAAAGACAACAAGCACCACCTGCAAAAAATAACCCAGCTTCTATCCCCAAACCCCAAAAAAGAGCACAAAATGATAACACAATATACCTTCTCGATAAATGCCACAGTTCAGACAGGCTCGGAGACAAGGAATATTTCTCATAAATCTCATGTGAGAAAAATACTTCTTTGCCATTTTTTGGTGAAATATCCCTAATAAAAATAAAAACAACAAACAAAACATTGTGATACAAAAAAATTTAAAGGTCACACCTGCCCCTGTGAACCAAAGCCCAGAATCACTTATAAAATAAAAGAGGTCACCTCCACAGTGTTTCCAGAGTTCCTCTTTAGGGAACTGACTATGTACCAATTCCTTCTGGCTTAAAGAGTAAAACACAACTTCTTCACCGTACAAAAGAACAGTTTCATTAATAGAAGATATAAATCCTATGGTGAGAGGTACTGATGGAGTTACACACTTTCCTTAATGAAAACCAAACTTCGGGTTGAACTTCCTGGATTTTTTGTGAAAGATACACCGGCTTTTTTTTTTTTTTTTTTTAGAAAAGATATGTTTTTGTCTTCTACAGAGATCTTACCTTCTAATCTATCTTGCTTTGGTTTTAACGTACCCTCCCAGCGTGCAGGGTTTATACAACGCCGGCCTCCCCAAACTACCGTGAAAGGCACGAGAAAAGATTAATTTACACCTTACCTCACCAACCTACTGAACCCCACCCCGCCCCCGGTTAAAAAGCCCAATTACGGCCTTGTGGGGCTTTTCGCGTTAGGAACACGAGCGAGGCCAGAGCCGGGAAGGCGGCCGGACACTCGGACACGGCCGGACACACGGACACTCGGACACACGGACACTCGGACACACGGCCCCCCGCCCGGCAATGCTCAGGGGAGGGGTCCCGGCACCGCCGGAGCTCCCGGGCCCGGCAATGCTCAGGGGAGGGGTCCCGGCACCGCCGGAGCTCCCGGGCCCGCCCGCCCTCAGTGCGGGGGCGGTGCCCGGCGAGGCGGGAACGGGGCCGGGCCCGCCCCGCTCCGCGCGGGCTGCGGCGCGTTCTGCCGCCTGCGGGGCGGGGGGGAACGGAGGGGAACGGGGCCGAACGGGGCCGAGCGGGGCCGAGCGGCGCCGGGCCGGGCCGGGCTCCCCTGAGGCGGCCGGGACAGCGGGACGCGCTCACCAGCTCAGCGGCGGCCCCGCGGCCGCCATCTTGGCGGGCCCCTCACGGCACCGGCCAATGGGCGCCCGGCGCGCGGGTCAGGTGCTCCTAGCCAGCCAATGGGAGCGCGGGATGGGGCCACCGCCTCAGGGCGCGGCCGCCATCTTTGGGGCGGGCGGGGATGGAGGGGATCCGCCCCGGGACAGGGCGGGGATGAGGGGGGCCGGGGAGGGGATGAGGGTGCTGAGCGGGGATTGGGGGTGCTGAGCGGGCATTGGGAGGGATCCTGAGCGGGGACGGGGATCCTGAGCGGGGATTGGGGGGTCCCGGGTGAGCAGGGATGGTGCCCGGGCCGCCCGGCCCGTTCATCCCCCGCCCGCCTCTCCCGAGGGTCCTGTGGCTCTGGGTCGCCTCTCGTTCGCTGTCTCATGGGCAGAGCTACAAAACATTTTTTTTAACTGATATTGAGGCTTCCCGGCGTGGTAAAAAGTGGTGTTGTCGGAAGGCAGAGTGATGGAAACTCATCTGCCTGCGGTGGTACAAGAAGTGACCCTGTCCCTGCTGTACGGGCGGGACACGAAGGGGGCGGTGGGGTGGGGACACTCAGAGTGTCCCCTCCTGTCCCGGGACACACAAGGGGCACTGCTGCACGAATACATGAAAACACAGAGATGATTCAGAATGATTGCCAAACCCACCGACATCCGTTTTAAGGACATTGATTTTAATTCTGCCCCCTTTCCATTTGTGACTCTCAGAGAAGCAGGAAGGTTTTCTGTCCCTGCTGGACCCGCCCAGAGCCCTGGCAGCTTCCTCAGGAGCAGTCTTAATTCCCAGCCCAGGTATGGAGACAGGGACATAGCTGAAGGACGAGAAGGCCCATCTTGGTGAGTGTGGCAGGTTAAATACTACTTAGGCTGCATCTCTAAAACCTACAGTGTCTGGGGTTTTTTTTGTTTTGTTTGTTGGTTGGTTGGTTGAATAAAATGGTGCTGCTTCCTACAGGTGATTCTTTTACTTCCATGGCATAAACGTGAACATCAAGAAACACGTTTCTGTTGTGAGGGTGATGAAACACTGGCACAGGTTGCCCAGGGAGGTTGTGGAGTCACCATCCTCAAAAGCTGGGCATGGTCCTGGGCAACCAGCTTTAGGTGGCCCTGCTGGTGACCTCTGGAGGTCCCTGCCAGCCTCAGCAGTTCTGTGGTCCTGTGAAATAATGAGGGGTCAAAGCCACCACCAGATGCTAATGTAGGTTAGTTTTCCCTGTGGGCAAGCACAGGAGTCCTCAGTTTGTCTCTCACTTCAGAAAACCTGTGTTTTGTTTTACACTGAACTTACACAATTCTTTATGTAGTTGTTGCCTAACCTCTATCTTGGTGGTTAGCAACTCTCCTGTGACTGGAAAGATTGGGCAGGAATCATGTCCTCACGATGAGAAAGTTAAATCTGGGGTTTCAGAGTCCTGCCTGCTGCAGACATGGAGCTGCTGCAGAACAAATGGCACTGCTTGCTGCTACAGTTCTAAGAGTTATCACTTCCACTTGCAGAGCTGCTCTGTAGGTGAAAGCTGCTTCCAGATACAGTGCTTCAAAGCTGAGTGCTAGTATCTATTTCTAGATCATGGTCAGGCGTATAAATACTGAGCTGTTACAGCTGTCAGGACTGAGGCATCTCTGAGTAGGTGCAGAAGGAGAATTTCACATGCCTGAAGTCTTAAGACCAAGAGTGCTGCTGACACAGTCAGGTGCTCCCAAAGTTAGCACAGCACAGGAGAGTCGCGGGTTTTGATTTTGGATGCCTAAATTGTATTAAATCTATAATTTTGATACCCAGATCCTCACTTAAATCTATCTCAAAGTGGTAATTGCACTGGGAGAGTCCCTGGGAGGGCCTCGTGCCAGATTTCTTGTGTTTTGCACTTGGTACAGTGAACTTTGATTTCAAACAAGAAGACGCCTTCAAGGAGAGGGAAGCTGGATTAATCTGCATTCCTTCTGAGAAGGTTTAAAGCTCTTGTTGGCCAAAAGGGGAGTTTAGAAGGTGTTCAGGGGTCATCCCGTTTTCCCCTGCTGACAGTTGTGATGTTTGTGCTAAAACAGCTCTGATGTGTGTGCTCGGGAACCACCCAATTCTGTATCGGTGCGTTCCTTCAGGAATAAACCTAACAAACCACAATTCAGGAAAGCAAGCAAGATGCTACTGACAAAAAATTACGACAGATTTTTCCATTAGAAGCTGAAGTTTTATTACAGGATAACAGTACATAAAGCACATCTAAAATCGATGTGTTCAATGCACTTAATAAAGGTAATGTAATATTAAAGGTACAGTTTCTAAGTACAATATAACAACATTCATATTAGAATGAAAATTGGAGTATTTAAAAGACAACATTAAATCTCTTATTTTTACAGTCATATTTACAAAATGAATCAAAATACTTTTTTCGGGACCGAGTAAAATAACAAACTTGAATATAAGCAGGCTATTGTAAGAGTGAGTTGGAAAGGTCCATGAGAGGGAAAAGTGAAGTGACTGGGTAAAGATCATTAGCAAAGGTTTAGTACAATACCACTTTAGTTTTCCTCTTGATGGCTTACATTTTATTGTGGCTAGAAAAGGAATTTATACATACTGTACACATAACAGACAGCACATATGTACATGTACAGTATCATTGCATTTAAACTTGTGTGTATTTACAGAAATTTGAGCGTATCACTCAACGAGGTTTTTTAAGTCTGTGTGCTTAATCTTCAATCTGATGTCTGTTTGTAATCAGCATTTATTCTGGCCTTGGTACGTTGGATATTTAGTAAAGAGGGAGGATAAATGTTAACCAAATGGTTTTGCATAAATATATCCAAGTATTAAAACCATGGGGAGAACGTGTTCCTGGCGTCATGTGTAGGTTGGAACGTACAAATTTAAGAGCGAGTCCTTTTCTCTTTGAAAATATCAAAAGGTGACTTAAATCAACGAGGGAAAATAAAATTGTCATGGCTTATATTTAAATAAGATTGTAGCTTCAAGAGGTTTTTATAATTGTCCTGATAGTGTTTGCAGTTAAACATTCCACTTATGAAAATATACCCACGGTGCAGTAAAGTTTGTATTTGTTTTTAGGTCAACAGTATGTTTGCTGTTTTAAAAAAAATTATTTATATATATATATTCCTTGGATTGAGGGTATAAAAGCAGTGCATGGAAGCCAAGAACCATGGCTTTAAAATTCACTACCTTCTATTATCAAAAAGTGCAGTAAACAGAAACATTGTTATTAATAAATTGCTCAAAAATCTTTGCTAAAGATCTTATAAATTCAGTAATATTACAGAAAAATTCTAATAAATATTTAAAAGGTTAATTACCTCCTTAGTTAGATATTTGATATCCATCAGTTTTTAAGAATGAACATGAAAACAATATCTAGAATGAAAGGAACAGGGGATAGGAGTACTTTGAAGGGTATATGACTACGTAAATTAAGGTATACATGAAAAAATAAAAACAAAACCCCCATACCTGACAAAACATTGCAAATTCCACTTCTTAATTAACTTTAGTTGCTACTGGCTGTCCTTGGATACGCCTGCCTGGATTCTAAAGCATAGCCAGGGGCGGATCTGAGCCATCCATGTCACGGCAGAGCTACAGCACATTCCTATTTACAGTCACTGGAGTCCAGTGTGGAGGCATGGCCTGGTAACGTCGCAGCTGGAGTGTGTACACATCCTAGTCAGAGTGAGCAGGGAGGAAGGCACCCAGCACAGTGACAGCTACAAACCTCATGCAGCAACAGCACAGAATTCTCCCAACAAGCCAAATAACGTCCTCCCTTTCAGACAGACAGCATATTGTAATTACCTTATACTGGCAGATTAGATGTTTTTTCTCATTTTTGATACAACGCAGGCAGACTGTTTTAGTAACCGAAAGGATAACAAGCTGGACAGAACATTTTTAATAACGTTAATAATTAATAATGTTAATAATGTAGAAAAAAATTCTACATTTGATATCAAGTATCTGTACCGGTGAAGTAATTTTCTCCTTATTAAATATACTATAGAATAATTTATATAATGACACTATGCATTTAAAGAGAAAACCATGTCCCAAATCTTGTACTCTGATACAGGTACTTGTTGGGCATATGTTGGTGTATATATATATATACACAAATATATATATTTATATATAGTTATACTCAGTGAAATTAACAAGACCCAAAGGTGGTATTGTCTAGGAATAAAAGGGGTTTGTTTGTTTTTGTTCACAAAAGTAACTTATCTAGCACCACACATCAGAAAAACACAAAAATAGCACACTCTAGTTCTAAACAGCTATGTCTAAAATAGATTATATAGTAAAACAGATATTATACAGCATAATGTGGTATTTGATAAACAGATAAATATTTGCACTGTGTAGGCTGTTTATAGTATAACTTTATCTATACAGAATGAAAGCAAAAAGTTAACTGTATAGAGGTGAGCAGAACAACATTAAATATTATGACTCCAAAGCAGAGACAAAGTTAGAGTTGAAAGAATAGAGCAAGATAAAATGTTTACAGGCCATTACAAGTCCTTAAATTAGTAGTAAAATAAGGAATCAGTTGCTCAAGTTTAAGAAAGCAGTAAACAAGAGATTGCATTTACATGCAGATGTCTAAAACTTGTATTTCTTTTAAATCTATGCACAAAAAGTCATTTGTTTTTATTGCTTGACATTCAGTTATGGCTAGAGTATTTTTAACCTTTTTTTTGTACTTTGGAAACAAGAATATTGTTAAAGGTGCCATAAAAATGGACAACATTGAAAACAGTTTGCAAATAAACCACCTAACACTGCAGTTCTTTATACATTTTAAAAAGCCTTGTCTGGGGTTTGTCATATGTTAAATATATTTAATCTGGGAAAATACATTGTAGCTTGAAGCCTCCCATTGGCCCAAACATCCAATACAAAAACACATCTCCAGAAAAGGAGCAGGCAGACAATACAGTTACATATAAAGAAGCAGCCAGTTAATGTCCTAATACTTCAAATATTGACCACTGTTCTGTAGCTCGTTTCTAAATCAATGTAGAAATGAGGAACGTTTTGGATTTCAAAAGGTGTACAGTACGTATGCCTTTTTGTGAACTAAAATTCACTGTATTGCTTATGAATTCTCTGCATCAGATAGAGATTAGCATTAGAGATTGCAAGTTCCTGCAAAGGCCGTGCATCTACATTAAGACTCTGGGGGAACTCAGGGTAGTGTTTCTCAAACCGAAAGTCACCCCTGGTGTCTGAACGCTGCCCGAGGTTTAGATTGTTATCGCACCCCGGGCCGGGCGCTGGCACCGACTCTGCCCCCGGGGCGGCAGCAGCAGCAGCAGCAGCAGCAGCAGCAGCAGCTCGGCACCCCCGAGAGGAGCCCGCCGCTCTCACAGCTCCTTCACACGCCCTGCCCCGGCCAGAGAGTCCCTTCCCACACCGAGAGCCCTGCGGAGGAACGCGGCCCGCGGGGACCGTGCTTTCAGACACCCTGAGAAACACTAACACGGGAACACGAGTATACACAGGACACGGGACCACCGGAAACATGCAGATGTTAACAAAAGCTGTGATGGCACGCATCAAGTCGGACAACTTGATTGTGAAGCTCAGCTTGAAGAAGTGATGAGGTTATGAGGGAAGACATACAAGTGAATATTGTGGCAGAAGAAGTGAATCTGTGAGTATTGATCTGAAGCCTTTATCATGTTTTGTTTCTTATTTGGATAGCCTACTTATTGCTATAAAGTTATTGCTATATTCTACCAGTGATAAAGGCAAAAAAAAACCCCCAAAACAAACAGCAACATTACATATGGAAAAGGTAGAATACAGCTTCTGTTTTGATGTTAAAATTCTATTTAGTACCTGAATAAAGTTCCAAAGATAGACTGTATATTATCCTAAATGTTATGAACTTTCCCCCTCAAGTCCAGTGACAGCATTATGTAGCAAGCCATTATCACAGTACTAGAATTAAAGCACATACTGCAAGGATTTTTAAAGAAATACTCATTTACATTTTAAAACTTTGCTTGTTGTTGTTGTTGTTGTTGTATTTGGTAACTGTATGCATTTGCCCTCATTTCCACCAAATGATTTACTGTCAGGAATATTTAAACAAAAAGAAAATAAGAGGCTAATATTCAAATATATTAATGGAGGAAACTTTTAAAGTAATAAATATTAGTATTAATAATGAAAAAATAATTCTAATAGTTATATTTCTCCAGCTAAGGAAAATAAAGATGGTCTGTGCAATCTGAATCAGCTAGCACAGGTAGAATTTCATACACTGAATACTCAAGAGAAAACTGCTTATTATTTTTGGATATTGTATAGTAAATGCAGTTTCTGACATTTATATTTATAGGGTTGTCTACATTGGGGAGTTTAGGAATGTCTAGGGAAAAAAATACACATTGTTTGCACAGCTTGTCCTGTGTAACCTGTTTTGTTCATCAAGTACAGACTGGGGCCTGTCTATGCCAATCCAAAAAAAGGTATTTTAATGTTTGGCTCATCCCACGACAGAGCTCAAACATCTCATAGATTGTCCATTCTAGGAGTAGGTTCAGTTGATGTGCAAGTATGTAAAGAACAGCACTAGGAAGTTTCTCCTTCTGGAGATGCCAGAACACCAAGTGATCCCGAGGTCAGTGCTGACTAAGCCTGGTCTGCCTTGAAGGGCCGTTCCAAGCTGAACTCCCTGTGGCTTGTGGAACCACAAGCAGGGTTTCCTTAAGCAATCAGGAGTAACCAGCTGGAAGCCAAATACCCGTGGAAACGCCTCAAAGACACTGGGAAGCTGGTGCTTTGTGCAAGCAGACAGACAGGTGTGATGGAGAACGTCACTCTCTCCCCAGTGTCACCAAAGGCTCCAAGTCTTGCTCACTTTGTTCGCAGTTGCTTATTTGCTTTTCTGCTTGCACTTTCTAAAGAATGCGAAGCCACAAAACAAGGCTAATGGGGCCGGGCTTCCAGCCCCCTACAGCTTGGCCCTGGGACACTTCCTACACATTGCTGGGGTTTGGTGCCGTTGGAAAATCACCGGGAATTGCTGTAGTTGATGTACTAGATATGAAAATGTCTTCAGCCTCAGTGTTTCCTTCCAGTCAGCGTTTTTGCTACAACAACGTTTGAAGTTCTTGTATTCCTGCAGATCTGTGTTCCTTTCTGTGTGACTTCATTGCCAACACCTAACCCTGACTTTTCATTCTCACTGTACTACCATAAACTGATTCGTTTTCCTTGACAATAATTTAAACACCGAAAAGCCATTTCCTATTGCAGAACACTGAATTTCAGCTGGAAAAATAGTCACATCATTATAAAAACGTCCAGAAGGTATTGGAATTAATTGCAATCATTTATTTAGTGGGTCAGCATCTATTTCCTAAAATATAACTGCAAAACCTTTGCGCTGTTTGGAGTACTTTCGTCTTGCACAAAATAACGACCAAAAAGCAGCTGTACTGCAAAAGTGAGCGAGAGAATGAGGCACACGTAGAGCATTTAGTTAAAAAAAATATCCAGTTCTCTTGTGCCTGGGGGGGAGGGGGAAGGGAAGAAATACGAGCATATTTTTTCCAAAGTAATTTGTTCCACCAGCAGTACTGGCCACCCTGTTGAAGAGTTTTAGAAGATCCCTGAGCACATTAGTTTCTGCCTCATAACCCCAGCTCCAGAGTGATAGGGCTTCTCTTGTTGGTAATGAGATGGATTGTCATTCACAGTTAAGTCAATCATAAGGTGCTTAGCTATTTACCCTTTTTTTCACCAATCAGCACAAAGAACTGTCAGAAAATAACTTTTATTTTTCTTTTTTTAAATAATAAAAGGGCACAAAATTTAAACAATCAATGTTTTGTGACAGTGGTTTAGGATTATTATCTGGCTGCCCCTCAACAACAGACAAGTGATTCAATCGACATTCCGTAGCAAAAAAGAAAAAAAAAAGAAAAATAGGAAAGAAAAGAAAAAAGGCAAAAAAAGAAAAATCCTGTACAAATATGTATTTTTCCCTGAGGGATCAAGGTTACACCCGCAAGTGCTCTATGTACATATTGCACTGTAGAGGAATGAAGAACATGTGCAAAAAAAGCAACAATGATTGAAGCTTACTAATCAAACCTTTTAATCATGACTGCTATGTCATCTTGCATTTTGGAATGTCGGAACACAGCTATTCCTTTAATCTAAAATGTAAAAACAACAACAAAAAAAAAGAAAGAAAAAGAAAAAACACACCTCTACTATGGCACATTCAATGAAATAAAAAGTTTTCCAAAGACAAATAGACAAATTCCATCAAGAAAATAATACAAAGTTCGTTCGTTTGTGGTTTTTTTTTTTTGTTTTTTAGAAAAATTACATTACTTTCTTTCATTGTTTCACATTACAAAATCTTTTTTTTTTTTTAATGTTTACACAAATCACATTTTATTGCAGGAATATTTCAAGTGCCATCAAACATTTATAGAAGGGTTAAAAAAATAGAAGTCTCTCTAAAGTGGTCCAGACAAGGCTTTGTATAGAATAAATCTTTTTTCCACCTTCTATTTTTGACTTAAGTATTTTGAATACATTTTCTTTATTCCATTGACACTTAACAGCCTAGAAGCAGCCACTCACACGGACCCACGCAGACACTCTGTGCTCACACAGCGGACTCTCTCACACACACAGGTGCACATACACAGATATCTTGGTATCCAGACTAAGAGAAGCTAATAAAGAACAACCAAACTTAAAAACAGCCTCCCTTTTTTACCTAATCCCATAGTTTGTGAGCAGTCAAACACCGCTGGAGGTGATGACGTTCATTAGGACAGTGTCTCCTTCCCGGCAGGCCAGAGAACATCCCTGTGGGCAGATACAACACCCCGGGAAGGTCCCTCTGCAGACTCCAAGGACCAGGTCACTCGAACTTAACACGTTCCTGTCTCTTCAGCTAGCCCAGTGTTTTGTTTGTAGTGAACTGGGCACATGATGACAATCCTCGCAGGAATATGCCCTGACCTCAGGTGTGCTTTCCAGCCGGGTCTTTGCTGGCTGAGAGCGGCCCCAGGGCGAGGCTGGGCATCCCCTCTGCTGCACTGGGTTCTCAGGGCCACCTCTGGCCAGCCACTCCAATGCCCCTCCCATCAAAGCCTCCTTGGCCAGAGATGTCCCCTCAGCACCTCTGCCAGGCTCTCTTGGCCAAGGGGCTGTTCCCTGGGGCCAGGAAGGCAGAGCTCCCTGGGGGTGTGCACAGCCCGGTTTAACAGGGTGCCAGCTCACAGGAGCTCCCACCAACAAAAGTGACAGCGCTCTCTGGCCTGGAGGATCACTTGCAGCTAAGGCCCTGTCTGAAACCTTCTTATGGTTATGTATTTTATTAGTAAGTGCTCCAAAAATCGTGTTGTCAATGACTTAGGAGTGTAAATAAGCCGAACTAGATTGCAAACAAAACCTTGGCACCTAGATGCCTGGTAATGTACTAATATTCCTCAGGAAAAGGTAAGAAAAAGGATCTGACTGAAAATTAATCCCCATATATTTTACCTGGTAGTCTACATATTGTCAGAAGTAGGAGTTGTATTTCGCTCTCTACAAACGTACAGGTCTTGCTTCAGTACTCATTAGTTGACACTGAGATTAAGTTTAGTTGATCTTTACAGGACTAGCACCTAAGGCTGGTCACATTCAGAAAATGTTTGTTAGTTAAAAGGGTTGCTTCAAAAATAGGAACACACATTAGAATGCAAGTACCATATCGTGCCAGTACTCCAGTACAGTAAACAATGATTCCAGGGGAGTGTTTCGGTGGGAGTGGGGAGAGCTGAGCCCGCTCTGCCGGAGCAGGCAGGATGGAGCAGCAGAAACAGCTCTGGGGGCTTTCCCAGGAGCCCTCTCCTGCCTCCATCCCAGTGCTCCCAGCCCTGCAGGCGCTGCCGTCCCACTCTGGGCTCACTGCTCCCAGGAGGAACCCCATGCTGCTCCCCTCAAAGCCCAGGGAGGAGTGACAGTGTGAGCCTCCCTGCCTGCACTGTAACACCTCACCAGGTGGCACAGCTAAAGGTCTCCATCTGACCCCAAAGAAACATGTTCAGACCACACAATAAACCTGTATTCTGCTAATGATAACCCACTGACCCTGTTCTCCTTTTTAGAATACTTAGGCTTCGGTGTGCTTCTGTTCACTTGGTACCTCTCAACAACCATAGCATGTGTAAGAGCTTGTTTACCCTTGGAAATTAAAGCACATTCTGTCTTATTCCTTTTCCTTTTCTAAAGTTCCCAGCTTTTTCTTTTGTACTTTATCAGAACCCTCCTTCGTGTTGGCCTACGGGGCACCCAGTTATGCATCTCCATCTCATCGCAACCCATGCCACAATACAGCCACAGCTCACGTTGTTTACTGTGACTCTGCCTCCTTCAGAACTGCATTGGCTGCCAGGTCTGCTCAGAGACAGAACTCTTCCTGGAGGGAATGGCAGTTAATCAGACCGCAAGATTCAGCCTATTGCTTGGTTTTGCCATACAGCAATCAGAATTACAGAATGCAGATTGATGATATTAATGATTTACAGGCATTATATGGAGTACAAAGCAATGCCTTCTAGCAACAACGTGCCTTTACTTTGTTAGTCTGTCCTCATCTGCTAAACTTTATAGTGCATCGTTCTAAGTAAGGAGAGCAATGGACTTCTCTGATCTGCCCCCTGACATGGGACTGCTGGATGCTGGAAGAACAAGGGTCAGTGTCTCCTCTCACTGTGGAGTTTTCTGGGCTGGGGCCTGGAGTCTGAAGGCATTGTTTACAATATGGAGTACAAAAGTATGCAATATTGTGTATAAAAATTACTTTTTCACATACATGTCATACACACATACTTTTACTGCAGATACAGACTTGAGTTCAAACCTGGATCTACGGTGGGCAGAAATACACCATTTATAGCCTGATTTTCAGAGGTGCTGTGTTACTCCTTTGTTAATGAGCTGCAACTGCTTAGTTTGGCTCTGACAGGGGGAACTCATCAGCACCTTTGAAAATGAGGCTTTTGACTTGTGCACCTAAATTTGAATTTAGGCAGGTAATTTTAAACATCCAGGTTTGAAAGATTCGAAAATAAAAGTACCTTTGAATTTAACATCTGGAAAGATTATTTTAATGTAGAAAATTGTCGCTATTTTCAACTCTTTAAAAAAATCTGTAACCATTTCAGGATATGACCAGCCTCTCTTTAAAAGTAACATGGAAAACAGCAGCATAAATACCTCCCAATGTACCAGTACCTGCCAAACCTTTTTCAGTTAAACTTGAATTTCTGGTGCACATGCAACACAACAATGAACACGCTAGCATTTAATTTAAAGAAAAAGGTGCAAAATGAAAGTGCCTTATCAATTCAACAAGAAAAGCTATACCAGTAACTACATTTTATATTAATTAAAACAATATATAAACAATATCTCTTTTGCTATATATAGTCTTCATGCCCATTTACCCTGTAATATATTATAATGCTATTGTTGCTATTGCTATGGACCCTTTTCATGCCGTTCTGTCTACTGGCAAACAGTGGTAGGTGAAAAAAAATCGTCCTTCATGAAACAATGAGCAAGTTGTGCAAACTGATGCTGAAATCTCTGCAACGCACACCAGTCGCTGATTATTGGGTGGACTCTGTTCTGATCAACAAATTGATTGTTCTGTCAAAAGTCTGGGCAGTGAACTACAGGAGAAAACAACCTTCTGACATTAGTACCCTCAGTCTGTGTAAACAGAGGTCAAGGATCGAGAAGTTGAGACAGAAAAAGGGTCCATATTTGTAGGCATAATGGAAATCATATGCATGAGAAAAACAAGTTCAACTTTGTTTCATTGTTTCCCATCCTTCGCCTGACCCCGACCGCCAAGAGATGTGCAGTGTGTTGGCTCCCTAGGTCTGTGCAGGGCCATATAAAGTGTCTTGGTTTTCTTTCTTTTTTTTTTCCTTTTTTTTTTTCCTTTCTTTTGTTTTAATGTTTGTACTTCAGACATTCTAGAAGTGCTTAGGTGATACGTTTACCCATCAATTTGCATTGCTGGCTCAAACTCTGAAGTGAACAACTCCTTGTAAAGTGGAGGAAAATGAAGTCGCACAATGTCTGGGTATATTGCTTTAAATGCCATAAGCTTTTCTGTATGTCGTCCACACAGTGCTCTTAAAGTAGACACTTTGCATATTAACTGTAAGAAAATGAACACAAGTCACACGGTCATACTTGCAACAGGCCTCCCCAAATCCTGCTGCGAGGAGAAAGCTCTCCCCAGCACGGCTCTTTCCATCAACAACCACCTTCCACATGCACAGCCACAGCTGGGTGTTAATGGTATTTGGGCAATGGACTCACAGCTATTTAATAATTTTAAGTTCCTAGCAAAATGTATCATGAGGCTTCCTCGCTGCACTGATGCAGAATTTCAGGGCTGGGTCTTCATTCAGGCAACGAAATCATCCTCTTGGAAAAAGGCAGCCCAGCTGCTTTTAAACCCACTGTGAATGTTACAGAGGGAACTGGCAGTGCAATAGATTAGACTTACTCAACTTAAGCCAAATAAGGTGAAAAATATGTACTTCAAAAATATCACTAGGGTACCTCCCTGAAGTTACTGAGCAGAGTATTTGTATCAAAGCCAATGGAAGAAACTTCCTTCCAGCAAAGGTATCCAAAATATACACCGAGAAAAGAATTACATGTGGCAGGATTTGAAATGAAGAAGATCTGCAAAGCCTGGGCTGGACCCTCCTGCTCCCTTTGAGCTGAATTCTGTGGTGTGAACTACGCAGAGGCTTCCTGGCTGTGCAGAGCTCTGCAAGGAGCTACCTCTGAAAGGAGAGCCTCTATCTTTCCTCAGTTCTTCAGATTTGCTCCCGGTAACATCACACCACTTTCTCATTTCTGAAAAATTACATTCAGATACTTCAGATGAGCACAATAGTACGTGGTGTCTCTTTTCCCTTGGCTTCAGGATGGGGAAGAACTGAGGAAAAGGCTGTATGGGGAACTTCTCATGGAAGTCTGAAAAACAAGTTAGGTTTGGGTATTGCCTGTTACAACAACCTATTTGCCATGCAGGCAGAGGTTCCACAAGGATTAAGGCTGCATGTCAGAGACTGAAATAGTCCTGTGTGGCAGAAAATTGTGTAGGAGAACCAGGAATAAAACCTTCATCATCTTTCATGAAGTTCCACATAAAAATACTTCCTTTCAGACCATTATCAGCCTTGTTCCTAGCACATCATCACCTCTTCTGGTTGCTAGTAAATCGTTTCAACTAAGCACCTTGATTTTGAACAAAGTGTTCTGGGTTTATAAATAACACAGTAACTGTGTAAAAGCTTTTACACCATGATCAGGACATTGTTCGTAGGAAGGCATATTGTCACAGCAGGATTCTTACCTTTGTTAGAATTCCATCTTCTCGGTGGTTCTTCTGTAGGACGTGCTGAAGTGCCAGCTGGATCTTCTGTTGGAGTTTTTCAATTTTCACTTTCTCCTGAAGCCACGAGCGATCTGAACACAAATGGAGTTAACGCCTCTAGTGCTGCTCACACAGGTCACGGTGCACCAGGAAGTTCTGAGTCTCTTACAGATTCATCCTTCCTGTTTGCAACCTTCACTTCTTACACACCCTCATATGGAAAACCACTTTCAAAATTTACAGGGTTTGGAGTACATTTACATGCACTTAAAATTACTTTTATAAATCCCTTAACTAGGAGAATGCCATGAATCTGGGTAAGAGTTTTTAATAATTTGCTAACAAGGTCAATAAAATACAGAGTATTTACAAAACGAAGCTACCAACTTTTCATTGGGAAATGGACAGATCAGATAATGAACAAGCAGCTGGAGTGCACCTTCTTGCTAAGATCTCCAGTGACTTACAGAAAAATCAGATGCAAAGATTCAGCTATTAAAAAAATGAAGCAGCTCCTAAATTTCCTGGCAGCAAAGTAGTATTGGCTGTGTCTGTGTGACAGAGCTGTAGGACTCTGTGGCTCGCTAAGCCACAGGGCTAACACTCTTCCTCTCTGGCAAACAGCCTGAGGATGTGTTTGTGATGGTCTCACTAAAGCCACTGTTGGCAACAGAGTGGTCACCTCCTCTCCTGAGCCCACTGCCCTGCAGTGGAAACCCACACTTCACTTCCAAGGGTCTTAGGCCAGACACAGACTGACTTTCTGCCCCAGTTTGTCCCACCTGACCTAAAGAGCCTTCCCAGAGTCTGGAGGACTGTGCAGACCGACCTGTGAGCACCAAGTGTTTCAGCCATGGGCAAGGAGGGCCCAGGCTGACTCTGCCCTCTGTGTCTGGCACCATAACCCTCGGTGTGCCAGCCCCACGAGGCACAGACCCCTGGGCTGCCCTGGTACCTCTGTGCCACACTGACAGAGCAGAGCTGAGGGGATGCTGCAGCCCTCCTGCCCTGTGCCCCACAGCTCTGCTGCAGCTGCAAGCTCACAGGTGTGCAAAGCTGCCTCTGAACTCAGGGCTGCCTTCTGCTGTCTCTCCAGAACTGGCCCAGGGGTCTCACTCACAAGCATTTAAGATTTTGCAAAGAAGCTGAGTCCTCAGCAAGGTGAAAATGTGGAAAACAAGGGCTTAGATCAGGGTTTCCAACTTAACAAACTGATTCCTAAGTTCATAGTTTTAAGGTGTTTATTAAAAGAGAAATTTTGGGGAAGAAGGAGACACTTAAAAAGACGAAGACGTTTGCACACTGTCTGATAGTATTAACGTTACCATTAAAAAGACCTCAAAATAAAAACGACCTCTACCAAACAAAGTCAGAGAAAACCTTCATCTCTTACCTGCTGACATTAAAACAAACGCAGAAAACAAAGCTATTTCATCTTCTGTCAGGTGCATAGAACATAAACTTTTTCCAAATTCAAACACAAAACTAATGAAGTCTTCACAACCTGCCAAAAAGAAGGTACAGCTCATGTCACATTGTTTAAAACTACTTCAGAGCCACAGAGCTGTTGATTTACTCTGATGGAGATGAGGAACACATGTCAGATTCTGCACAGGTGAGTGGTGCTCTCCCTAAGGACTGGGAAGTGATGGCAGTGAGGTCTCCCTGGTTCCCAGGAGTGCCCAGCTCCCACAGCCTGGCAGCCAGGGATGGCAAACCTTGGCACTGCACCTTTCCTACCTTTGGTTCTTAAGGGGTAAGTATGGATAAATCTCAAGCCTTTTATTTTCAAGCTTAAAACCGATTCACCTTTGCTTCTGTTCTAAATGGAACGTTCTCACATCATTGTGGACTGGAGGCTCGAAAAGTGGCCTTACAAAGTGCTGATTTTAAGACTGAGAGAGGCACACAAGGCACATGCAGGAGCAAAGGGGAAGCCAAGCTCTGACCACTCTGCATGCAGAAGAGGAACTTTGCCTCCTGTCCTCCATTCTGCTGCTCACACAGGGCCACTCAGGTTACTGTCACACGTGCAGTTATGGCTGGGCACAGGGGAGCCCTGCCCTGCAGGGATCACAGCAGAGGGATCTCAGCCCACCCAGCCTCAGCCTCTGGGCACAGCTTCCAACACACTAAGTTATGTTTCCTTGGAACCCAGAACTGTTTGCACCCTGACCTTGGACCTTGAGGTGTTTTAGAAAGGCAGAGAATGCTTCAGTAACTGTGCAGCATTCTCTACTGACGGGTTTTCACTGCCCTCCAAAACAGCCCAAATCTATCCCCAGTGAAATATATCCTCTTAAAATTGGCAAAAATATACAGGGGGAAAAAATTCAGAATTATAAACTGTGGTTTAATAAAAAAATTGATTTACAGTATTTGACCTGCAAATAACTGGACTTGACACATTATAAAACTAGCAACATCTTTAAGCAGTAACATCAGTATATCCAAAATGACCTTAAAATCTGCTGCCTTTTCCAACAGGATATATGAAGTGTTACACCAGATATGAAATCTGGGCTTCTGTTCTCAACAAGTGAGCCCAAACTGCCCTTCCCTCATCAAAGTGTTGAATTTCAACACCAGCAGTCCTTGACTGCACAGAGTGGAGCTGCTTTAACTCCTGAAATCAGCTTGGCCTCAAACAGAGCCAGAATGAACGCTTACAAAACAAGCAGTCTGAGCTTTGCAACTCCTTTATTTGAATACTATAGCCTGATTTTCTCAAAGCAGCTCTTTTCCCTTCCTTTTCCCCCTTATTATTTTGATTTCATTTTTTTTCTAAAGACACAACACTTGACATTTCCTTACCTAAGGACTTGAAAACCTCTGGGCTAGCATACTTGCCATCAAAGTAGACTGTGTTGTTCTGGGAGTCAAAGGCACGGCACATTCTGATGAACACAACCTCTAAAGACCCTAAAACAGAAACAATGTGTGTTTGACTGTGCAAGTCGAGACTTCAGCTGCAAAGAGCAAGGGAGGATTTAAAAATAATAATGCTCTGCATTCAGGAGGGTAGGAGGTTCCTGTGGTGTTACAGAGCATAGCTTGGTTTGCTACTAGAAGTAAAAGAATTCCCAAAAACCCCTTTAGAAGTTTTTGCCAAAGCAATTTAAGTCGCTGCTAATAAACTGGTAATTATTTTAGAGTAATGAAGTCTCTGAAGTCAAAGCAGCTCATTTAGATTTATGTTCATGAAGCTTTGACAACTTGGCCCAGTATTTGTAAACTGCATTACTTCTACAACATCTTGCAGAGAACAATCTGGATTTTCACCTTGACATATGTAATTCATTATTAGTAATCCAAAATAAAAAATTTGAATCCAACTTTGCCATCTTTGCATACTCCCTTTGTTCATAATGGAAATTTAATAAGTAGACTTGAACTCCTTCTATCCACAGTAGACACACTGGATAACACTAGATGATGTTACTTCAAAGACAGACAATTTGTAAGGCTTTTCCCCTGTATTATTTTAAATTATCATTGTACCACATACAAATATTTGCATATGCAATCACTGTATACAAGTAACACCTTTCTCAGGCAAAAGTAATAAAAGCAGACCTTAAAACTGACCCACATACCTGCTTTTAAAAGCACAATTTGATCATTTTGACACAGTTCCATAAAGCCATCAATGCGTTTGGCAAATTCCACTACATACTGTATAGCTTCTGTGATTTTGACTGCACATAACTGCCACATTACCTCCCTTTGCTGTGTGGGAGAGAAGAGAAATGGAAAAATTACTACCCAAGGCTGGGAAAGCTCATTGTCATAAAGTAAAACTGAATTGAAAAAAAGAAAATCGGCGTGAATTCTCTCCAGCACTCCTGGCTACAGTCTGCATGTGGATGAGTGACAATGCCACAGGGAAGGCTGCTTCAGTCATGCCAGAAGAGATCCAGGCTGGGGTGTTTTTATTTCATAAGCCAAAAAATGTCAAAGTGTAAAGATTCTGGTCATTTCAGTGGGAATTTTATTCATTTCATTAAAACAAAATGCCGATTTACACCAGCAGGGCATAATCCCATTTTCCCTGTGAACACCTATATTTTGTACTGGATGTGCATTATCTACCCAGCTGATCTTCAGAAGGATACACATGAAGGTGCTCATATATGGAGATCATCTTGTTAACACCATACAAAAGGCATACAAGTACTGAGTTTTTCACAAGTTGATAATAATGCAGAATGAAATTACCTATCACAGAAAAAAAATCATATTCTTGAAGGTGAAATATTTTTCTGTGGAAATGAAAAACCTGTTCAAAGAACAGTGTGCTTTAGCAGTGCTTCCCAAGAGTTTTCCACAAGCAGCCAGTTGGTTTGTGGAGGGGAGGCACCTTGGAAATGCAAACACCAACTAGATCTTACAGTAGCCCAGAGGTGTGGCAGCCCCAGGCAGAACTGCTGCCCTTCCACAGGGAAACCCCAAACACTGGGGCACAACTGGAGGGTGGACCAGGATCACCCTGAGCCCCTGAAGGCTGGAAATCTGACACACTCCTGTGTTTATAAACTCAAAACACACCATGTAAAATCACAAAACTTGGTGGCTCCAGCTTTTGCTGTTGCTGGTCCAGGAGGTTATGAGTTAAGAGAAGAAAATAATGTACCATTTAGGATCGAAGAGAATTCCTGTGGTTTCCTACCCTTCTTTATCACACACTGATAGATTTGAGGAGAATGGCTTTGCCTTTTCCTATACCTGTACAAATCACTAATGCAGAGGACATCCTGACCATCTCACTGCTTTTAATGCTAACATACTATTTTTTTGCATACACACAGGGAAATACACATTCCTAATAGTAAAGAGAAAGCAGTGTAAAAGTGAATTTTGCAGAGTGTTATGGAAACCCCATGCTTTAAAGAAGCCATGCCATATCGTGGCTCACTCTCATACCTTGTTCTGATAGTTCTCGATTTCCTCCTGCAGGAAAGTTTGCCATGTTATCTGCTGTAGCTCCTCTCTCAAGTACTGGCAAGTTTCCATGTGTGACTTGGAAATATTCTGTGCAAGATGTTCTGGAAGAAAGAGCAGAAAGCGTTAAAAACGCAAAGCCATCCCTTCAGCCACGACACAGCCAGACACATCGCAGGGGCAGGGAGGGAGGCAGGGAGGGAGGGAGGACGCTGAGCCGGGAGCAGCGGCCGCAGCTCCGGCTCTCCCTGCCTGGGGCTCCGTCCCCGCGGCCGCCGGCAGAGGGCGGCGACGGCCCCAAAATCGGCAAAATAAGGGCGGCTTTGGTCAAAGCCTCAAAGCGCCGAGCTGCGGGAGCCACCCCTCTGCGCTTGGGTCCAGGGGACACCTGCGACCTGCAGGGCCGGGGGGACACAGCTCTCTGCGCACACCTGGCTAGCACAGCTGGCTGGCACAGCTGGTTAACACAGCTGGCTAACACAGCTGGCTAACACACCTGGCTGGCGGCTAGCACACCTGGCTAGCACAGCTGGCTAACACAGCTGGCTGGCACGGCCAGATGGCACACCTGGCTAGTACACCTGGCTAGCACAGCTGGATGGCACAGCTGGATGGCACACCTGGCTAACAGCTGGCTAACACAGCTGGCTGGCACGGCCAGATGGCACAGCTGGCTAGTACACCTGGCTAGCACAGCTGGCTGGCACAGCTGGTTAACACAGCTGGCTAACACAGCTGGCTAACACACCTGGCTGGCGGCTAGTACACCTGGCTAGCACAGCTGGCTGGCACAGCTGGCTGCAGACAGGACAGTGCCACGGAGCCAGGGCAGCACTGCAGCCGGGCAGGGCACCTTCCAGTGCCAGCTTTGTGTTCTGTGCGACTGGGGCCTTCCAGAACAGAAATACAGTTACCACCTGTCCAGCCCACAAAGGAGAAGGGCCTTTTTTTTCCTCTACTCTCACAAAATTAAAAAAAAAAATATTAGGAAAATATATCTGCTGGAGAATCCTGATGATTGAGATAACACACTAAAAATCAATGAAGGGTTTTAGTTCAGCTTTAGTCACTTAGTTAACTGCTTTTGATTTAAAATTTCCATATGTTTTAATTTCAAATAAAATCATTTTCTGCTGCCATACTTCATTAAAAAAACCCAGCTGGCAGGTTTACATTTATTAATAAAACTTGGCTCCATAAACCTTCAGGAACACCTTCAAAAGCTTGAACAGGATTTGGACACCTGAATTCCACTTGTACTGTGCCCTTCTCTTTTCTACCCTGCCTTCAGGTGGGCCTGTTCTCCTGTTCCAGCCCGTGACAAGTGGAGCTGTGGTGACTCCTCTCACACAATTCCCCTGGTAGGCCACAGAGAAGGAAGGCTTAAAACCAACAAGGACGGTGGTCACCAACATCACGCAGGTGTTCTGAGGCACTGGAACATAAAGTCTTCTGTGAAACTGCCTTTGTGTGGTAAGGACCAAACCCAACTCTTCACAAACAACTGCTGGACCCATCAGTCTGTTCAGCAGCATCCCTAATGCATCAGCAGTTTGATGCAAGATACTACCTGAAAAGTCTTTAATATACAGGTGAGGTAAAATCAGACTGTACGTGCTACCTGAGCAATCAATGAGGTGCAACACAAGGAAATTTATACTTTGTCTGTCATCACAGCTTTGATGTATTTCAGAGCAATTCTTTTTCTCTTACAAGTGTGTAGTTCCAACATTTGTTCTGGGTAGCAGCATGATAGCTGTGCCCTTGCAGGACAGAGAAGGTGAAATAGTCCTGTGTTATTCCCAAGCCTCCCTTCCTTCTGGACTCTATTTCAGCACACACCTAAATACTTTCATTGAACAGCCACACCTTCCTAAATTGAAACCTTCATCTGGCAGACAACATTCTTCAACCATTGTTCAGTAATGGCAGTGCTGGGCACCCAAATCATGCTGTGCAGGGTTTAAATGCAAGCACTATGTCAATAAAGGCCAGCAACATGACAAATGTATTTTAGGCCAGTGTTCCAAACTCAAAACCTACCAAGAAAAAGCCCTTTCTTTTTTTCTGTGGGTTAAATGTCTTTTTAATAACTTCCACGAGAAAAATAGCAACCATTTGATTGAGACAAAGCTGGTAGCATGGCCTTTAACCTGACATTTTCTTCTCACTTTTACCTATCTGAAATTATTTGAACTCACGACAGACTCAGTATTTTGGGTGTCAGGACAAATTATATTGCAGAGAACAGCTTTTTGCAACATAAGAACATCAAAAAGCCTTCTTGTGCCTTCCTTTATGCAAAATTTCTCAAAAAGAACATAAAATAAAATACACAACATTTTAATGTGAAATACCTGATTTTTCAAACTATTTTTAAAAGTTTCTATAATAGAATAATTAGGAAAAATGTTGCTTAAACAAGCAAAATCAATTTTAAATGCCTGGCTGCTTAGAGAAGTAATAGAATCATGAAACCACTTCTCTAATGTCCTGTTGCACTTTGTTTAGAGCCAGTTCACACAGCAGGCTCTAACTCCAGTCTCAGCTGTTGACAAGTCATAATTGTGGAATTCAGCCCTAGTGTAATCATTCAGGGAAAAGTTCAAAGTAAAACATGCTAATGAATGCGTTTGTTACAATGCTTTTAGAAAAATTACGAACACTTGCTACATTCAAAAATTTTCTTCAGTATTTGGGGCCAGATTCTCTTCAGGCAGTGGTAAGGAGAAGTGCCCTCGGACTAGCCTGGTGCTTTGGTTTCATATTTCCCAGGTAAAGGAGCAGAGGAAAATCAGCCTCATCACTTTTTGTTAGAAATAAGAGTATTGAGGTAATGACAAAGGAGACAAAACATTAAAAACTAATCTGCAGAAAAAAGAAACTCCCTGTCTGTTTGCTCAGCACTAAAAATCAGCTTGTCAATCAGTACTCAAAGGGCTCTATTGCAAGGACTGAAAGCAAAAGCAACACTGCTAGAGCTGCTCAAGCCCAGGCTGCTGGGATCCTTAGTCCAGAGTGGTAAGTTGTTCACTGTGCACCCCGAGGTGAGGGCACTGTGCATGTCACAGAAGAAAGCCCACACATGCTCCCAGCTCTCCTGAAGCAGCATTCTCACTATCACCTGGCTAAACGTGTCACTTTAATCCAAAGGGTACTGTTAAGACAATTACAATGGAAGCTTTTCTCTCTCATTACCTAATTCTGCCATGGACACAGTTGGAGAGGTCTCCCCATTTGTAAAAGAACAATAAGGGAAGAAGCCCGATGCTGGTGTGTAGTCACATATTGGTTCTGGTTTGATTCCATTAATATCAAGACCCGACTGATCTGGAGAAGGCTGTATGTCTAAGTAGAAGCTGCTAACTGCAGAGTCTGCTTTGCTACCTTCAGGGGTATGCCCATCAATGTAATTACTGAGGTCGTCATGTAGCTCTGTTAACCCATTGGTGGTGATATTGTATGTCGGGGTGAGTGGCTCTGCCTCCCCGGGCTGCTGCTGGTGGTCCCGCTGCTGCTGCTGCAGTCGGTGTTTCTGCACCTCGGCGTACAGGCTGTCCCGCTGCTTTTTGGACATCCGACCAAACTTTACAGCTGAAACACAGACACACCACAGGTTACAGCTCTGCACACCCACTGCTCGCTCTTAAAGGTCCTGAGACTTCAAACACTGCACACAGGGACACAAAACCCAAACGGGCAGACCTAAGGATCGCTTCTGCCATCACAGGGGTGCAGCTGCAGCACCTGCTCTTCAACAGACCATCTGAACATGCAACTGAAATGGACCATTGCAAGTCACTGGTCTAGCTTAATTCATTAACTTTCCACTTGTGTACCGAAAAGATTGTCTCTTGTACGTCCAACCAAGTTGACAGATGCATCTCTTCAGCATTCAAATCCTTCCTAGAAAAGTAGAAGTTAAAACAGAACACGCTGGCCGAGAGGAACTGTCCAGTCCCTACCAGCTGCACATTCACACCACAGGGGGAACTCAAACCCAGGGGCTGACACGTGGAGTGTCTCTCACAGCCTGTCAATAGCGAGCTTTACTGGGATTGGGACTAGGGCACATGGGAAGAGTCACCAAACCTGCCTCCAGCACCATGTGACAAGCAAAAGTGTTTACTAGGTGAGTAATTGTCAGAGCTCCATGTGTGTACACGTGTGCACGTATCTCTCTCCCCAGAATTACTACTGCTTTGAGAAGTATTAGCTGGAAGCCAGCAGCAACTGGCTTGCACATCCAGGGAATTCCTCAGGATGGAGTATGTGATTCTGGGCACTTGCATCAGCTGTAAAAGCCTTACCCTTTAGACAGGTGACTACTGCCTTCTGCTTTTCCACTGGAAAACAGCCATGTTGGAGGAACCAGTCATTACATGATCAACTGATTCAGGTTTTTGCAGGTTTTTAGTCTCATGCCCAATGAAAAAATTAAGACAATGTAATCCAAGAAGCAAATGGAATCTGAAAACAATCTCCTCAGTGGGGCCTCCTGTACCTGAAGTAACGTGTGTGTGTGTTTGTAGGACACGCAGTGCTGCTGCCACTGTGGCAGGGGAGCACACTGAGCCACGTCTTCAGACTGGGGGAGCTTTGGTACCTCCACGGGGAGGGTGCAGGGACCACAAAGCCAGTCCTGACTGAGTTACATAAGTGGCCATTTTACAGAGAAAGGCTTTCATCACCATTCCAGCTGCAATTCTCTATTAACAACACTGGGACACATTTTCTTCAGAATTCTACCTTTGAAAAAACACTGCATTCTTTTTCTCTTTGCAATTTTTTTTCATTATTCATTATACACACACTTAACTTTTCTTGATGCTGTAAAACAGCTCTGACCTGCACCCACAGAGCAGACAGTGTCACTTGCAACCAGAGCAGGCCACTTAAATTGGAACGAATGCATTAAGTATTAACATCAGACTAAGAAACTGCATCTTCAAGAAGTGACCAGATAAAAAGCTCTTAACTGGGAACTATAATAGATGAGTAAGAAGAAAAATAGAACCGAGAACCTCATAGTTGCCCTGATTTATGTATATTTATGTGAGCATGTACAAACATACAGGGCGTAACACAGAAAATCATGTAGCAACATCTAAAATGCACTCGATGATCTCAACTATCAGCCCAGGGCACAGTTAGTTTCTAAGTCCCCTGGTTGTGAGCAGCACCCCGAGGCCTGCTCTGGGGGCTGGCAGGGCTTACCATCCCGAGACATCCCCACAGCAAGGCATTTCTGCAACCGGCAGTGCTGGCAGCGGTTCCGACTGGTCCGGTCGATCAGGCAGTTCTTCTGGCGGGGACAGGAGTACGTGGCATTGCTCTGCTGGCTCCTCCTGAAAAAGCCCTGGGATGCAATGGCAAGACAGGAGTCAAGAAGCTGTTAACTGGGGCAGCAGATAAAGACTCTGAAAGGTAGCGTACCTAACAGAAAATGAAGTTCAAGTGCTCTATAGTCAACTAAAGGAAGTTAAGAGGGTTTTGTTGTTGGGGTTTTTTTTCTCTCCTAGAAACAAACAAAAAACAGTAACTAGCAAGAAACAGTTCATAAAAAAAGTGTTAAAACATGTAAAGGAAATAAATGCTTATTCACTGATTTTACAGATCCCATGTTACATATGGTACAGCAGTTCTTTCCGAAAGAGATAAAACTAATTATAGCCCCAGATTTCCTTGATTTTCTACCCGCAGAGATCTCCAGAACAGGGAGGGTTCAGCAGCTGCTCCCCTGCTCTGCTCTCTGCAGTGGCACTGGCAGGCTCTGACGTTCAGCCCCACCACGTATCCCTGTCTTTAAAAATACACAGCACGATGCTGAGCACTTTCTCCTACAAAGACCAATTTTGTAACAGAATTTTATATACTCCTAGAATCGTTAAGGCTGGAAAAGGCCCCTAGGATCATCGAGTCCAACCATTATCCCAGCACCACTGTGCTCACCACCAAACCCCAAGTGCCACATCCACACGCCTTTTTGAACCCTTCCAGGGATAGCCATTCCACCATTTCCATGGACAGCCTGTTCCAATGCCTGACAACCCTTTCAGTGAAGAAGTTTTTCCTGATACCCAGTTTAAACCTGCCCTGTCCCAGCCTGAGGCTGTTCCCTCTCCTCCTGTTCCCTGGGAGCAGAGCCCGAACCCCCCGGCTCCCCCCTCCTGGCAGGGACTTGCAGAGCCAGAAGGGACCCCCTGACCCTCCTTTTCTCCAGGCTGAGCCCCCCCAGCCTCTCCTGCTGCTCCAGTCCCTTCCCAGCTCCGTTCCCTTCCCTGGACACGCTCCAGCCCCCCAATGCGCTGTCTGAGGGTCCCAGAACTGTCCCCAGGGCTGGAGGTGCCCCAGCAGTGCCACCCAGGGCGATGCTCACTGCCCTGGGGCTGTGGCCACACGAGTGATGCTATTTGGTGAGCTGGTTCTGTTCAACTCAGCGCAGGGTTCAGTAAGGAGGGGGAAAGCTAAAACATGTTTTAGGTATGATCTCCTTTCTGAGTAAGGAAGCTGGGAGGTTACACACAGCTACAACTTTATTGTCTCCATCAGAGTGGTGCATGTCATTAACCACTATGCCAGCTGCTTGCTTTGAAGTCCATCTCCTCCTTTTGCCACAGACTGCCCAAACATAAGCTGGTGTGTGTGTAATGCCGACTTCACAAGGATTCTGCAAAGATGTAGTCATTCTAAAGAGGCACTTGAGATCAGCGAGCACAGGATTTGAGTTTTACGTTGCCACATAATGGATTAATTAACAGTCCTGCAGAGAAAATAGTTCCTTGGAAAGGCTGGGCACCTTTTAATTAAAGCTGGACTTTTACCAACGTTTTATTTACTCAAAGGCTGGAGTTCCTCAGCACACTCTGCCCAGACACTGGGGGAGGCAAACAAGAGCAAGGGCTTCTTCAGGATAAGTCTCAAGTAAGAGACTTCCTAACAAACTGTCTGTAGACAGAAAGAGGAGAAAACACTGAGACAGAGCCCCTGCTCCAGCTCAGGAGGAGGGCACCAGTCTGTGGCAATTATGCCCCTTTTATCAAAGCTTTACTGGGGAAACATGGAGTATTAAAAAAAAAAGGACACTGAAGATGCTGTCTTTAATCCTGCTTTCCTGTACATTATTTCTCACCCTTTCAATCTGGTCTTTGTTTCTGTTTGATTGAACTTTCAGCTGTTTTTTCATGTTTGTCAATAGTGAGATGATTGTCACAGACACTGAAAGTATTGCACATATTGAGCTCCAGTTGAGTGCATTCACCCTAAAGAAAACCTAAAATACCATGGAAATTTCTACCATTCCAACATCACAGCTGATGCCTCGGGAGGAACCAACTCTGAGGTAAGTCCAGAGCTTCACTTCAGGTCTGTGAGCACCTTCAGTGGACACTCACTCAGGCAAGGGCAGTGCCTTTCACCAGGTAAACAGGATTAGGGACTGAGGGGACCAGTGACTGACTGACCAAGGTCCTGCATCAGCTCCTGAAAACTTCAGTTCTCCAAACACTGTTCTAGTTGCACTGAAGGACATGCTCACATAGGAACTGCCACCACCGAGATCCTGAGAGTCAGCTTCATCAATATGTCCCAATAACCTCAAGGATCTATATGTTTTCCTTTAGCTGAGATATATACTGAGTGTGAATTGCCAGTTTGGCATATTTCTCTTTATTAAGAAGAGTCTTGTCAAGCTGAGGATTATTTTTAGTATTGTAATGGAGAAAATACTGGCCTTTTTCCTTTTCCAGATTTTCCCTAGAGACACAGCTGCTCAATACATTTTAGTGTACCATATATCAGCTAAGTTACAGCTTCGAGCTAAATTTTCAGCAGAGCAGAACTGCCTGCAACTGCAGCCTTTAAAAGCACTTGCACTTTACAAACCAGAGATACAGCAGAGTGCTTTTAAAAACAAACCCTATGAAACATCAGCAGTAGCTAAAGAAAAAAAAAACACAACCTAGCCACAAACTTCAAAAACTGATCTAAACTTGTGCAGAGCTCAGGAACACATGTATCTGAGATTTGGGAGTGAAGTGACATGAGGGTCAACTGAGGCTTTTTTGCTCTCAAAGTTCTCCTAGACTGCTGTCATTTCCTTGTGAGTTTTCCCAGCTTCTGGTGGTCCCTGGGCTCTCACATCGCTGTAGGACACAGGGGGAAGCCCCTATTACAGGAGACTTCTCTAAGTAAATATGGTTTCTTTCTAGGTTGTTTTTCCCCCTTTATTAAAAGAAGAGAAGGAGAGACGCTCTGTTCTGTTGTTCTGTTCCTCACTCTTGCCAGAGGCAGGAGCTGCCTGTAATTTCTCCACCAGGAAGGAGGAGGTGGATGCATGCTTGGTACACGTGTATACATTGGAGCATTATGCAAGCCAGCCCGGGCCACATGCTTTCAGCTGCACTGCATGTTTACAACCAGTATTTCACGTGACCTAATGGGCCACAGGCAGGGCAGACCCCTCCTGATCAAGCACAGAGACAGAACTACTGCTGCACTGAGGGAGGGCTGGGGTTAGACCACTGTGGCTGACAGCACAGCCACATCCAAGTCGGAGGTGCTGAGTGCACAGAGACCCCT
>JAWWEW010000017.1:16695549-16825244 GCA_035583185.1 Anabacerthia variegaticeps
GAGGGCTGGGGTTAGACCACTGTGGCTGACAGCACAGCCACATCCAAGTCGGAGGTGCTGAGTGCACAGAGACCCCTGTGACATCAGCACAGGGATCCAGCTCCAGGATCAGGTGCTGAGTGCACAGAGATCCCTGTGACATCAGCACAGGGATCCAGCTCCAGGATCAGGTGCTGAGTGCACAGAGATCCCTCTGACATCGGCACAGGGATCCAGCTCCAGGATCAGGTGCTGAGTGCACAGAGACCCCTCTGACATCGGCACAGGGATCCAGCTCCAGTGTGGAGCTCTGCACATCTCCCTCTTTATGCAGATGTATTAACGTGGTGCCAGAAGAAGAGCAGAGCATGTTACCAGCCATGGCTTCGTTTCAGTCTCCTATTTATATACAACACAATATAGGGGTTTTCATACGCTGCCAAGAAATCAGGTTTGGGGATAAAAAAAAAGGGCGCAAGAACTTTTCATCTGCAAGTCAGTCTGAATAACAACTTGTTAAAAAAGAACTTTGAAATGTAAATAGCAGCTTTTGCACAGTCTATTAATAGTTCCCTAACTCCAGTGCCTGTGCCTGAGCTGCTCCTCACCCAGCCGTGCCTCCCTCGTGTCCCCAGCCCGGGCTCCTCTCCACCCGCTCCGGCTGCAACGCTGAGCTCATGTTTGGTCTTTTGACAAATTTTCATTTAATGAATTGATTCCTACAGTTCATTAACATACCCACTTCCACTTCTGTATACACATATGTCTTAATTAGCTGCTCATTGGCTGTTTAATTACAAGAAAACAGCTGACAGCTGCCTTGCTGCATCCTAATGGCAGACGTTTTGGAATGACTGTATGCAAGGCTGTGACAACAAAGGCTTATTCATAATCCCATGATTTATGGCTAATACTTAAAGACTTCCACGTATCATTAAGTTTTGCAATATTCTAAGCAATTAACAATTAGTTGGGGGGAGTCATTCTTTTACTGTTTTCCAAAGCAAAGCACCACAAATTTTCTTCAAAGAAACATCAGAAAAATACAGTGCAATACGAAAGACAGGTGATCATTCAAATGGGATTTTTAACCCTTTTATGACAATGAGCACATATTTTAGCTGTAAAAGGAGGAGAGTGCTGCGACAGTGTTGTTTAATAAACTATGTTAATAAAATAGTTAATCACAAAGTTATAGTGCCACTGAAAACAGAGCAAAAATGTTCAGCTTTACACAGGTAATAAAGACAGGAGTGAGCTTGTGTTTATGACCAAATGAAAGCAACACAGGATGGGCAGGGACAGCACACCAGGGCTTGTTTTCTAAGTAATGGATGTGGATCTTCTTTGCATTTACAACAAACAAGATCATTTTAGGTCTTAAAAGACACTAAAGACAAAAGCCAGTGCTGGTAAAGCTTTGAAAGCACGGAAAATGCCCTGCACGAGTGGCTTTGTAAGACCAGCTGTCCCCAGTCAGGTAAAGAGAGGGATCACAATAATGCATTTGTGGGTCAGCTGGCCATGAACTAACACTCCTGACTGCAAAAGCAAGGAACTGCACCTGGAAACTAAATGAGATTACACAGCTCATTGACAAAAAGTTCATTTCAGACTAAATTCTATGTCCTTTGAAACATTCAGGTGTTTCCTGGCAAGGTGGAACTGCATTCAACTTTCAGCTCTAAGAATATGGATGTGTACAAACCACTCTCCTTCCCCAGCACGGTCCCTCCTGCAGAATACAGGGTTGTTAATGGGTTCTCACAGCTAATGGCTGAGGAGGTGCTCCATACAGATGCCAGGCTTTTCAGCAGAGCTCCTACAACAGGAGTATTCCCAGTCTTACACGGGAGAATAAACCTTTATTTCTGAGTTGGGGCACAGTCTTTGTGTCATTTCTCATCCATGCTTCTGAGTAAAATCCTTACATGATTAATCTCATCTTCCTTTTCCCCCCATTAGATGTTGTAGGCTGGCTATCAGCAGCTGACAGGTTGAAAAAGAACCCTCTCTTTTAAAATTTTATCTATAATAAGACATAGGAGTCCTCCTGGACAAAGTGTAAAACACAGCCTGGCTAAAAAAAATTCATTTTTTCACTTGTGAGGAGAAGAGGAGGGGGGTTAAATTTCATTTTCTTAAAGGCAGATTCAAATTTAGCTAAATGGGCTGATGGGGTGGGAGCATTCAATGGTGCTTGTGCAAAACACTGCCATTACCCTCATAAAACCAGCCAGCAACACCATAGCAAGGTAGGAAATGAAAACTCTCAAGAAAGGCAAGTGGGTTTCCTTACAAATCTTCAATTCTATCTATGTAAAACACAATGTAACAACAAAAACTGATCAGGAAACTTTCAGCTCTGAAATGCAGAGGTTGCCAACCTGCAGAGGAGCAACAGGATCAGTGAAAGCCAATTTGACAGGGCTGGTCTGTGATTTCATCCAGGATACAGATTAGAACTGCAAAGCAGGTCTTTGCAACTAAAACTTCACTTTAGGTTTTAAATAAATCACATGTCTGGTGGTTATTAGTATTTGCACAGCAACTTTTAACATTGCTATTAAGTAGCACTGAAGTTCCCACCAAACTGGAGGGGAAACCAGTAAGAGCCGGGAACAGCCCAGGTTGCTGCTGCTGTGGCTGCCTGCAGTCCCTTCCTGAAGGGCTGGCTTGAGAGGGCAGGGGCATCAGTCCTGGCCCTGCTGCCCAGGGAGGGCTGTGCAGCACCAGGGCACAGCCCCAGGGACTGCCCCGGGCTGTGGGAGCCAGCCCAGAGCCCAGCACTCCTGACAAAGCAGGGCTTAGCACAGCAGGCAGAGCCAGGAGAGCACGCTCCGACCTGCAGCAGGCACAGCCACAGAAAAGCTGGGAGAAAACACCCATTCCGACACACACCTGGCTCCTCTGGCAGGAGCCAAGCTATGCCAACCCTTTCACCAGCCAAAATAGTTCTGCTGGGTGAGACTTTGTTGACATTACTGTGGAAAACTGTAGAACAAACAGAACCCATTAGCCACAGTAGGGCATTTTAAGTGCTGTCTAGGTCATGATCATTTAAACTCTGGCTGTGACTTGTGCCCACTAGCACTGCCCTGTCTGTCACTACCTGCAGGTCATCTGGGCTCTGGCATTAAAGAAGAGTGAGCTTCAGAGTTACTTGTCTGCTGAAAGGAATAACTCAGTTAATAAAGCTGATGTTCATTGGCTTTACAATTCTGCCTGAAATTGTATGGCTACAAACCTTTATTCTGCTCCTCCAAGAGAAGGAGAAAAGGGCAAACATCCACTGGGCCACTGTCTCACTTACCATGCTCTGCTTTCTAGGTCCAGGTGGGTTTCAGTGTGCTGAGCACACCTGCCTGCCTGCCCTTCCTTCTGCCCTTCCCACCCACCCAGCTGACCATTCGGGGGGGTTCTCAGCAGCAGACCAAGGACTGCACAGAGCTCCCAGAGAACTCAATTTATGCAGCATTCAAAGGAAATCCATTTGTTCTAAAGCACAAGGAGCTGCACACCCATTCCTCACTCTCAGGCAAGCATCTGTTGTTCTGACTGCTGGAGGTGCACAAAGGACCTTTCTCCCAATAACTCCCACTTGCATTTATTCCCGGGAAGGCAGTCATGCTGAGGGAGGAATGCTCCATGGATCCCCATCTCCCACCAGCACTGCTCAGGGCCCACAGCTCCATCCTCCCCAGGGGGAGTGTGAGCAGGGGCTGCTCCCCTCCTGCACAGCTGTCCTGCTGTGCTGGGGGCTCTGCTCACTCAGCACTCTGCAGAAGGCAAGGCCAAAGGGCTGCAGGAGTCCCACACAGAGGTTATGAGGGCTGGCAGCTCCCCCCTCCTGCTCTGCAGCCACCATGTGGAGAAGGACACCAGCACCACACCGAGCTGGGGCTGTGGGGTGCCAGGGTGCTGGCCAGGCATCTCCAGGCAGCCCATCAGCACACTGGTCCCAGACCAATGATGGATTAAAGAGGTCTTGGACCTTGAACAAAACATGATCTCCTTTGACAAGACAGTCATACAGCCGAATTCTCCCTGCAAATGTCTGCCACTTCCCACAGCTGACATTTGGTAAAGGCTGCTCATCCACACAGAGCTGAAAAAGTCACAACTTTGTTACCAATGCGTTTTCTGTGCATTTCTTGCATTTTCCATAGCAACAGCAGGCACAAAGGGCAGAAGGTGCTCTTCCCATAGCATTCCAAGATTCTTAGATTTCTTTTTTTCCTTCCTTCTTACCAATACTTCCACCAGACTGAGAGAACACGTTAATGAAAACACACAAATCTTCTCTGGAAAACCACAAAAGAAATCTCCATAATGTGAATGCAAGGAAGTTACTTTTGGAAGACAGGCCGTAGTATCACACGTCAGGAAAGCAGACTATAAACTGTCATAAACATAAATTCTTCACACCTGGAGTGTAGATTAACAGGAGAAAACCTACCAGCACGGGATTGCAACATGTACACACATGAACAGAGCAACAAGCTGGAGCACGGCTGTGCACACTGTGTCACCATTCAGCCCTGGGGTTGGCACTGTCCAGTTTAACTCCTGGTTGTGACAGATCCTTGTTCACTGGAGTTACCAAAGGTACAGCTCCAGGAAAAAGCTCAGAGCCTAAACCTTACGCTGCAGTGGTTGTATTGCAAGGAACAGGCACTGCTTCCAGCCAGACCTGAGTGTGCTGGACACCAGAAGCTTGTGCTACTTGAGAAACACCCTGTCCCTGCCACCCAGAATGATCTGTCACTGGAGCAGAGGACAAAGGAACACAGAGAGGCTGGAGAGCTCTCACCTGTTACCACAGAGCTTCATAGCAATCTACAAAGCAAAACCAGAGAGGGACAGCCAAGGAAGGCAAACTCCCCCTCGGCTGGACCCACTGCACAGGCTCTTGGTGCCCTGCCTGCAGCAGATCATCTTCCTGCAGCTCTTCTGCTGATTCAGAGAAAGGCAGTTTACAGCACAGCTGTGGGAGTTTGAGGATGGGCCTGAAATCTGTGGCAGTGCAGGTGTGTGTGTGTCACAGAAATGGCCTATTCAAAAACCAGTCCAAATAAAACCAGTACTCCAGAATCCCCAACAATTTTATATTCTTTGAAATGGAATCCACTCATCCTACTTAGGCCCAGTGCTTGCTCTTTAAAAAAGGAAGGAAAATAATCACTATCGAAAGGCTAAGTGCTGTTTTCAGACTTAATATTTTAGAAGCTTACCTTGCAGCCTTCACATGTAATGACACCATAATGGATTCCTGATGATTTGTCTCCACAGATCTTGCATGGAATAATTTCAATTTGAGCTGCAACAGAAGCACGCAACCAGTTAATTACATTTTCTTTTAAACACCTTATAAAAGCATTCCCTGATCAGCATTTGTACAGTGAAAACTAATAACCTGCTAAACATTATACTGCATTAACTATTCATTGCTGAACTGCAAGGATCCCCTAGAGCTTTGGACTAAATTATGGCTGCTCGTTATATAATAGCTTTTGGGTTATTAAAATGGGTCATTTGAGAAGGTGTTTAAGAACCCACAAGAAGGCTAGAATCAGCATTTCAAAGCCAAAAAGAGTAGGAGAGTTCACATTTTGGCCAAAGAGCTAAGATGACACCAGAAAGGTTTCTTCCAGTTGTATTCATGTGAGATCACACCAGGCAGTTTTAAAGTTGGCCCTGCCTGGAATCAAATGCCCCATTTGTCCCAGAGGGGCCACCACTGTGTCACCCAGCTCACATGGCCAGTCCTAACGGGGAGGAACAAGGAGAAGAGCAACTGCATTTTGCACAAAACAAACCAAAACTTTTGTATCTGAATCAGAAGGGAATTATTAGTGTGTATTTTGGGTCTTCTCTCCCACAGAACAAAGGAGGGAGGAAAACACAGCGGTGCTCGAGTCAGTGTGCTCGGACCAAAGGGGTCAGTGCATCTGCAAAGTGTTCTACAGTGCTCTATGGTATGAAAGCCCTAAGTTTTAAAACTGAAATTCATACATATAAACACACCCACTGAACATAATTTAGTGTGACTATCTCTAAATCAAGTCCCCTCCCATCTGAACACAGGGGTTTGAGGAGGGACTCCTGTATGCCCAGGAACACGTCCCTTTTGGAGCACATGGCTGCAGTCATGGGGCTGTGCTGAGGCACTGCTTTCCTGGACCCAACACCAGCAGCCCCTTTTCTGTGTGCTGGATGTGCTCACAAACACCCAAACACGCACACACACAGAGCAGGCAGAGAAGTGGAAACCCCACGAGAGCACCTTCCCTGCTGCCCTGCCATCAGGATCTCTGCACAGCTCTCCTCAGCCAGCTCAGTGAGGCACAAACGCAAGTCTTGCTGTGTCTGGAGCTGTGACACACGAGCGAGTGCTGTTCTTCTCTGTGAGGAACTGAAATCCACTCCCAGGCTGTTTAACAGAGCTTCTCTTTCACCCAGTTTATGGCCACCCAGACTCTGACAACACATAAAATCCCATCTAACGCTGCTGGCTTACAATGCAGTAGCTTAACTTCAGTTGTACCCAACGCTGCTTTCAAAAAGTCATGTCCACCCTTAAAAACTCTGCATTTGACATGCCATTAAATCCCTTACTGGCTGCTGATTATTGAGCAAGAATCATCTGGCAGTGCTACCTTGTGCTCCACTTCACTGTAGCCCAGCACAGCTCAGGATCTGGCCCTAAGCATAAGGTAACTATAAAGCAGAAGACCAGAAGGCTTGCACCACAGCACTGACTGTGCTCAAATAGCCCTAGAACATTCTCCAGGTGCCATCACGTGCAATGATGGGGGCAGCTGAACAGCACCCAAATGGGACCCTATTTGCTCCCAGGAACCCAAGAGCAGCTAAAATGCTCTGCTGGGGAAAGCAGCACCCAGCAGCTCTGGACAACACTGCAGTTCTGCTGCAGCTTTCAAGGTATTTTCATGCAGCAGGACACCACTTGCACCTGTTTCCATCGTAAGGCCCTTTGTATTCCTGACCTTTGATCCCTCACCATCCTTGCAGCAATAAAATGACAGGCTGAAATCAAAAGGTCTGTTTAGGGCAATTAAGGAAGGAAACACTTCTTTCCCCAAAACGGTTTTAATTTCACTTTTCTCTCAGCCAACACATTAAACACAATGGAGCAGGAAGTGAACTAGTAAAAGGGAAAAATACTGTGTATGCTGTTCCATTAATGTGTTACATAAATTATTATGTTTACGAACAAAGCTGGGAGCAGAAAGGGCAGCAAAACCCCCTTCACATCCACACACTGAAGAACAGGCTGAAATGCAGAGAAACTGAGAATTTGTATCATGTGCAGTTCAAATTCAGAGAGCAATCCTTGTGGGCACATTCCAGAATAGCTCTACCAAATCCCAGTTGTGCCTTTCCAACACAGGATTATTTTCCTCCTGTGCTGCAGTGAATCAGCAGCTTCTGCAGCTCCTTGGACAGGGTAGTGACAGGGCTCATCTCCACAGCTACGTGGCAATGTATTTCTTACATTTGACTTTTATATACATAATTACTGCCTTATCTTGAATAGGTATGATATAATTGGATCTAGTTTATCTGCAATCTCCAGCACGTTAGTTAAATCACCCATGAAGCCTGTCTATGCAATCCCTATTTCTTAAGCAACAGGACATTTGCAGAGCGTTTCTGAAGGAATGTAACATGCCTTCAAAGTGATGGCCTAAAGCTAGGTTAGTAATAGTCTAAAAGGTGCCATAATTAGTCCCAAATGCATTTTCCAGGGTGCTTTACTGGCAGAAGAGAATCTCCACAGACTCACAAGCTCCAGCTGTGCCAGCATTTGCCCACCACCGTTTGCACCAGCAATGACCTCAAATCAGGTACAGTTTCAGAATTCCAGATTTCCTCCAATTGCCATCTTCCAGGCACTTCCTCTCAATTAGGCACACAGCCCTTAAAACTCCAGCTTCCCGTTTCACCCTGGGATCCAGGACAGTGGGATGAATCTCGGGAGCACGAGTCGCTCGGGACTGCCACAACCAATTGTAGTACAAATTAATGCACACAGAGATCAGATCAATTACTGCTCCACGTGGTGCCTTTGCAAATCAACTCATTGAAATGGAACCCCTGTCACGTTCATACACTTTCCATATAGCATGAAAGGACTTAAGATACTTTAAACTTACTAAATGCAAATTGCCTGTGCCAAGATTATGCATTTTTTCTTACGAGGGTGAAAATATTTTCCCCACTTTTAACTTTGACATGCAAATATGTACTTGCTAAAACCTTGTTCTTATGCAAACAAGGCAGGTGGGAAATATTTTTACATGTCAAGAATATGTTCTGACTTGGTTTCTCACATTCCCAGAGTTACTTAAAGCTTCCTACTGTGCTCAAATTAATTGTACCTGTTCTGTGCTTACATTTATTTATATGGTATATTTTTCAAGATTACATAAAATACTCTAATTCATGCTTTAGACTAGAATTAGCCTAAATTACAGTTTACAATTTCTGTCTCCTGGGGTGGTGCTCAGGCTGATTTCTGGTTCATGCATGAGCAAATTATTTCTTAAATATGAATTGCAGAAAAAAATAAACTCTTGTGGTTGCTTAGAAACCGCCAGATACCCAGGTGACAGATGTAGTTTGTATTCCCAGATTAAAGGCCTAAGACTCTTTCACACCCTGAAATAACAGTGCTCCAGAATCCTACCAGGGATGTCCTGTGCCAAAGGCAGCAAGGAGCAGGAATAAAAGCCCAAACCAACCACCAAGAGCAACAAATGCAAGCCCAAGCACTGAGACCCACTGCGAGCACAGAACAAGCTGCTACAGAAATGGCCCTTGAGAGAAAGAAGGGACCATTCAAGGGCTGGAGGCAGCAGGCCCTACAAAGTGATGTCAGACGAGCTCGTGCCATAGGAAAGGGCCTCTGACATCCACGAACCCCTCTCAGTCCATGTGCCTTAACTGGGAGCTATTCCTATCACCACACTCGGGAACTTTCCTTCTGTACTGTCATGGGATCTTCGTTTTGCAGCAGGAAAGGGGAGGGTGGACTCTGATCTGCTCAAAATCAGACAGAACAGGAATGAGCCCAAGTATTGCAGGGGGAAAAAACCCCGTGTTTTTCCCCCTGAACCCTTTTCCTTCCTCCATGCACTGTGTCTTCTCATGGCCATGGTGTGAAGCGCCTCTGGTATGCCTAAGTAACACGACTGCCTCCACCTAATTCCTCGGGAATGTGCCTACCACACAGCCAGAGACAGCACTAAATGACATCTTTTTTTGGCACCTGAAACAGAGGAATATGCCTTATTCCCTCCTCCTCCCGGGGAGGTTGTTCCCCAGACCTGGAACAGTCTCACTGGGCTTGCCTGCCTTTTTCGAGCTCCCTCCCCCAGCCAAACCCTCTAGACAGCCTCTCCCTCCTGGTTAATTCCCACATCAAGAAATGTTGCTTTATTCCTTGTCCAGTCTGAGCAGGAGAGAAGGAAGAAAATCTCATTCTGTGTTTGTAAGGGAATGTTCTGCATGAGCTCATCATAATCTTTAATTTCTTTCTTTCTAACTTACTGGGCAGACTCAATTCAGGGCTGTACAGCCAAGTAAAGCACAGGGCATCTTTCTCCCCACTTCTGTCATTTAAACAGAAACACATTGAGCCTCAACACAGCAAAGTGGATTTCCAGTCCACCCCGAAGAGCACATTTTTCAGAAGAAAAAATTATTTTCCAAAGACAGAAATTGTTTCCTCCCCGTTAATATGTCTGAAGGAATGTTTCGAGTGAATTGTTTTGGGGTAGAAAAGATTTTTCTGTTCCTACTTTCACACTTATTTTTAAATTGTACATGCACATAGATACCATTTTTTTCCCCCAATTCACAACAGGTATGAAACCTCAGATTCGGTATCCTGGGCTCTTTAGTGCAAGCAAAAATTGGTCCCCGTTCCTGCCTTTTAGGTGAGATTCACCTCGTTGACCTGAGTGATCTTGAAAGCTGGGTAATTAACTGAAGTTAATTGTCTTGTCTGCTTCTAGAGTGATGAGCAAGGGAGGAAAAAAGAAAGAGAAAAGGAAAGGAAGGGGGAAAGAAAAAGCAAGAAGGAAAAAGGGCATGATTCATCTTATTCAAGACAAGCAAAATGAACCCCTGAATGGAGATGCCTCCTCTTCACTCAACAGTGAAGGAATTTAATGACACCTCAATTATAAGCCCAACTTTTAGAAGGTGAAAGTCAGGTAAATCTGTCTCTTACTATTTCTGAATTAAAGAATTAGCAATTATTTCTGGAAAGGCAAAGCTGAGTAGGATGTGCTCCCGTCCCCCACAGTACCTGGGGTCCCAACTATCATTTCCAAGGAGTTCCCTGTCACAGCTCCCAAGGCACAGAAATTCCACACCTTCCTTTTTCACTCAGTACAGATGGACTTAAGCACATCCTGGTTGGTCTGCCAGACTGCTCTCTATGCCTTAGAGCCCCCGTGGGCATTGCACATCCTTCTGGCTGAGCAGAGGGCTTGGCTCGAGGCTGGATGTGGGGCACACACAGCAGCCAGGGCTGCAGCTGGCATCTCCTGGGGCTGGGGCACTGCCCAAGAAGTTATCCCTGTTATCCCTTCCTGGGCTGCAGCTGGCATCTCCTGGCACTGGGGCACTGCCCAAGAAGTTATCCCTTCCTGGGCTGCAGCAAAGGTTCCTTTCCCTGACCGTGGCTCACCTGTCCCACCTCACCGGGGCTGTGCAGCTCTGCAGCTGATTCAGAAGGGCTTAGAAAGAGATATGATACACATACAAATTGGGCCAACCTGCTTCTAAAGGGCTGCAGTTTGTGCCAGACATCCCTGCTAGTGCTGTTTGTAAGTATATTGATTAAATTAGGAGGCATGCATATTCAGTGACATATTCATACATATTCATTGACTCAAACAAGGGTACTGCATGTAATGTGGTATTTAAAGCAACATGATATCTGATCACAAACTGAATTAACAAGGAATGATTTTACTATATAATATTCTAATCTTCCTGCATTTTCAGCTTCATTACCTAAATAATTTGCTCTGTCATGTACCCTAAGTAATTTGAGCTGGCTGCAAATGACTCGGCTGTGCACACCTGCAGCTCCCAGCGCTGCAGTTCGCCGGCGCCCGACGCTGGTGGCAGCACAGCTCTGCCCACCCCACCCGGGGACACTCCAAGTGACCATCTGGCCACCACTCACAGGCACCAGCACACTGCAGCACCGTGTCCTCCTGAGCGTCACAGCTGCCTGGGAGACAAGGCAGGCATTTCCAGAACAGGCAGCAAGTGTTTAGATCGAGAGCCCTGGAATTTACCTGCCCACTCCTTGTGTCAACGTGTGTTTATCCTATATATATATAATCTCCACCACAACAGCACTCGGGCCATGAGAGGCCTGCTGGAGGCTGCAGGGATAGACCTGGCAACAAGGAGAGCCAGAGAACTAACAAAGCCCAGCATCCTAGAGATTTCTGTTTGGATTTTCTGGGGTCCAGTAAGGCTGCAGTTCCTGCAGAAGCCTTCCCAGCACATGGGATGTTCCTTGTGTCCTCCTCTCCATTACCGAGTGTCCTATAGCTGAGCCCAGCTGTGCAGTGTCCCTCAAGGGATATCAGATGGGGAACTTTCTGGGTATGCTCTTTGATTTTCACATCTTTGGAACTGCTGATGGTCTGAAGCTGGGCTGAGCTACTTTGGAAATGAGTAGGATGGGGGTGATGGGCAGAAAACCAGATAAAACACAAACAACCTCTCCAAGCCTTGTTTCCTTAGGAAATCACACTGGTAATAAAATAAAATAAGTACTGGGGTTATACTGGTGCAAATCCTTTGAAGTCTGTGGGTGTGATGGGTGGAGTAGAAACGAACATGGCCACCAAAGTATTAATTAGAAGTAAAGTATGAGCAACACCTCAAAGGCACAGGGCAGACCTGCTCCAATGCCAGGACGAGCTCCGTGCCCAGATCCCTGAGCACCACCTGGCACTGCCCACCCAGCACTGCAGACACTCTGCTCCAGAGGGTGCTCAGGGAGGTCCATCAGAATGGCACAGCCCCACCTGGGCACTCCTGGGGCTTGCATTGCTCTTGGAAAAACTACCCAAAGCGCAAGTTTTGGGAGGAGCAGAGGTGTAGAGGCAATTTCTATCTCAGCAGCACAGATGGGTTGCTCTGGAGGTCTGCTCTCCAGTTCCTGGGGTCACCAGACCAAAGCCCAAGGTTTGGCAGTAAGTGCCAGTCACCTGAGGTAGCTGCAGGGAGAGAGAAAGAATCAGGCTCAATTCTTTCAACCTCTGTTACTGATTTGGGCACATCGAAGGGAACGCTGCAGTAGGAGCTCATTCTCATGCCAGGATCACTGACATTTAGGGTTGTTGTTTTAATTCAAGTCAAGACATTTTACTGGCACAAGTTTTAATTTAAAGAACTAAAGCTTTGCTATTGCATCAAGCACTGGCTTCAACACAGACACTTGAATACCTAACGAGAGAAGGCAAGATGGAAAAGGGTTTGGTTCTCTAACAGGCAAAACTGTTTTAGTGAAGTTGTTGTGGCGAGGGCTCCACGTTTTTAATGTTATATTCAAATAGAAAATTGCTGAAAAACTTGAATATCATAACATTATCATAATATTCTTAATTCTTATGAAAATAAATTAAAACCAAGTCCCAACACAAACAATCCAGGACTTTTGCAAGTGTTTACGAACAAAAACAAGCTATAAGTGGATTCAGGGTTTTTAGAGGAACTCAGAGGGATGATGTTTGCTCTCCCTCATTCATGTGTACAACCCTAGGTGACTTTAATTGCCTTCTGTCTAACGATCCTACATCTCTCCCCCATCTTTGCTTTATCCATCCAGAAACACTCTCATTCTGCTGCATCCAGACCTGTTCTACTGTCCAGGAGCACAGAAGAGCAGTTCTTCAGACAATCAATCCCCTGCTACGTCCAGGGCTTACAATTAACATCCTCCCACCTTGTGAAACCCAGGGGGTTCCAAAAGCTCCAGCTTTGTTACTACTTTCATGAACTTAAACACAAATAAGGAAGATGGCTGAAAATACACCCCAGGAGAGGGACACTGTAACAACTTCTTTAGAGGGGGAGTTAAAACCCAGAAAAAACAAAGCACCAATTCTGAATACAAATTTTTTTGTTTTTTCTAGCAGAGGAGATCCCCTCACTAGCACAACCCACAGGTACAGGAACAAGACACAGGAACCAAACTGAGTGGCAAAGAACAAGAACTGGGAAAGAACTAAGGGAAAAGTGTTGCTATGCAATGTCCTGTGCATTTCAAACCCAAAGCATTTGAAGATTAGTTTGATAATTTCCACATGGTCAGAACAGATTTCCAAATTTCATAAAACGCTAGGTTTTTTCTGTAACATTTTGACTTCTCACTTTCTTGGTGGCTCATGAATAAACATTTAACTATTTCATTCCCCTCTTCTTCTCTGGCTGAAAATTAACAGCAGCTCTATAATGAACACAGCTTGGAGTATGATTAATTTGACTCGGCTAAATGGAATTCATGTTAAATAAAGCAATTCAGAAAAAGTTTTTCACAAGAAAACACACTGACACTGCAATCATGTGATTTCCTAATGAAATATAATACAGTTTTAATCAAAGCCAAGAAAGAGATACTATAAATACCATAATCCTCAGCAGTGCTGATATGCTGTGAGAAAGGGGATGGTAGCTGGCGTCTCATTTTCTCTATCTATATAAGCAGGATAATCATTCTTTATCTCTGCCTCTCCCTGCAGCTACCTCAGGTGACTGGCACTTACTGCCAAACCTTGGGCTTTGGGCTGGTGACCCCAGGAACTGGGGAGCAGACCTCCAGAGCAACCCATCTGCGCTGCTGAGATAGAAATTGCCACCAAGCTGCACAACACTTGTCGTCTGCTTTTGTTACTTTCCTTTTTCACTTCTAAAAACCAAGCTTACAGGTTTAACCACACCCCCACAGAGCACTGCTCCTGACCAAATTACACAGAACACAAGTTTTGGGAGCAGCTTAGGTGTGAACTATCACCACAATAACTGCCAGCACTGACTTCTGCTCTGATTTGCTCCTGCATTTATTCATTCAGCAGCAAGTGGGGTTTTTTGTATGTTTTTCATGACTCTAGACTTCACTCAGGTTTTGACATCCCCAATTTCTTCCTACAGATAACCACTAACCCTGAGCATTGTGAAGAGGAACACCTACAGCAGGGGTACAAACACAATAACCCTGCTATGACCAAATCTATCCTGTGCTGCTAAAACCAGCCAATGCATATTGTTTGTCACATGAAAAATGACAAACAGGACAGAGCTGGTGGCCCCGATGTGTGAGCACCTTGAGGCACTGAATGTGCCCTTGCACACTCAGTCACAACGAGGTTTCTTGTAGTCTTTGCAACTTATTTTTCTCTCACATTGGGAAAAGCAAACCTACACCAATTTTTCCTTCCTGGTGTCTGTGCACTCGTCTTCCATTCTGTACTAGTAGTGGAGAGGGAAAAAAAAAGTGAAATCTGCAGGAGAACATAGTGCATTTATTTGCTGGGATTAGCTGGGCAATACTAAATGCATTCTCCCCCTTTCCTCCAAAAAGAAGCTTGTACAGAAAAGTTTAAACATATTTACCCTTCAGTCTCATTTCCTAAATCTCTGGAAGACACTAATAAAGAACTGATTTTAAGAAATAAAGCTTTGCAGAAATGCAGCATTTTGGAGTGAAAAGCTAAATTACCTCTGACATTTGCTTCACAGATTAATGCACAGAGCCCCCATCTGATATGAAATGTTCTACTCTTGAGGGTCAGACCTGGTCTTCCAAAGACTGGAATTTGTAGACTCCAACGCTGCCCTCCCACCTTCTTTCCCTAATTAATAGTACTGGCTTAGGGGAACATCTCACATTGCTGTTTATTTGCTTGCAGTAGGAAAACAAAGAAGATCTTATCAACCACTTGTCAATTTTATGCACCACTTCAGCGAGTCTGCCACCACACAGCTATCACAGCTCAACAACCTTCACTTGAATCACTTTCAGAAGCTGCAAGCAGTCTTAAAGGATCAACACTCTGAAGGCAATCATTTTAGTCCCTATTCCAAAGTGGACAGTACCCCCAGGTACTAGATATAAAAAAAACCCCAAAATTAAAACAATCAACAAAAGCCAACCAAAGACACAGAGCTGGGAAAAGCAATCACTTGCAACACAGTATTAACAATTTCAACTTCACTGATGAGCAAGGGGACAGGCCTGGAATGCCAAAGGGACAGGGGGTCAGTGAGCCCACGGCACCAGCTGACTGTGGGAACCCAACTCCATCCCTCCTACTGGTGTGTAGTTTCCCCCCCAGCAGCAAAGACCGCTGGCACTGCTCAGGAGGGTCTCTGATCAGCAGCTCCTCCCCACCACACACTCTCCATCACAATGCACACCCTTTCCTCGGTCCTTGCCATCCAACCAAGCCAAGTTCCACTTTATATATATGCTTTAATAGTTCCCCAGGGAGGGCGAGTCAGTTTGGAAAAAGGCACATGGAAGGGACTCAGAAGAGGTAACAAAGTAGGGGGAACCCAGTAAGTGTCCCTTAAACAAAGTGTGTGCCATGGTTCAGCTTTCTCCTGCCAGGCTGCCCAAATTTTATAAAGGGCTTGGCCCCTGCAGAAATTGCAGGATGTGTGGCTGTGCATTGAGAAATGGGACTCTGCACAATTAAGTCAAAGCCAGGCAAACAAGGCTGCTGCAGAAGCCACGTCCTTACCAGGGAGCTGTGCTTTCATGAAAAACACTCAAAACCTGAATTTACTTCTAGAAGAAAAAGTCGCAGGGGGAAAGAAAAAAAAAATCACCCAGACTTTCATCCATCATTCTGAAGTGACTACATCTGCATTTTTAAGATATTTTCTTTTTGGCTGTACATGAATTTGATGTCATTAAAAAGGCTTCCTTTGATGCTGTATGCCAAGTAGAATCATTAGCTTCTCACAAAGGTACACTCTAAATAGTCTAGTTTAAATTTTCATTTTCAGATGATTCATCTAAAGATGAACAATAACAACCAAAACCGACTCCAGAACTCTAAACAGTAAAAAGCCTTTCAGCTGCACTCACTCTTTTATTAACTCCCTCCAAGCCCTCCTGCCTGGACTCACAGGGCAGCCCGTGCTGAGCACCAAGTTGTGACTCCTTCTGTGACTTATGGCTATTACAAGCAGCTCACAACCACGTTCCCTCACGCAGGAAGTTCTTCTGGAGTCTGGATTGTGCATCTTTCTGGCTGACACGGGGTCACTTGTTTTTAATCCACAGATGCTTTCCACTGCCACTATTTCTAGCATATGTGTTGGTTTGTCACAGCTCCTCTTCATGAGTCCTCAGCAGAGGTCACGAGAGGATTAATGAAACCGAGGGACAGCAGAGGAAGCTGCATCCTCAGCCAATGTAGTTTCATCTATTCCCCTGGGTTTTGAAGGGGGAGCATAAACAGATTAACCCCACCTACTTACATTTCCTCCATTTCAATGGAAATGCCACCAAAGTCCACAAACAAGCAATGACTTACAGCTGCTAAATGTTTCCTGGTACATATTAAGACACTAGCAAGAACAGACATCAGCAAAAGCTTACAGACTTTTTTTATGACACGGGGCCAAATCCCTGCTGAACAAATACCCATGTTCTCCTCCCCAGGAAAGACACCTCACCCAGCCCCTGCCCCACCTCAGAGGGAACAAGAGGAGTGTAGATGTGGGATCAGAAGGAAGGTTACATCCCTTCTACACCAACCACCCAGACAGCTCATAGACCTTCTTGGTAGCCTTGGTGGTATTTTATTGAGTGCACAGTGGTGGTACCTGATGGTGCTGCAGCTCTGTGGAGGGGGCTGGGGGCACCTGGCTGCCCAGGGATGATGCAGAAGGCACATCAGGACAGCTCTGCCTGTCTGCAGCTGGGCATGTGTTTGGTTCCTGCCTCAGAGGTTCTCCTGGGAAAGGGCACAGGAGGAAAACACCACGACCTGTCCCCAAAACCCGCACCAGGAGGGAGAACGTGCAGGATGGTATGAGAGGAGATGGAAACTTTATGGGCTCTGGTTTTCACCAAAATAAATGCTCCATCCGTCTATCAAACAGCCTCACAACCAGTCCTGCCACAGAGAAAGCTTCTCCCCTCCCATGTTCTTCACCCGGGTGGCCCAGGGATGTCCCCACTAACCCTCCTCACGCTGTGTCCCTGCACTTGGCCCTGGCTTCGTGCTTCTTTATACCCTCATGTTGCCTACACAGACCACACTCCGGGTTTGAAAACCATCTTCGTGTCATGACAAGGATCATGGAGGAGAAAAAAAAAGAGTTGCCCACAAAAACGTTTTAGAAAATTACAAGCTTGTGAAAAGAAAAGGTCTATCAAAAGCTCTTCCTTTGCCACAATCAGATTAGGTGCTACGACCTTCATTAAAACCCGTTCTGTCTACTCATTTCACAGCATTTAATTTCCTGCCTCTTGGTGATTAAACCAACTGAAAGGTAGTAGATAAAGCAAGTTTGCTCGCTGTTTCAAACAGATATATTAATGCTTTACGCTTAAAAAGCTTTCCGAGTGTCTTCAGAGGCTGATTAACAAACATTGTACATAAAGCCATGTGTGAGGTCAGACTGTGGCAGCAGATATGTGACTGAGACTCACTACAAGAGCTCCATGGCAGGATACCTCCACTGCATACATTAAGGAAGCTTAGAGTTAAGCTTCACATATTTAAACACTAACAAAGTCTACTTAATGGCAGTCTTCAAAATGACAGTGGCCTCCTAATCTGCTGCAGATAAAGAAGTGCCAAGATTAATGATTACGTAAGTGCATCACAGAGCCCAGAAACAATAATCAGCTCTTCTGTTGTTATTTGTGTACAAAGGCTATTAGAGTCATCTGACATTCCAAAATCCAATTTAAAGTTGTTAAACCCCTTTCACGTACTTACTTGAGGTTGGAAAACCGAGAGGTTCAAAAAGGGAAAGGAAGGGTTTGATTTCCTAATTCTTTTCCCCTTACTGATTTTGCTCTAAGCCAAATCTCTCTTTAAGAATTGCAAAAAAATAAGCTTTTAAACAATGCCTGGAGTAACCAATATTGCTGTTGAAGGAATAATACCAATAAAACCTTAACATGCTTAGATAGCAAAATTTAAAATAGTGACTACAAGCAAACCAAGTGTAACTATTCTACAGCAAAAGACCTTGCTGAACTGAGAGTGTCACTGACATTGTCTGCACAACTCTGACAACCTCCAGCGAGTCTGGGGAGAGGGGGAAGGTGCTCGGGCTCCAAACACCCATCCCGGTGTTCCAATGGGCTCGGTGGGCTTTGCTCTGGGGTCAGCAGAGACACAGCATCGCCTGCAAGGGGCCAGCCCACCCGGCAAGGCAAGGCAAAGGCAAGGCAAAGACCAAGGTAAGGGCAAAGGCAAGGCAAAGGCCAGGCAAAGGGCAAAGCCAGGCAAAAGCTGTCTCTCTGACTGCCACCCTATCAACTGTTTTCCAGCAAAACTGCTTTAAAAATCAGAACCACCTTCTTTGTTGCTGGCAGAAAACTGAGAAGCTCAGAATCCAAAGGACCAGGACAGGTTTCCTCCTGGTTCCCCTGAGCCTGGCAAGCAGGATGGGAGCAGGACGGGCTGGCTGTTCCCAGGGACATGGCAATGACAGCCCCTTTGGGGCACAGACCACCATATCCCTGGACACACAGCTCTCCTCCGGCCCCAAAATCCCCAGGAAGGGCAGCTGGGCAGGCCCTGGCTCTGCAGCAGGGGTGGTGGGCACAGCAGCCAGACCCACAGACCCTCTGCAGCCCCACTCGTGGGCTGGGGCTCCTCTGAGAGCGGCCCCTGCCTGGGGGTCACTGGGGAAGGTGACCAGGGGAGATGCTCGGGTGGCTCCCCACCTGACACAGGTGCTCTCCTTCCCTCTGCCAGCACTGGGAGGGAAACAGCCCGAGCTCCTGGTACAGCACAAGAGAACCACCAGGACTCTGTGCAGAAGTTCTCTCTTTATGGCTGCAAAGTGCTTTTCTAGTGTTCCCCAAGGTAAAGTCAATTAAGTGATAACTGCATCTGTGCAGAGAGTATTCAAAATGCTAATACCCCCACCCTGATAAGTCTTCAACTTTGCCTGCTTATTTATCTCCAGCTCTTAGAAATTATTGCCATGAATGCTCCAGTGCCTTCTTCCCCCATTATCTTTGCAATCCTGCTCCTTCCCCACAAAAAGGCAGAAAGCACAGCACAAAAGAGCTGCACCACTTCAGCCACGCTGGGGAGTCAAGCGATACAGGCAGAGAAGCATCAGCTCATCTGCTGCACAGAAGCTCCTGGCGCCTTCTGCTGCTCTCCAAGCTCCTTCAGCTCTTCTTCTGCCCTATCGAGGTAAGAGAATCTGCTATGCCATCAGAGGCTCACATACTCTAGAAATAACAGCAGTCTGTATCATGAATTATCCAGCACGATTTACCACTCGGGGAAAGGAAAATCTCCCATGTTTGGTGTTGTGCCATTTGGCACCAGACTTGGGAGTTTTAATGTTTGTTATCTTTGCACTGGAGATAACGCAATGCTGCTCTAAGATGGATTCCTCACCTCAACATGGGCACACTCACGTTGTGTGAGTCTCTGGCCACAGGTGCTGAATATGTCCCCGTGTTTGCAAAGTGAAAAAACCCCACATAAACCCTGAAAAACTCAGTACTGAAAACAAAACAACTCAGTGTGCTGACTTACTGCCAACACCTATATGAATGCCTTAGTACTTTACTACTTTTGTTTATAAAAATCACCACGTTGCCAAATGGCCACCAAAAAATCCCTCCAACAGAACACATTGACACCTTTTTCAAATGAGTCTGACAGTTCAATAAGGAGAACACAATCCTATGACCCACAGAACCAGGCAGAGCACAAGCACTGGGTGGAATACAAGTATGACCAGATTACAGAGTAAGATTATTGATTACCTATTGCTAAATACATTGACAGATGAAAAGGAAAAACCCAACTTGCTTCACATGGTTAACACCAGGTTCTAAAGGCCAAATCACCCAAAAAGGCAGAAGCTGGCTGGTAGTGAATGTTGCTGATTTCTGTTTCCTCAAGTAAGAGAGGCTTGATAAAAGTTAGAAGACAATAATAGAAACAGCACCTGTATTATTTGCAATCATTTCATCCAAAGACAATCCAAACTGGTCCATGAGATGAGCTCCATCTCTTTGTCTGGACAAGAAAAGCACCGCGTAGCCAGAGCTGAATGAGGCCACACATGATGTACTGAGTGATGAACGTAACCTCTCAACCCTTTCAGGACAGTCCTTACCCACCAGTTTTGCTGATGTCTTCCTATGTGTGTTCTGCACACACCAGAAAACAGCCAGGAACAAACACCAGGCAACTCCAAAGTTGCACAGCTCTAACACTGGACTCCTTTAAAAGGCTCTCACACAGGCAGTTTCTATACTGTCCTTGATAAACACCCAAAACATTTAACCAGAACTCCCCAACTCCTGCTCTCTGAAGAATACTTGCAGTACAACTTGATTATCCAGCGCTCCCAGGGGACAAATGGCAGCAGAGACAAGAGAGGGAGCAGCCAGAGGTCTTCTGAGAATAATGGAAGTGAAAGGAGAGGAAACAAACTCCACAAAGAACTGTTGGCTCAGCTCAGCCCTAAAGTTTCCCTGTTCCTGAATGGAGCATTCATCGAGTAAAATAAGCTTCTTTAAGCAAGCATTCCAAATGATTGTAAAAACCATTTGACAAAGTGAAGAATTTTTGTTCTTTTTGGTACTTGACTCTCCAGAGAGCGAGACAGCTGTTGCTCCTACTGTAGTAATTTATTAGCCAGTGGTACAGCTGTACCAACACTCCTGGTAGTGTCTCAATGGTTAACAAGCAGCCAAATTCCCTCCAAATTTGTGCTTCCCAAAGTATTATTTGGAAAACATTGCTAGAAAAAGTTCCACACTGGGTAAGAAATACGAACAGATCTATCACAAGCCTTAACATGGGGAGAAGAACATCTACATAGAATAAATCTGTTTGGGGAGTTGCGGGTGCTTTACACAGAAAGTACAAGTTTTTATTTATATTATTGAGCACAAGTTAATGCCAATTAAGTAGGAGAGTCACTTTGGATTTAGCACAGAACCTGGCCCAGGGCACTGGCACACAGAATAGAAATAAATACTAATCGTGCTTGCTCACACTGAGAGGATTAGATAACTACAGACGTAGGAAATTAAAACCACAACAAGATGACCCCACGCTCATGATTTCCCTGTTGTAGCAGATCAGTCAATATGAATAATCGACAATGTAAATTGAAATCCTCAGATAAAAATAATGGTTTTACCGCTTTCTTTCTCTTCACTTGCACATAAATTGAGTTGACTATCTCTGACAATGCCATGGTTTAATATTCTAAACACACTATCTCCTTTAACAATGCCTGGAATAGAAACAAGCTGCTGAGCCAGATCCTCAAGGGGTGAAAATCAACATTGCTGCACTGACTTCAGTGGAAGCACATTGATCTTCACCAGCTAAAGCTTTGGGCCCTGGTGGGCAATTAGGTTTCTATTATATGCTAATCTAAATAATGTACCACAGAACATTTGCAGTACAATAAAGCAAGTCTACATTCTTCTGTGGAAGGACAAGCATTTGCTGTGGCACGATGAGAGTTATGGATTCGGGTTTCAAAGAGCAGGATGAAGTTTCGGTATAAACTACTCCTCATAATAACATTTTTAAACCTGCAATTACTCATCCTATACTACTTTAGGAAGCCTATAATTATTTGGTAAGTTCTTACCAACGTCTAGTCTAGTTCATAATTGCTAACATTGCCTCCTTCAAAGGAACTAGTGACTATGTTAAAATCTGGTTTTTGTTAGGTTCCTACTACACAAAGTGGCTGTGCTCTAATGTTATGATCTGTACTCAGCTGAGGAGGAAAACCAAACTGATTTATGTCCCAATCTTGAGCCCCTGAGCAAGGCCTGAACAAAAAAAACCCAAACGAATACAACAATCCCACACATGTTTCTTTTGAGGGTTCTGAGGTGGCTGGGTTGGAACAGGGACTGTGGCTGTGGCTGACACAGGGCAGAGTCTGTTTGCAGCAGAAGTTTATGGCACTGAGGACCATCTGCAACACCCCCTCGTTCTCCCAGCCAGGCCTCCCACTCCAGCCACAGGAGGAAAAAGCAGAAAAGCTGGGGGACAGAGTTCAGCAAGAAGGACAGCAAGAAAGATTTTCAGGGGTCATGGGGCAGTTCAAGTGAAAAGATACAATCCTCATGTTAAAAATGTTTACAGCAGTCATTAAAAGATGTTTTGCTCTCTTCTGCAGCACTTGTGTTAAGTATGAGAACTCCTTCTTTCAGTCTCCCTTATTCCTGCCTTAGTCACCAACATCCAAGTTATTAGCATGCCAAGGTCCCTGCAAACATCTGTGTGGCCTCCTGGGGTAGTTGGCAGGAGGGCATCACTGCACACTTACAGGTTCTCCTGTGGTGAGGTCCAAGTGAGGCACCAGGATTTGGTACCTACACACAACCCCAACTGGTCTTTTCTAGGGAACTCCTCAAGGCAGAAGGGCCAAGCAATGTGGGCTCACCCAGGCCAGCAGGGCGAGGTGTGGCATTCAGCTCCTCACTTTACAGCACTTTATTCCCTTTACAAACACACTCATCCTGGTAACCACGCTCCTCTCTGGCTGCATTTGTAACTGCTCAGAAATAGTTTCATTTCAAGCACAAAAAGAGTATATCAAGTCAAGCAGTTTTAATGGTATCAGCCACACACAAAAAACTTGCCACGCAGGGAAGATCTAAAATGTCCCCACAGAGAGAACTGACCCAAAGCTTCCCCGGAGCTCCAGACTCCTCAGCCACCTCACCACTGTACTTTGGGCGGGCTCTACAGACACAGGAAAACTTAAAGCATATGCAATCTGCACTCCAGTGAAGGAAGAAGGTAGAACCTATTTTGGTTACGTTTGTGATGAACTAACTCCACGAGCGTTTCAGCCAGCACAAACCTCCAGCCACTGCACAGAGGGGCCCTCCCCTCCATCCCCCCTCAGCAGTGCCTGTACAGCTCCCACTGTGAGAGCCAAATGGGGAACCACTCAGGTTGAAACTGTTCTTTGGGGGATTAACTTTAACCTGAATTAGTTTCCTGACTTAACTCCCCACGTGACTGCAGAGATGCTCACCCAAGGGAGGGGTGCATTTGTTTGGCAATGCCAGCTTATGGGAGACTAAAATACACACAGACCTCAGCTCTCAGTCTGCTGAATTGGTATGAGGAGATCTGGGGTAGCAGGCAGAAGGACAAGGAACACAGGGCTGGTTTTCCAAGAAACAGAATAGTCTGTGAATAAGTCATTGGTTTCTACAGCCAGTGTTGCTGTGAAACTTTGAGCAAGTCACTTATTTGATGTGTCAATTCCTCAGCTGTGAAACGAGGACAACACTTTCTTACATCACCAAAGTGTCGTAAGTAGAAAATTAATGACTGAGTTACTTGGACACTCTGGAGCTGAGGGCCAAGCCAGTGCGTAGCTACAAGAGCTGAGTGATTAGCAACAGGGAGGGACTAAAGAATCAACATATTATTTTTGGTGGACTATTTCCTTAGAGGATAAATGAGAGTAACTGCTACTTACCTGATTGCAAGGAATTGAAAGAGCTCTCTGTAGCTCCCTCGTGGGTGGACACCTAAACAATTAAATAGCCATGACCTAATTTTAGCCAGAAACCTTATGTCACAAGGAATTTACAGGGAGGCGTCTTCTGTATGTGCAAAAATAATTGCACTGTGGAAGGATAGTTGACCAATGTGTTAATTTAGCTGTACAACATTCAGGGATAGACTGTATCCCATTCTCCTTCCTCATATTCCCAATTCCAAAATTTCTGACCATAAAACTGCATGATACAAAATATCATAGGACTAGGACAAAGAAATTCTGTGAGCACGCTGCTTCCAGCATCAGCATGATGGAATCAGTTCAAGGAAAATTCACATAAAAAGAAGCACAGGGGCGGTAGGTAAGGTTATAATCAAACCTCACCTTGTGTGTGACAGGCATGATGGGCTATCACCCAGCAGGTTTTGTATGATGCCCATACACACCACTGATACTAGAAGGCACTTCTTCTAAAGCGCCATTATAACGCACACAGAGCCATCGAGTGATAGAAAACACATCCCAGTTCTAAAAGAAGTTGTTCCAACAGCTTGTTTTCCTCACAGTTACAACCTGTCCTTTCCTTCTAGCCTGAACTTTTCTGCCTTCTTTCAGAAGCATATGGGAAACATTTCTCCCTCTCAGGCTAACTCAGGATTGCTACCACGGGACTGAAAAGATGTGGCTCCGAGTCCCTGTGCTGTCACAAGCACCGTGAGTGTGAGCCAGGGCAAGTCACGTAACTATCACAGAGTTATGGGCTCATCCAACTTCTCTAAGTCGTGCAGGTCTCGCTGCAAACACCAGGAGTCAAATGATTAAATAACTTCATGGAGCTGGGCACATGCCTTTGTGTTCTTCAGTTCCTACCTGCAGAACACTAGGATTAGAGGCTTCCTATCTGTGAGGATCTATTAAATACCACACTGCGCTTGGATACTCGAATAGGAATAGAAGCCACGTAAATACTTCAAGCGGTAAATAGTGTTTCAAGTCTTACTGAGCTTATTATGTCTCAAGAGCTCATTATGTCCTCGCTAGATTAGAGAGCACATATTTAAAAAACAAACACAAACCTAAGGAAAGTAACAATGCCCAAGGGAAGCTTTCAAGTCGAAATACCAACCTTGGGATTTTTGCTCCTGCCTTATGATTTTGAGACATTGGGCTGACAATCTAAAACTCTCTAGAAAGGGCTGACACTGACATTCTGTTTCTTCCATCCTCTGGGCGAGGGCATCAGCCCTAAATTATAATTATTATGAAGTTGTATGAGCCGGTTTAAAAAAAAATTGTCAATAGGAAAGGAATTGTTCCCTGTGAGGGTGGGCAGGCCCTGGCACAGGGTGGGCAGAGAAGCTGTGGCTGCCCCTGGATCCCTGGAAGCGTCCAGGGCCAGGTTGGATGGGGCTTGGAGCACCCTGGGCTAGTGGAAGGTGTCCCTGCCCATGGCAAGGGGTGGGATGAGATGAGTTTTAAGGTCCCATTCTATGAAAGCAAAAGCATTACTGGCCTTCCAAAGCAGATCCTTCTGATTTTAAGGGCTGAGAGTTAAGCACTCTGCAAATTGTACCCAAGACTCAAATCTTCAGCGTTGTATCTGCTTTTGTTCAGCTACTTATTTTCTGAATTTGTGTGGTTAGGCAATGAAATGTGGATCTGTTGATTCCTGGCTAAGACACAGGCTTCTTGTGTGGCCTAAGCCACGTCCCTTAAGCTATACTTCAGTCCCCTACTTGTGAAACAGGTAAAACGCATCCCTCAGTGATGTTTTATGCATAAATTAACTCATGGAAGCCGGTTTTTCAAAGAGTTCACTAATTAACATTATAGACAACCCTGCAGATAAAGAGATTGTCAGAGAGCTCTGTCTGGCAACCCTGGCCCAGGGAAAGAGTGCATTCCAGAAGTGATGATAGAATCTACACACAATTCCAGAAAGCCAAGTTTACTGAATTCCACAATGTTATTTTTTAGGAATGTGTACTTCTTAGCAACACAGCATAGGGATTTCACACAATGTAGGGCATCTCCTACATTTAGTTTTCCTTGGAATGAAATGCCACCACCAGGTTTCAGCACAATTTATACGTGCTACCTTGACAAAATTGCACTGGAGAAATCCTGAAACATTTAGTACATTTGGAACAAATGGTTTAATGGTGGAAACCCTGTTTTTCACAAATATACATTTACGATTTGCTGGAGAATGCAAAGAGTTCTACAAAAAACATGTTGATCATCCTACATTTTTAGATTTAAGCTCAACAGGGTAGAAAACATATTTTTCTTCTCTTTATACAGTGCCTAGTAACTTGCTTGTGCTTAGAATGTAGAATAAAGTCCACAGATAACTTCATTTTCGAGTATTCATAAACCAGTGCAATATCTAAGTACAAAACTATATAAAACAAATGAAATAAAACATAATTTTCATACTAGGATGAACAGAAATTGAATAGCAAGAGGACCAAACATCACTAATCCTTGTTCTGCCTACACCAACTAAAGAGGGTAAACTGAGAAGAGACAAACTCACAAATTTTAGCTGTTTCTTTGCTTTTCTTCCAATGGTACAGGATAAAACTTGTCAGTTTTACCGTCTTCACTATCACATGATTCACTTAACATAAAAGTTTAAAACCTTTTAAGCTCATCTCAATTTTAAATACACATAAATTGAAGTAGTCAATATTGAAAGACAAACAATAAAAAGTCTTTAGAAGGTCTGCAATTACAGTTTTCAGGAGCCACTAAAAAATGAGTGTCCAGGTAGGAGCTGAAATGCTTTCAAACAACAGCTGAACTTCTGTCACAAGTTATTGCTGAACACACATACCAAATACTCCTAGTTTTCTTTGAAACTTAAGAGCTTACTGATTACAGGAACTAAATAATAATTACTGCCTTTGATTTTAAGACCATAATCCAGGACTGGAAAATGGATTTGTCACTGTTGCTGCACACCAGTGAATTCACTTGCTTCATTTCCAGTGTAACAACACGACCATCTATCTCACTGTACAGCAAATATCTGAGCTAGCACAGCTAACAAACTGCAACTTTTTTAGTTTCTCAGTCAAAACTCAGGTTTTGTTTGTCTTGTGTTTGCATACAGGTGATGTAATTAATCCAAGAAAAGCTCTGTTGCAACATGACTGACATCCCAAATCTGCATGCATAAATATTAAGTTTATTTAAAAAAATTAATTGCCTGTGAATTCACGACCAGCTAACTAATCCACATGTAGTCGCACCGAGGGCATTTGCCACCTTTACACAGAGAAGAATGGTTGTATTTCCTCTGGAAAGCCTCCCACTACAACACTCAACTTTCAAGTGTTTGGAATCACTTTTTTATGTCAGGGAAGGGAGAAGTGCTCCTTGCTCTAACAAACCAGACATGTCACTGCTAAATTAAACTATTCATTTTTAGAATATACACCAGTGGGGCACTAAAGTAGCGTTTTGTTAGTGATGGTGGAGCTTTGAATCTCCCCAGGGAGGCAACAATACTAACTTTTTAAACCATTCAGCTGTTTTACACTTGTCTCACTGAGCCTAACAGGGAATTTTTGACCAATATCCTTTTACACTGCGAGCGAAGGCAGCAGGAAAAAGGTGAGTACCTGCTGGAGCACAAACTACAGCCAAAATCCAGAAGAAGAGGGCAGACAGACCTCTTGCCTGAGTGAGAGGAGCTGCAAAACACACATTATCAACTGCGCTGTGATTGCCAACTTTGCCCTTAAAATGTAAAGCCTTCCCAAAACTGAAGCGAGCAGCTGAATTGAGCCCATGCAAAGAAAGGGTTACCAGCCCCTTATCTGTGCCAGCGATCCTCCAAAATGAGGTGTTAGCCAGAAGAGCAGTGGGAAGGTACAGGGCTGCCACTCCTAGGTGGTACCCGTCTGAAATACATTCCCACGGGTTTTCACACTGCCAGAGAGGGAATAAAAAAAACCCAACACAAGACAACACCAAACAAGCCAGGCCAGTGGTGGTTCTCTGAGAAAGCAGTGAAAAAGCAGTGGCAGGGCCCACGCCTGGGAGCAGTGGGGGAATGACCCTGCCCTGTGCCCAGCCTGCCCCATGGCCAGCAGGGCTGAGGTGGCCCTGCAGCTGGGGGTGCCAGGCTGGGAGGGGGCAGGATGGCAACAGCTCTCCCAGAGAGGTAGGAACCATCAAGGAATAAGCAGTGACTCACACTCCATGATTTATTGCCGGGCACCGTTCCCAAATGTGTTAATAAAGTTGCAGCCAAACAAATGCACATCCCTTAGGTCTTGTCTTTGTTCCAGCACGGCCAAGACAATTGAGTATTATTTTCAAGTAAAACAAGGATGAGATTCTAGACAATATTTCTACCACAATTAATATTTATGTTTCACTGTTCTAGTTCACACCACTGCCAACCCTTGAGTATTCAATTGAAAAAAAAAGCACAAAACAAGAAAGCAGCAAGCACACACACAGACACAGAAAGTCGTCATCTGTAACAAGTATTTTTGAGCTCTTCTATCCCAGTTTTAGTTTATCTTTGGTACCCCCGGGTATCAAAGACAACAGACAGAAACACTCCATCACCACATTCAACTGAAACATCAATATAAAACCAGTTAATTCTGTGTCAGGCAGCAAAAGCCTTAATAGTTCAGGGCAAAGCTCTTCTTGGAGCTCTTCTAGAAAGTGAAGAAGGTGAGGGAAGGGAAGAGAGGTCAAAGAATTGCTGGAATTGAAATGTTTCCTTGGTTAGCAGTGAAGCTTTGGGGAAGGCAGTGATGAAGCACAAAATTGTGACAGGTTTCTGTGAGCAGCTCACTGGGGTTTCACACACAAGAGGGTGACAAAGGTGTTCCCCTCCTGTGCCACCACCACTGCACAGGGATCACAGACACGGGGCACATCTCACAGGGCAGCTCCGTGAGGGACAGGCCGGGGAAGCACAAAGGAATGATGCAGTTGGGAGGAGAGGCTTTGCCTGGTGTCACCCACAGGTAGTTTCTGAATGCAGCCTTTGTTTGAGAAACCAGATAAGCCACGTGTTGGATGCATGCAACCATTACAACTTTACAAGCTATATCCATGATTAAAACCACCTGGAATATTTTTGAAGGAGTATTTTTAAATGACAGCTGAGAAGTAGCTGTATCCACCTCTTTCCAAAAGCCAGAGCTGGACAAACGAGGGGGTGGGAAGGGCTAGAAGATGGAAACACACTATAAAGTGTGTAATTTAGAAAAGGAAAGCATTTTCCAGTATGAATTATGCTTCTCAGAGATAAGTGGAAAATACATGTTATCACACATCAGTAACTTCTCAGGAAACTGCAATGAAATTATGAAAAATCAATTGATCTACTAGATTTTATTAGATGTAGTGATTTTATAGCCTACTAGCCATACAATGGAACTCCTCCACTTCAACTTCCATTCACTCTTACAGAAAGAGTTAAGCAGTGAATATAAAGGTACAGCTTCTTAGGCCAGTTCAACCACGCTTCTAGCACACATACCTCAAAAATCATCATCTCTACCTCATTCATTTTAAATTTCTGGTTTAGTGCATGTTTTATAATGTACCTAATATTACTGCAGTAGCACATGTGCACAATTTATAAATATATACACATACCTTGGGGTGCACACTCAGATTTATTTAGTTTTTAAATGAGGGGGGTGCACGAGTTTGCAGACCACTGTTCTAAGCAACCTGATCCACCAGAAATCATGTCTCTCTGTGTTAACAAATGCAGCAGCATTAGGTTCTCCCCTTGAAGACAAAGTTAGCAGGAAGGACAGATGGAGGGCTTGCTCATCACTGTCACTACAGCAGAGCTGAGGAACCACAAAGCATGATGTGTAATAAGTGCAGACAAAAGATGGTCCCTGTTCCGACGATCTTTAATGGAAGTACAAAACTGTACCTTCTTTCCCCTTTTCCTTGCTCCCTACTGTTTAGTTCAAAAACCTGTTGCCCAGCTGACTTCACTGCAATTCTGGTTTGCACACCTCATACGTGATCTAGACCATGACCGCTGTGCTTGGTAAAATAACTTGTTCAAGAGTAATCCCAGACAGCTTCCTTGCTTCATGCTGGTTCATTCTGATACACTCAGCTTTGCCAGGCAACCTGCAAGCAAGGCAGAGGTCTCATTGACACCTTCCTAAAATCTAGCCTGTGGTTGATTTCTCGTTAATCACGCTGGTAACCAGAACAGTTTGCATATGCTCAGGGAGCTCATGATACACAATGACATGTTCGAGACGCTGCAGCAGCTTGGCACGGTAATTTCACGTCTTCCTCCAGCACAGCAAACCTGAGAGCAGCAGTTTCTCCTCAAGTAAAACAAAACCAAGAACAATTTCAGTTCCCTGAGTGTGCCAGTGGTCATCTGCTGGTGTCCTGGCACAGAGTGCCCCAGGGTGCTAATGAAGCCTGAAATGTTTTGGGGTGGGGGGCAGCGACCACAGCTTTAAGAGACCAGACATGAATTTTGGTAAAGACAATTAAAGCCCATCTCAAAAGATGGTTTCTTCCAGTTGTCACAACCCTCTGGTGTGCTTGGAACTATTCCAGAAGGCTCATAAGGAACCAAGATCTCTTGAAGAACTGAGCACGCCGTGTCAGAAAGGTCCAGCACGGAGGTGTCCGAGAGGGCTCTGTCTTTTATTCCTTCACAATGCTCTGACACAGCTGGCTACAAAGGGCTGAAAATGCACAGTTGTCTTGTTACCCCTCACCACACTGATAAAGAGATTAAATAAGGCCCTGGCAGTTTGCTTTCAAAAGAGGGTGAAAGAAGAACACAAGAAAGCGAATTAGAGATGAAGAACGTTAACATGAAGAAGAAGAAATGAAAGTAATGAAATGAAAGAAATGAGAAACTAGACAGCAAAGGGAAGAGGATCAGGCAATTACACAGCACTTCAGCAAGACGACAGTTCTGCAAGCAGCCTATGTGATCCCAGGGCAAGGTGAACTCCAAGCAGGAAAATTCCTACATCCACCTAAATGGAATAGCCAAAATGGAAGGATAAAGAAGGAAACAGCAGAAGTACCATGCTCCAGTCTAAAAATATATATATGCTACTTATTTCCTGAGCTGTCTCTGAGAAGCTGCAATCAGCAGTGCTTAGGTTTATTATGGCCTCTCTCAAACTCCTGGGAAGACAAAATCCTATTAACAGGGTGTAACAAGCAGGCTCACACAAACTGCATTAAAATCCATGGTGTTTGGGTTGCATCTGGATTTTTAGTTTGATGAGCAGTTAGCACTTTATCATAAGCTTCACACAATATATATACTATAGGAAGTCGAAGCTCTAAGGTTTCTTTCTTACATTAAGTTGTTTGAACGTAGTAAACCAATTTTTCAATTGAACATACATCAGAAGTCATTTGCCTTGAAAATTTACCAATCTGACAAGAGTTAACGGATTTATGATTAAAAACCAAGGTTGTTTCTTTTCCTGTACCGACCAGTAGGCTCTGCATAGCCAGATTTTATTGCAAAGACCTTAACATGATACAGGCAAAAAGCATTAAGTGTATTACTACTGCCTGTTCAAAATGAATTGTCTTTGCAGCATAGCAGTGCATTATCTAGCTTCTGTTCACACTTCTTTGATTAAAACAACAACCACCAACCCAACAAACCACTTACTCCTCGTAGCTTAAGAGAGCCAAAGCCTCTTCACAAAACAATTCTGTTGTCACTTTTATATAGGGTTAGTTGATGCCTTCCCTCTCCTTTTTTCAGTGAGCTAAATACAATTAATGACTTTAAAATGGAATTAGTTCAACAGCATTCGGCTGAAAGCATTTATTTATATGAATCCAGTTATAAACCATAACTCAAAGGCATACTGTAAAGAAATTTACTTCCCTGAAAATTCCAGTAGCAGCCTTCCATATAAAAGTGGTATTAAAGCTTAGACATTGGTACAATCAACACAAATTCTGATTTTAACAGGCTTGGATAAACATATAAATTTTGGCTCAGTGAGTCTGCTTCGGCTGTCAATACTCTGAAATAGATACAAGCTTTAACAAACCTTTAATTCAAAAGCCCATTACTGTACCAACTGAAATAGAAAGACTCGAGTATCAAAGAGGAGTTCTTTCTCACTTTCATGGTATTACTTCTGTAAGACATCAATTGATCTACAGCCCTTGAAAGAAAACAACTCTCTTCCCTCTCCTGGATAAAAGTCAGTGCAGTTTTTTCATCCATCACAGTGTAACAGCATCAAAATACACCTTTTGCATCTGCTTAAAACAAGGGAAAAAACACCCTGCAAACCACAAAGCCATTCCATGACATGTCAATTTACTTTTTCTGACAGATGATTCACTACAGAAAAAAATGTTTTCATTAAAAAAAAACCTAAATGAGAGAAACGAGGAAAAAGAGAAGGAAGAACTTGTGACAGATGGAAGTCCTTTGCCAGCTTTACATCGGAACATTTGGAGAGGATGTGAAAGACAACTGTGAGTGCTGAGGAGTCTGAGGAGCACTCGGTGTCCTGTGCCCACTGCTCTGGGGTGCATGGCAGCCCCTTGAAGCCCTGCCCCAAAGCCTGGCTCTGCCAGCCTTGGGCACACCAACACAGCCAAGCCCCAGAGCAGGGGGCAGGACATCCACGCAGGGCATCCCACGGGCCCTCACCTTCTGCCCTGCAGAGGATGCTGCTCATCCGGGGCCATTTATGCAATGCCCCGAGATTTAATAAACTGCCAGACTACCTGTTGGTTACCTAATAACTAATAACATCCACAGCATTCAGCAGCCTCTGATAAATTGTGTAACTGACTTAATTTACACTCTCTGGCATTAAAACTAGTTACTAGCGTTAATAAACAATGTTTTAAAATATTTAGTTGGGTTCTTTAATCCATAAGAACAATGTACTTGAAACTACTGTGATGGCATTAATAGGCAAGTAAACAATTTTCATTTTCATTCCTCCAGTGCTGCGGATACAGTCTCTTCTAGAATACAGTGCTTTGGTTTCTTCTGGTGTCCTAGATGCTCTTTTCTCTGAAGAACACCATAGTATTTACACTCAACTATTTTTTTTTTTTTAATGGGAATGCTTTGAATTCCTCCAGCGCTAAATCCCCTTTGAATAAGTTGCTCAATTACCTGTTCTCATCATGAAAAGAAAGTAATTTTGAGTAGCAGTAACAAGCACAGCTTCACTGAGAGCCCTAGTTTCATTTCTGGCCCACCCAAAAGGAGAGAAGGGCTCTTCAGCAAGGTGCTGACCAGGAGCAGCTCAGCCTCGAGTGCTGGTGACAGGAACCCTCACAAAGGCAGCTCCAGCGACACCAAGAGAAACAGAAACAGGAGCTGCTCCCCCAGCCTGTGAGTCCAGCTAAAGCACAACTTTACACAGTCTTTGTGACAAACAAAGCAGCTTGGAGAAGAAATGTAAACACCTATAATACAGTAGATTTGGAATAATTTCCCCCCTTCTGCTAACATGATTTATGAGCATTCAAACTGCTCGGGACATGATACTGTTCTCAAAAGGAAGAAATGAGCAGGTACTTAAAACTACATGAATCTCAAGACTACTTTCTACTGACACTGCTTACAATGGGCTTAATTATTTATGGGAAGAAACCATCCCATTGTATAGCTGCCTGAATTTCTGAAAACCAAGTAAAGGGAATAAAAATTAAAATCATGTTTGCAAAGCACTGGATTAGCAGCAAGCAATCTGGGTTTTGTCTCCTTGGATAAATCTGTTAGATAGCTGGATCAAAGTAGTCCTTTGTGAGACAGACACTTCACTGAGATGTTTGGAGACTTGGAACGTTTTCCAAAGCGATAACCATTTTGGTATCCAGCTTAAGACAAGTTGGAAAGCATTTTCTGAAAACTGGAATGAATGATAATTAATTCTTCTCCCACATTACATTTGGCGATTATATTTGAAGTCGTGCTATGTAATTTCAATTATTAAGGTGCTTTTACACTAGAAGCAGATAAGAGTTCTCAGAAACTGTAAAACTTCCACCAGTGAAAAAATGCTTGGCTGACAAAAGCGACTGAAATTCAGCAGCGCTGCCTTGGCCAGTGCACCGCAGTGTGAGACTCACAGCTTTGTGCCAGCCTTGGACACGCTCCTGGCACTTTAACTTTGGGCTCCAGGGAGACCCGCTGGACATCTGTGCGTGTCGCCCATTGAGGAGATTCATTCACACCGAGGAGATCCCACCCACTGCTAATCCCGAATCCTGGGGGAGCGCAGTCACCGACACCAACACTGCCGGGGCTGCGGCAGCAGCACAGCAGAGGGGTTCAGCTACATAACCCCACGTTATTTTTGATGGCACCTCCCTACGAAAACTTTCAATTCAATTCAATGAGGGGAAAAAGAAAAAAAAAAAAAGTACTGAAGGATTTCATTTTGGGATTTTGATTTTACGAGCTGCTGGCAACTCTCCCTGCGCAAGCACATACACAAGCTCCCTGAAATAACAAGCTATTAACCTGACACTGTGGGCACTCTGAAGGTGGGAAAAAGTCTCTAATAGTTTGGGGTACTTAGGGTTTTTGTTTTCTTTTGGTTTTTGTTAATTCAAAAGTAAAGTATTTCAAAAGTTCCCTCGATTTAGCATATAAATTGAATTCATTTGATTAGCCTTTCTAGCCGGTAAAGCGCTCGTCTCTTCCAAGCACAGCCCATGCCCAGCAGCAGGTCAGGACTTGCCAGGCTGGAGCGGGGAGAGCTCCACCTTCCCCCGGCAGCACGGCCGGGACAGGGCTGGGTTCGCTCCTCTCAGCAGGGCACACACCCCCTGCATCCCCTGCGAGCACCGGGCACTGCTCACCACGATTGCCAATGCCCGAAAAAGGGCTCCTCCCAGCCCGCTGAGCATCCTCAGCCCTCCCCAGCACCCCTGGGGCACAAAGGGGCAGTGCTGTTTATCAGGGGGGCTCCAGGGGCTGGAAGACCCAGGTAAAGCCCCGTAGTCTGCCAAGCTCTCGTTTCTCCCCATCAGCAGGGCGAGGCAAGAGATACAGAAATAATCCTCCTTAAAAATAGCTACATTGTGTTTGCCTGAACAAGGAAGGACCGCTCTATGTTCCCAGTAATGCCATCCCCCGATGGCCAGGAATGTGATGTTTCGGAAGGTGCCTGCCCCAGGCTGTCCTTCCCCTGGCCAAGGGGACCTGTCCGGGGACAGGCACCCACCCACCACGGATGGGATCCTTTCCCTGGTGCAATGGGGCAGCGACACGGGGTTTGACACAAGTTTTAAACATACTTCTGGAAGAATAATTCATTCATGTGTCATCACATCCACCCTGATCTCCACAGACACAACTGCTACACCTCTTTACAGTAATGTTATGGAAGATCCCGACTTTTCCAAAGAGATAATTACAGGCTGCTTGCTGACAATTACTTCCAGTCTCAAAGCAAACAAGACAAACAATGGCACAAATCAGTGAGCCGTGTCACATCTGAGGCAACAACTTATTATCAGAATGAATGTATTTAAAGCACAGCATTAACAAAAGGAACATTCTAACAATGCTTTACCTGACAGTGTTTTAAAAACATAAGAATATAGTCTAGGGAACTATCAGAACATCAACTTGAAGGCAGGACAAAACACTGGGAAGGTGTTTACAGCTGCTTTATTGGCAAAGCAAGCACTAAGCAGAAGCCTTCGCAGATCCCCTGCCCTGGCCTCCTGCAGAGTTTTCTGTCCTTCCACCAAATGCAAATGCTCGTCTCTCCTGAGGTGCCCAAATTGTTATTTTCAAGCCTTGATGTCTTAACACAATTCCCAGCAGTTCTCCTTAGCCTTTTACATTCTGACTTCTGTTTACTGATGCACTACTTCTCCAAGTGTAGTAGCACATCAATTAATTATACAGTAGTCTGCCTAATCAGGTTTCCCCAGGGTTTTTAACAGAAACCCTTTGTATTTCTTAATGATTCCACGAGATCGTAACTATTTTTAGTTCTGCAGTAAAAGAAACGAGCCTGCTGACAATACTATCTCCAAAAAAGATGGGACTGCTATGAAAACCGTCGATCCAAGCACACTTGAACTTCGGAGGACTCAGCTTTAGTCTGGATCCAATGATTAACATTTCTGTATACCACATAAGCAGTCAGCACTTGCAGAAACACAAATGAAGAAGAAAGACTGGAACTGAAGAATAGATGTGACCTACTTTACATTTTAATATTAAAACAGATACATTAAATTAACAGCAGAGTCTCCTCTGCCTCCAACACAGTGCTACCACCAGTTGGTCAATGGCAAGCAAAAATCTCCTGTGATCAACTCCACACGTCCTGTCTTGTTCTGAAAGAGGACACGTGCTCTACATGCCCATGATCACTCTTCTTTTGTTCTAAGGCAGACACCCACAAACTTTATCAGTAATCTAAGGAGGAATTCAGGAATAAGAAAAAAACAAAACCCCACCAAACAACAAGACCACAACAAACTACTAAAAGCACAAATCCACAAAAATAAATCCAGCTTTCACATTACAAAAGCTCAGAAAAGCAGCAAAAGGAACAGTTGGAGGACTTTTCCTGTGGTGGAGCTGGTCACATTCTTGGCTGAACCGTGTCTTGTATTAAGAGAGGGCATGATAGAAAATACGAAGTAGACAGCTGCCCTACTCTAAAAGAGTTATGCTCATAGGATCCTAGAGGAGCTGATGTTGGAAGGCACCTCTGGAGATTGCCTGATGCAGCCCCTGCTCAGGTTGTGTCCAGTCGAGGTCTGAGTATCTCCAGGAATGGAGACCCCACAACCTCTCTGGGCAACGCGGTACAGAACTGAGCCCAGGCATAACAACAGATAAGTCAAAAAGCAGGCCTTGAGCTTCCACTTGTGCATTTTATGCACCCTGCCCAGCCTCCCCCCAGCAAAAGGCAGTGCTGCACACAAGCCTCCCATCTGTCACCCGTGTTTATACCCTTGAGTCAGGGCCCAGACAAACAGCAGCGCTGACATCACGGACGCTCAGCCGCTCTTCCCGGGCATCTTGGCAGGGCTGCACTCGCAGGCACCGCTTTTAATCCGCAGCCTTACCTATTCCCCAAATCAGAAATGAAGATGTGCCAGAGATCATTTCCACATTATGAAAGCAGCTCTTTATAGCATTCCACGGGGACCTGTCTGCAAGGATGAACTGTATCTCTATACAGTTCCTTTTGTCCTGTATTTGTTCTTTGATGTACAAATATGCCACAGACTAAGCGGTGATCTCTTTGATGTTGAACTTTTATACTTTATTGCAACTAGCACACTTACAAGAGGAGCTGCCAGTCATTTTCCCTTCTAAACATTCGAATTTCATGAGGCATTTGCTTTATGAGTCAGATTTCTTAGTAACTTGTTTTCAGAATTTCCACAAGAAGTGTGCTACTCTTCTGGAAGGATAACTTGATTAAAAATCAAGATCTGATCAGGTTTTTCAAGTATTACAAATTAATAGAAGCATTGGCTAATATATCTGAATATATTTAATGTGAAGTATAATTACCTAGTCAAGGATATATTTCCTCACTCTCTTTTAGATAATTTGGGGTGGTTCCTGCACTCCAGCAGTGACCAGGAGTAGCTGCACTGGGAACACTGTAAAGCCAAGGCATGTGTGTGGTGGCACCTTTCTGGCTCCTCTGCCAGCCTCCAACACTGCAGTCCGGGGACTTCCAGAGCCCAAGGCAGCCTCTGCAGTACAGTTTTCCATAATGCAGTGTGTATACATAAAATTTCAGGCTGACAATACCAAAGCAGATTAAATTACAAAGTTAGTTACTTCTGCGACAAAACAGTAATCAACACTGGCAGAAATAACATGTTATAAAGTGCAAATTTACCACCAGTAAATGCTTTCAGTGTGAGACATAAAACAGCATTTCCATTCTGAAGCACTTCTGTGAGGGTTTTTAAATCAATCCTAGGAGCTGAAATTCTCTGGAGTGAGATTTTGCCATTCACAAGGTCTCTGCTTTAGAGTGACCTTTATGTTTGGCTATTTTTCCCTTCTGTAAGTATAAACACTGTGGTTGAGAGGGAAAACACCAGAAGAAAATTAGAATATTTTGGAACAGTGACAGCGAAGAGGGAACATTTCCCCATACTGAGCTCTAGGTTTCCACAACAACATCAGTACTGCTACTGATGCCCCTCTCCAAGCCAACTAGTTTAAAGGTGTATCATCAGTGTACAAGCCAGAGAAATGCACTAAGCTGAGCATTTTAATTTCAAGTTAAAACTTTAAAGTGAGAAAACTGTACAACAGTTTTTAGACGGTTTTATTAAGTGAGAAAAAAATTATTTAAAATGAAACAAATCTGTTACAGACACAGATTCCTCCTTTTCAAAAACATTGAGCAGCTCAGCAGGGAGAAGCGTGTGTTAAGAGCTAGGGAGATGTCTGAGAGGGAGGGAGAGCTCCAGCTCTAGCCATGCCAGGCAGCCAGGTGCTGCACTGCACCTCTCTGGCTGGGAGATGCAAAGCCAGTCCCAGAAACACCAGAGGATTTTTAAGAAAGCTGGATAAACAGAGCTAGCCGTAGCAACACTGGAAACATCACATTTTCCAGGCCTTTTTATGCCCAGGTAAAAGTCAGCTCTCAGCGCTCACCCAGACTCCACCAGGGGCAGTAAAATAACCCACCGAGACAAACACAAGGGTGAAATCCCACTCGTGTTCCTGAGAGGCTGCACACAGAGTGTCCATCAGAGCATCCCATGCAGGAGGCAGGATTGTGATGCTCCTTGGAAAGAACAAGAGGAAAATCAATCCCTTAGCTCAGCACCCTGCCCTGGCCCTGCTCCAGCCCCTGGGGCCCCAGTGCCAGCCCAGAGGCAGAGCTGGCCACGCTGCCACAGGGGCTGCCAGCCAGGGATGCTCCTCTGCTATCGCCCAGCAGCATCTGGGCAGGCAGGAATGCTCTGGGCCTGCTTCCCTCAGCCATTTAGAAGGCGCCTATGTATATGAGGTTTCTCAAAAGAAACATCTCTGCCTCTTTAATTAACACGTCTGGCTTTTTTATTATCTGTTGATACAAGAATCTATCTAGCAGTTACAAACATCTCCACGTACTCATATTTCAAGCAAATACTTCTTTTAATTCAACGCACCCACGGTAGGAGAAAAACTCTCCCCAAAGCTTTACACAACACACCTCTGTCAATGTGACAATTGCAGGGAGTGTCCCCTGGACAGAAAACAACTGAGTGTGAACTCAGCCACTCCAGACACCCCAAACCACTGCCCTCTCTGCAGGGTGACCCTGCACCAGCAGTGCCAAACACACCCCCAGCACCCCCAGCGCTCCAGCCTGATGGAACTCCACTTGCATTTCCACTCCCCAAAACTGGTGAGGGATGTAACATCCATCACGCCAATCATCCTACAGTAAACTAGGAGCAGGCAGTCCAAGGAGGGAAAAAACCAGTGGCAATCTACAACAAGCAGTTTTCTGCAGTGCACAAGACGGGTTTATTAATTCCCAAATTGAGCTCCGAGCAATCACTATAAATTTACTAGAAAATGTGTGTTTTCCCACAATAGCTACTCTGACAAATCAAAGACAGACAAAGATGAGCTAATTAATTTAGCTCAATGGGAAAATGCACCCATTATGAGTAGCATTACAGTTGATACAGCGGGAGAGCAGCTACTGCTGCTCCTGTCAAGCAGCAGAGCAATTTATACAGTTCAAATTTCAGATGGAACTAAAGCATCAGTACCTACGCAGAGAAAGGAACGTTCTGATGACCAGGGATCATTTTTTACTGGCTTTTCACACTCTACCTTGTCTAGGGGCTTCAGGCAAAGAGCACTTGGGGCTTAGAGAGAATTTAACCTTCTTTTGGGGTGAGAATAAGATAAGTGACACTTCCAATCGTGTCCCGTTAGGCACAGGGCCAAGCAGAGGAGGCTGGACAGGACAGTGTTTTTCCCTTCAGAACTAGAAGTGAGGTAAACATCAGCTCCTGTAAGTTTTAGGCACACTTAAGTCATGGCACAGCACTAACTCCTAAGACCCATGCCAGTCTCAAAAGACGTGTGATTTAAGTGCCACATGAAATGAGAACTTTATTTCTAATTGGATCACGTAAATTGTACGAGGCCTTGAACAGCAAGTAATACTTGGATGAAGGGAGAAAATTGCTGAGCTCAACTTTCTGGTACTTTGGAAAAAGAGCTTGAAATTCATTACCACAAACACATGCCCAAGCACAGCCTTGTCCCTTGTTCCGAATCATCTATTCTGAAATTACTATTTAAAACGAAGACAATTCTGTCCAAAATACAAGTCAGCTGAAACAAACACAGCTTTCGATTGCATTTCCCATGCAAGCCACCCAGCCTTTTGAGATTGCTGAACTAACACTGTTCAAAATAGCACCCTACCTCACTGGTAGAACTTGGTATACAGAAAACCTCAATGTCCCAGTTGCCTCCCCCTTTGCCTCTGGTGCAGGAAAGTCGATGCACCAGCACAATCAAGTACATCAGCTCTCGGTACGTGCAAGAGCTGGAAACAGAAGCCACTGCCATATTGCATCCTTCTCCATTTCATGATGTTAACAAAATACAGGAACAACAAGAAAGACTTGAGGACTTCTAGAACACTAAGCAAGGAGCACACTGCAGAAGACAGCATGTGCAAATGGGTGACAGGACCTCTTCCTTTTTTTAGCTGAGAGTGCAGAAAGCATTCCCAATACACCAGGAGTGAGCAGAGGTGGCAGGAGGTCCCAGCTCGCCCCTCTGACCAGCACCACCTAGAGCCAGGGAAAAGCAAGCCTGGCACGCAGGAACATGACCCATGGCACTCTGTCAACCAGTCAAAACTCCAGTTTGTGGTCCCTTCAGTGTGAAAGAACACTCTGACAAACCCTTTGTCACAGTGCATCTGTCTATGTAAAGATTTAATGTCGCTTTTCCACCCCCTCGTTTGAGAATGATCAACTTCTTCTAAAGTACATAAATAAAGAGTCACGCCGTTGGTTTTATGAAGCACCTTGTCCCAGGATTCAATGGCAATAAATAGCACAGTATTTCAAAGAACACAAACAGTACACAATAATTACATGGCTGATACCCTATAAGTATGCTGACTATTCTATTTGCATTGTTCAGAAGTGAAGAGGTTAGACTTATTTACATCCAAGCAGCTTTAATTAAGCTTTGAGATAAATGCTCTTAAAATGAAAGCTGGGATGATTATACCTCTCTCGACATTGATTTTAGCCTAGATGGCTACGTATGTGGCATGACAAAAGGCCCAAAGGCTGGAATCACACAAACAGAGGAGCCACAAGCCACGGGGCCTGCATCACTCTCCATCACATTGGAAAGCAAACAAAAAATGCAGTGAAATCGGGACCTCGCTGAAGTCAAATGCTTAAGTGTAGTTGAGATGAGCTGCACCAGCTGCATTCACTGAGTGCACTGGACACAGGGGCTGCCTCTGACAGAGGGGGCAGAGACCACCCCCCACCCCAACAGTGCTGGGGGACCCCCAACTCGTGTGAGGGGCACTCTTGCACTTGTGAGAGCTTTAAATGTCGGATCCACACTAGGCTGCATCCCAGGAGTGCAAGGACCATGAGCCAGGGCAGAGATCTCACTGCATGGCCAGGACAGGACACAGACACCCCACAGGAGAGCTGGAAGGGTGGGAGAGGTGCCCTGGCACCACACTGCACTCATATTCCATTTGCTCCTGTCAACGTGAAGGCTTCACCTTCCCCAGCACCAAAATAGGGATGCAAACGCCAATTTAATTCAATTTTTCCAAAAAACAGGAGCCTGTGGTGGGCTGTGCAGGCAGAGCAGCTCCGAGCAGTGGTGGTACCTCGCTGGCTTTCCCAAGTGTGTCAGCAAGCTCCCTGCTGCAGCTACCCCCCACTCTGGAGAGGGGAACAGCACGACACCCCGTGAGTCACTGCCGCCCTGAGTCACTCCCTCGTGTTCTCAACAGAAGGTGCAGGCAATTGGGAAGCAGCCTGAAACTGCACTCAGCTTTGCCAACCTGTATTTTGCAGAACTTCTTAGCCTAAATGCCTCTAGCAAGAAAAAGGGGGGGGGGGGAAGCCACAAAAAAACTGGGCAAACTAAAGACTTTGTTAACTACAGGCAGGTTACAGGATGAAGCATAAGAAGAAAGTCCATCTGCCAGATCCCCTGACAAGGCTTTCAGCTTCAGCTTTCCAGTCGGGGCATTATTTTTCCATCCAGCAAGCAGAGGTCTGCACTGTACAGAGCCACCTCTTTCACACAGCTTAGTTATGCTTGGAGGACAGAATCCTCCCCTCCCCTGTTAATGTTTATTGCAAAAAGGAGAAAAAAACCTGATCTTCAAAAGGAAGAAGACAGTTTCTGCACCATTAGTTATGTGCATATCCCTTAGATATCAGTCCTCAAGGAAAACACAAATCACAAAAGGAGAAAACTACTGCTTGCTTGATCTCAGAAGTTATCAGCTGTAATTGCAAATTACAGCTCACAGATAAATACAAGAAAGGTGAATACTTTTTTCTTTCCTTGCAAATGAAAAAAACCCCACAGAATAACATTCTAAAATGTATCAAGTCTGACTGTAATAACATTCTTGTCGCATGCAGTTATTTTGCACACTACAAAAACTTATCTCATGGGAATGCAAAGGGAAAAAAAAGAACACACTGCATCTCAACTTCCTCCAATTGAGATAGAGAATTGCAAAGTCAGACAACATTGAACACATCTACTCAGGAGAGACACAAAGATTTACCAATTTTTATTTAGTATGCATAGTTTAGAATAAAATATTCCAATTTGGAATCCTGTTGTGTAGTGAAGATGAAATGCTAACAACCCTGCCAGTAATTAGCACACGATGGTGATCACTTTTATACCGTGATGTAGGCAAGAGAAGCAAGGAAGAAGATTTAAAACCCCTCTACGTTAAAATTGAGTGCTACATCACCCCAGGAAAAAGCCCCCGACCAGGCGAGGCACTCTGTAACAGGGAATGAGTAAAGAAGTCAGTCCTTTTCATACCCAGTGGGGACATACCTGATATAAAGAGAACTCAGTTCTTCACCAAGGGCTCTAGACACTACTCCCCAAACTAATAAATGCCAATACAAACATTCAACTCCCCAATGCAGGCCATTACCCTGCACCAACTGAACCCATTGCCATCTGCCCCTGCCCCCCGATCAGCAAAAGGAAGAAAATATGAGGACATTTCACATCTGTGCAGAGCCCACACCCCAAACACCAGAGATGCTCAACTACCCAACTCTACAACCTCACCCCTTCAGGGATTTGTTTTGCTTTTCAAAAAAGATACAGAAGTCCTTTTGTTGGGTCCATAAACCTGTCGAGTTTTGCCCCAATTATTCAGAATTATCCTAGAATAATGATTTTTAAGACTGCATTAGCAGCCAGTGGGAACAGGCTCACCATTTTAGCTAGGCAAGGGCTGTACATAAGTTTCAAGAGTCTGATCTAGTGAGATGTTCAGCACCCACAGTTTTTGCTGACTTAAACAGGACAGATTCTCCTTACTTGAAAGGAGTGTCCCCAACTGAGACTTGTACAGAGCATGCAACTGCCTTTGATTTTCACAGAGCGAGACATAAAGACAGATTTCCTCTTCTTTTACTTTTAAATCTCGAGAGTCTTTCAAAGGGCCTGAAAAGTACATTTCAGCAATAAACCTCAAACCAATCTCATCCTGCGAATGTAATGCAACAAATGTCTTAGGTACAAGTAAGTCATTCAGATCAGTCATCTGAAATTAAAGCAGCAAGCACCCAGCCTCTCAGCTGGCAATTCCAAAGGCCAGATTCTGTTAATATTTAGTCAACAGAAGTTCTGTACTGGGTATTTGCTAAATTGGATTTAACTTTCAATCGTGCCACAGCGAAGGTAAATTTAAACACACTCCAATTTGCAAAGCAACTTTTTTATGGTATTCCTGCCATAGACATTTGTTTACTGGTGAAAAACACAGCGTAATTACCAAAGTGCTGGTGCCAAGATAGACGACAGGAAAAAAAAAACCACGTCAAAAGGTCAGGCTTGCCAGGCTGGGAGAAGCTCCCCCGCACTGGGCAGGGCTGCCCAAAGCCCGCAGCCCAGGAGGAGCAGCCTGGCTGCGGAGCTGCAGCCAGGGGCACGGCAAGGAGAGCGGGCTGTGCCCTGGGAAGGCAGCCAGCAGCAAGGCAAGGCCTTTCCACGAGCCCAGCTGCACTTTGGCTTCTCAGAAACCATGCAGCAAGATCCAAAAACCACGGGCACTAACGAGGGACCCAAGCCTCTCTCCTTAAGCAGGTATTTTTAAGTGACAGTTTTCATTTGGAGACACTGTCAGGAGGAAAATTAGTTGTGTTTCCAACAATCCAAGCAAAACAATTTTCCTTACAACCGAGTAAAAACAGATTCCACTCATCTGGTCTATCTTCCACAAAACAGCAAGACATTCAACTTTACATCCACACAGCAAAAGGCAGGATTAGTAGCTCAAATGCCACCTTAACAGTAAATCACCTGCGTTGAAAAAGCTTAGAAAATTTCCATCTACCTTCCCACAATCTGCTTCCAGAGGAAGGATAATAAAAGCACTGCTAGGTTCCTGTTCATACTTTATCAGCCCATCAGTAGACCGAAACCTTCTGTCCAGGCCTGAGGATGGTACAAAACAAGGACTTCAGCTCTCACCAGCGCTGGGCCTGACTCACCCATCTCCCTCCAGAACAAGCACACAGGAAATGCTACACCAGCACCCTTTTGCAATGCTCTCCCTGTTCTGGGCTCATCCCCAGCTCCGGACCAGCCTGACAACAGAACCCACATTTCTCCTCCAGCGCGGCGTGTTTGCCCATCAGTTCCCAGCACTTGGTACTGCTCTCCTTGAAGTCAACCTTGGAGCTTCTCCAGTGCAGGCTCTCTCCTGGGTAAGATCTGTACCCTCGGCTGTGCTGGCACACGGGGCGCATCTCTCTGCAAACTGGTGAGCACACAAAGCTGCAGTCTCCCTTCAAAGTATCAGCTGGTTCACAGACCCACACTTGTTACAAACCAGGAATGCAAGGCTTCCTGAATCCTCTGCACACTCACAACAGTGGAAAAAGAATTTTTAAAAAGCCATCAATCTAGAAAATACTTATTCAGTCATTACAAATGTTGATGCTTCACCTCTGCCTGTTTTCTTAGAAACAGATATGAAAAAAAACACCTCTTTCCTCTCTGCTTGAAAGCAGAAAGTTACAATTGTTAACACGCAGCCTGTCTGAAAGGTATGTGTAGGCTCTTCAGTGGGCTGGGCTGTTTCCCAGGGCTCTAAGTGTACTGGAGCAGCTATGGATGTGCTGAGAGCTGGCCAGAGCCTTCACACGCATCCAAACCTGCACACAGGCTGAGGACTTGCCAGAATTAAAGACAGCATGTTTGCCAGAGCATTATGTTGCAGGAAAAATAAAACAACTCACAAATTATCTTCCCATGGTACCAGTTTGGGCTATCTGAACAAGGAATTAATACTCTCTTTTTCACTTAAAAAAGCAAATTAAACCCAACATGAAAATCCCATATTCTCCTACAGACTAAATTTTTTCACTTCAGCTTCAGAAGTGTAAAATATTAAAAGTGCTAAAAGATGCCATTACAGGATAGAGAATGAATAAGATACCCAATTCACCTACACATTTTACCTTTTCCCCTTGTACCTTTGAGCTTATACAAACTGCATCTCCTATGCCACTAGTCTACTTCTCTCAAATCACAATATTGGGCTGTGGATCTATTATTTCACAGCAGTCAGAAGCCCTTTTAAGACAAATGACAACACATTTCCTCCAGCTGAACCCTGTCCAGCAAATTAGAGAAAGGATAAGAAACCAAGAAAGTTTTTCAATGCACTGGAAAACTAAATATTACGAAACATGAATTAAATGTACTACAGGAATAGTTTGTAAAAAGTACAAAGACCGAAGCACTTCCATAATAAAACCACTAGGAATTACACTTTAAAACCCAAAAGCTGGGCTCTGCCAAGATTTTACATCAGTGAGGAAATTGGTTTAAATCAAACTCCTAGGAGAGTAAAAAAATATATTTCAAAGTTGAATTGCTGTAAATCATCTGCCTGCTCTTTTACAACACACCTTCAGCCTCTGGCCAGAAGCACAAAACACAATTACACTCTCCAATTCTTTTTTTTTTTGTGTGCTTTCCTCTTTTATTTTTTTTTATTTTGTTTATTTGATTTTATGGTTCTAACAGGCTTATGAGGCATATGCTGAAAAACTCTTATCAGAATATGTACAATTCTAAAGGACTGCTAAAATATCCATGTAGTTTGCACTTAAAAAAATGCACTTCCTTTTGTTACAGATGCAAGTATTTGAATGAACCCAATTACATTTTCTTGCCAAATACATTCAGCATGGCTAATGATTAATGAATATAGTGCTTTTCTTTTTATTCACATAGGCTTCTCTCCAAGAAGAAAAGGAAGCCTAGTAATTGAAAATTACTGCCCTTAAACACTATGCTGCTACTGGTGTGCACTACCTACTGCTCTTGCAAAGTGGAAAAAAAAGCAAACAGTCTCTGGCTAAAGCAGGATTTCTGCATTCTTTTTCCAAGTAATTTTTTTAAAGAGAATTTTTTCCTTAAAATCCATTTGAATATTTTAAAGGGTACAGATTTAGTACTTTAGTGGAGGCATTACATTCAAATGTCAACACTTGTACTTTTTAGATTACCATGACAGAATATTGCATCTAAATGAGATTATTTTTTTAAAATTAAAAAAAAAAAAAAAACCTAAATCCAATAACCAAAATCAACGCAAACAAAACCCCGACGATTTTAGGCTGCAATGCAAGCAATGCAAAGTTCAGCCGTGGCTCTCATTTTATTAGAGCGCAGGGCAGGCTACAAACACACCTCTAAACTTTTGGTACCTCGGCAAAAACTTCGCCCGACATCCCCCCTCATTGAGGACTCAAACCGGCCAGCAGAGAAAACTCCAGGTTTATATCATAATAACCATAATGAAAATTAATCACTAAGTAGCTCTAGCCTGTCCTTTTAACGCAAAGCTCCGAAACACGAGCAGCTGTCCGTGCCGCGGCACCGGAGCCGCAGGCGCTGCCCACGGACACGCTGCTGCGGGCAGATGTTCCCAGGGGTGCGCACACCCCGCACCAGCCCCGCGGGCACCGCGTCCTCCACCCCGCGACGTGCGGGGACAGCACGGGGGGGACACAGGTCTGGGGACAGCACTGGGGGGACGGAGCGGTGGGAACGGAGCGGTGCGGGGGGGACACCGCTCCGCGCCCGCCGGCACCGGCACACCGGGGAGGGCCGGGCTGAGCCGGGCTGGGGCTGATCCGAGCCGGGCTGATCCAAGCCGGGCTGGAGCAGAGCAGAGCCGGGCAGGGGCAGGGGCAGAGCCGGTCCGGGCCGTCCCTCCGGGCGCTCCCGCTCCGCTCCCGCAGCCCCGCGGGCGGTGCGGGCGGCGCGGAGGCCCCGGAGAGCCGCGACCGCCGCCGGCCCCGCGGTCTGGGTCGATCTCAGGGTCGGGGTCGATCTGAGGGTCGGGTCCCCCCGCCCCGCGCTTACCTTTCATCGCGGCGAGCACAACACACATCATTTGTCGGGGGCGAACGGCGGGAGCGGAGCGGAGCGCGGCGGGAGGCGGGGAGGGATGGATGGATGGAGCGAGGGAGGGATGGAGGGAGGGATGGAGGAAGGGAGGGATGGAGGGGAGGCGGGACGGGCCCTCGGCGAGCAGAAGCCCCGCGGCCGCCTCAGCAGCCGCCGCCGCCGCCTGCCAGCGCGGAGCCGCGCCGCGCCGCCATCCCCCGCCGCATATGAGGCTCCATGTGACCCGCTGACACCGCGCCAGCCCCGGCCCCCGCCTTGCCGACAGCCCCGACGGCCCAACCCTGCCGGCCGGGGGCGGGCACGGCCCGCAGCGCCGCCCCCGACAGCCCCGGCCAGCGGCCGCACTGCGCGGCAGGTGCGGGGAGGGGGTTGGGGATGGGGATGGGGATAGGGATGGGGACGGGGACCGGGACAGGGACTGGGGACAGGGCAGGGACCGGCACAGGGACATGGACCAGGAGAGGGACGGGACAGGGACAGGGGTTGGGGACAGGGACCGGAACACGGACGGGCACAGGGACACGGTCCGACAGACGGTCCGACAGAGGCACAGGGACCGGCACTCGGTCCGACACACGGCCCGGCTCACGGACACGGTCCGACACCCGATCGGACACCCGGACCGACACCCGGCCCGGGTCAGGGCAGCCCCGCAGCGCTCCCGCAGCGCTCCCGCAGCGCCGCGGGCACCGCCAGCTCGGGGCCCCGCTGTGCCCGCACCGCGCTTCGAGTTCCGACCCCCCCGAGAAGCAGCTCCAAGTGTTGTTTTTAGCAGAAAATAACGCCGCATCTTGGCACAACGCTACGCGCTTCCTAGTCGCCGGCTTGATGAAGCAGAGCGGCATTTACATTTTAAATCTGTCTGGTGGTGGGTTCGTGTTCTCTCAGGATTTACTCGGAGCGTCTGAGCGCTGTGCCACTGCTGGAGTTATTTTCAGCTGTTCTGTAGCATCAGATGTCACTGTGCCGTCAGCTTGCGAGAGGAAGTTTTGCGTTCGTGGATATACACACATCCACGCTACAAGAGGGATGGTGCATCACCTAACTCAGACACAAAATAATCCAGCCTACTGAAAAAGCCCACACTTTGCTGAAAATCGCATTTTTTCAATTCCTGTCTTAGCCACCGCAATAGTGTCACAAAATATAAAACCACAAAAAAAAAAAAAAAAACCAACAAAAAACACTGATGCATTACAAGGTGTTTAAGAGGGGACAGACTAAAACATTTCATCTAATGTAATCAGAAGTATAAGCATTTAATGAAAATTAGGGGAAATAGATAAACGGGAGCCAGAGGAACCATCTTAAACAAAGCCCTATACTTGGAAAACCTTTATGAGAGGAGGACACTGAAACAATCTGTTATTAGAAGGCCCCTAATGACTAATTCTTACCCATTTCTTTAATGATCTTAATACAGTATGATATTATTTAAACGTGATTTCATCCAAGTGTACTTACCATTTATCAGTCTAGTCATTCAAGCCCCATTAATGCAAAATACTGTTGTAAATTTTCCTTATGAAAAAAAAAAAAAAAGCCAAGAGCTAATGTGGTGCAGTAGTGTAAATTTAGCAGATACTTTTGCCATAAAATTTTTGATCTGTATTTGCCATCCTTACTTACACTAAGCCATTCCTACCACTCCAACAGCACATGTATAGTGAGATACTGCTCAGAAAATGTACAGTGGCAGATCTGGTCCCAGATGGTTTGTGTTCGTGGAGCTGTATCTGCAGCACATGTTGTGAAGGTACAACGTGCATTTAAATACAGGGCATTCCGGACAGAACCAAAGACCATTAACACCGGTGCTCAGAGCTCTGCAGAACCTGGAACGTGCTGCTTTTACACACGGGCCAGCTGTGGAATTCAGATGCAGCCAGAAAGCTTGGAGCACGCACAGGAGAAAGGAATGATGTCTTCATGTATTGTAATGCAGAGTTAGAGCTTTGTAAACATTTTACTCTGACACAGCAAGTAATGTCAGACCGATGGCCTGAAAAATGTCACAGTCCATTAGCAGTAGTTGTCTTGTCAGACATTTAACCTTAAGGTACACAGCATTACATTATTACTGATCTGTATTTGTTTCCAGACCGACTGAAATGCAACTGGTAATCTGGAATGACATCTGATGTGCTAAACGGCTCCAATAATAAGCAGATGACACAGATTTTGATTTTTTACAAATGCCTTACAATGGTTGCTTCATAAAATTAGAGATTTGTCATCAGACATTTTAAGTGAGAAGAGCATACTTAAAATAGGTATATATAAAGTAGGTGTATATAATATAAAATTGATTTGTTATCAATACCCCACCTAAAGCCATCTGTTGACTTTTGAATGTGTAAACACATCCATTCACACTTGAGTTTTCCCTCTTAGTTTGACCTCACTATGAAAATTCCATCCAAAATCCATTTCCTCCCCCATTCACCAAACCACTGCAACAGTGACGAGTCTCACTGGAGTTCAGACACCGTATCAGTGACAACAGGAAGGCAACGTGGCAGTCAAATAACACTTAGCTCAATATTACAGTACACTTGACAGGCCATCTCTCCCTGTTTGTGCAGCAGGCTTTCATTTGACTGATGTGAATGCTTCCTACTTCCCAGAAGCTGGTACCCTACCTTGCTTATTCCTTAAGCTTTTGATAAATGCCTGTGAAACAATGCAGGACTGTGCTCTTCACAGCAGTGACAGCAGACTCGAGCTCAGGCTACACTGAGTTCTTGCCTCCATTTCTGCACCCAAAGACCTCCTGAAGGTGCCAACTCTCTGCCCCAAAGGTTCACACCACCCGGTGACCCACAAGGCAGAGAGTACAGTGTGTGTTCATCCTCTGCTGCACAACAGCAGTGCTGGGTCTGGGGGCACAGCTGTGCCCACCACTCGGGTCCTGTGCCCGGAGCACCCACGGAGGGCACGGTCCTGTCGTGGGGGGCTCCAGAACCCAACACAGCTCCAAACACTGCAGCTCCTCACTCTCTGTGATGGAAACGCACCCTTGGCTGACCCCATTGTGGCCGGCCCTCGCCCCACAGCCCCATGTGGGACCCACCCAGGAACCCCGGGCGGGTGGCAGGGGATGAGGGCAGCCCCCACGCCCCACAGCACATCAGATCAAACCCCAGCAGCCGTGCCCTCCCCACGGCCCACCACACCTGTGGGAAGCCGTGAGCACCTCGGGGCTGCGGTGTGAGCCCAGCCCGGGCTGGGGAGCCGTGACCGTGAGACTGGCTGTGCAGAGATAGGTGGTGACATCCCCTGGAACCTTATCAGGTACTGCTGCCCTGGCTTGTACTGATACACAAGGGGCTCAGCGTGGTAGCCTAAACCACAAGCCTCTGCTACAATTGCAGGGAAACAACTGTTTCTAGAAACCCTTTCAACCCTGCTGGGCAAAACAGAAAAGTGTTATGCTGCTAACAGAGAAAGGGAAAACACCTATCGGCACTAGGAGTGCTGGAACCGGCATTTCATTGAGTATTCCTAGCACAGGGCAGAAAACACTGAAAAACTCTCCTGCTCCACCTCTTTTTAAACCTACTGAGCAAAGTGATAAATTCAGCTTCCAAGATGAACCAATGACTACTCCTAATTACGTGTTCAAGGACATCCCCAAACAGAGGCAGTTCAAATGCAACTAATTAAAGAAAGATGTTTATGTTGTTCTGACTTGGAACGTGAGTGGAGAACATTTCTGCACACTGGTGGGTCACATTTTGTATTCTCACCCAAATGAAGCTGCATAGTTAGGCTTAATTCAGGAAGAATTTTGGAATCACCTTATCACTAAAATTTAAGATTTGAATAATAAATATAGGATGTAACCACCACCCCTCTTCCCCACATAGCACAGAGGAAAGAAATGCTCTCAAAAGAATCCTGCAGTCACCTCCTGTGTGAAGGAGGTGTATCCACACAGGGTTGTTATGAAGCTGAAGTTGGCAAACCACTGTGAGGTGCAGCATTTGCCCCCTGCTCTGACACTGCTACAAACACAGCTGCATGCAAATCCTCTTGCAGGGCAATGACTGCATGCTGCATCCTCCCATGGAGATGAAAACTTACTTGCTGGAAAGGAAATGTGATATAAGAACATTTCAATAAACCATCCAGGGCCTCCATATTTTCAGTTTTAGCAGAGACAGCTTCTTCATTTTGTTAAAATGACCTAGAGCTAGTTTTGCACTTATGTTTTCACTTTAAAAAAGGGCTGAGACTCAGTATAAATTCACATAATAATGCATATTTTTAATTTCTGAAGTCTTCATATGCTCATAGCAAAATAAGTTCCTTAAAATGTTTAGGAAATCTCACACTGATTCGAATGGGTAGCAGTAACATTTAGAAACGTTCAAGCAATTTTCAGCACTTCAAACACTTATAGAAAATTAATTTCTTTTCAACATTTCAAGAGCTCCTCTGAGGAGTTTAAACTCTGTCCAGAGAAGGTGGCAATAGCTGCTGCTAAATGGGAAAAAACGGGTGGTGGTGAAAACAAAGCATTTCTCCAGTTGCCATCCAATCACATCCTGATGTCAGGTGAAGCATTCAGCTCCCAGCTCATGTTAGGGATGCAGCTAGCTCTAGATGTGACAAGAGTTTGAAACACACAAGTTCCAAGCATCAGGAAGTCATTCTTTTGCCTTTTTGGCTTCTTACTTAACAATAATCGTATGTGAAGCCACGCAGGTGCAGAAATCACCAGAGCCTTTTTTACCAAATACATCCAAAACCAAGCGTAGGAAAACTGCAGCTCCAGATCATCTTTAAAAACACAGTTCACGATTCTGCCCGCCCTGTTGACAATCAATTTTTAATTGGCTTCTAATTGATACATGCAACAGCCACAAAAAGAAAATGATTGCTCCTTAAGACATTTCCCCCTCTAGACTTAGTGGTATTTCAGTCGTCATTTATTTCTAGCCCTCCAAGTAGCACACACTGTCGAAGATGAATCTAACTGAGGTTGTCCTCATTAAGTTGCCTCTTTTTCATCTATTTAAAACTGCTGCCATGCTGACCCTGCAACCAAACCACTTTGCTTCAGACAAAATGCCTTCCTCAGTTCCTGCTGAGGAGGTGTGCTTCTGTGCCCCGTGGGCCTACAGCGATACGTCTTAATCAAGGCATTTCATAAACCACTCCACAACTTCCAATTAATTCCAATAGCATTGCTATCCCCAACTGTTGAACTGCTGGCTCTGCTTTGCCAAACAGCTGCTACAGCTCTGCACCTGGTGAAATGAAGTATGAGTTGACAAAGTGTTTTGGGGTTCATCTGGGCGGAAGGTAAGTCCAAAGTCATTGTTATCAGCTAGGCACGCTGTTGGTAGCAAAAGATTTTAAAGATCCAGTCAACTGGATTTTCGCCCAGTTTCCTCTCACCTTGAAGTCCTGTGGAAGGGTATCATGTTTGCTGCTTTTCAGAATGTAAGGTAACAGCAGTACACTTTGGAAATAAAGGGACTAGACAGATGAGATTATCACCAGTTAATCACCTGCCACCAACTGCAAGTGGATCCCTGAAAAGACTGCAAAGTTATCAGGAAATACATCAATCTGGACTTGGTAGCATCCACCTTTTCTTCACGCCTAAAAGGAGGTCATGAAGTGATTGGTACTGGATTACTGATGGCACTGCCACTGCTCAGTCCCTGTTTGATCTCAGAGACATTCTCATCTGTACAGTTTTGAAGGATCACATCTTTCTACAACATCCTAACATTAATTCTGCCAGAAAGCAGGAATGGTTTGAAAGCTGTTAGAGCTGTCTTTTTGATGCATAATCTTACCTGGCTATTTTTGGCCAGTGTTGCTTACCAAACAGTGCAGTTCCATATATTCCTTTTGGTAAAAGCCAGAACTGTATACATGGACGATGTATAAACCTACTGTTGATTGTCAGTAGCACAAAGAGCATCAAGATACTGGTTAGACCCTTGTTGAAGGAGCATTGCCATATAGTAACTTTTTGCCATGAAGAGGCTCTCCAAAGAACCACCTTTCCCTGTCAACCAACTGAGAGAGAACCGTGCTGGCTGTAGAGCAACACGTTTAACATATTCTAGAATCCAAGCCCAGCTTGGAGCATTTGCTTCCCCCAGCAAATTTGTGCCTGACTTGACTACTGGCTTCAGATCATCAGCCAGTTACATGCCAGGGGTAAATAAGTTTTTTCCATTTCTTTAATCCTTGCGTTTCTCTTTCTGATCTCTTCTAATCAGCAGGGGTGGCCAAGGCAGGAGAAATGGCAGCAGTGTCCAGTGTATGGAATCTGAGTTGCACCTGCTTGCAGGCTGAGCAAAAGGAACCTGAGAGAAGCTGAAAATACGCCAACATCTAAATGGATTCAAGTCATGCCCAGTGTCACAACTCCCTCTTATGCTACGTGAGACCAGCAAGCAAATTCCCCCTATTTTCAGGAACGTGATTAAGAGTGTGAGCATTAGTGGGGCAGATAAGCTGTGCTGGGCATTCAGAGAACTAATATGGAAATTATTCTACTTTCATGGAAAATAGAAGCGTCTGTCCAGTCAAGCAGACCAAGCAATGACTGTGTTATGAAATACTCTTTTTATAACTATTGACATTTCAGTCAGTAGTGCCACATGTCAATAGTGGTTTTATTGCTCACATTTAAAGTACAGCTTTCAGGATGGGATTCATCTAAGTTGACATTGTCTGATCAGCAGCATATTTCCTGCTCCTGTGAGCATATACATTATTTATACAGCTTTGCACCAGAGAGTATTTGTGCTACTCTACGAAAATTTTTAAGATGTGGTGTATTTCCTATGTCTCAGTGCAAAATACAAGCTTAGAACTACACATGCTTTCTAGGACAATTAAAATTCCGTGTTGGGACTCTCTCCAGAGTTAGCCTTCAAGCCACAGCTATATGGGCTTCTCTCTCTGTCTGATGCACCTTTCCCAGCACAGCATTAACAGACAGGTGTTAAACACTGTGCCTATACCATTTTCTTCAGCTCCTCCTCAGATTGATCCTGATCTCCAGAACAGAAATACTAGCAAGTCTAACATATTCTCTGATCATGTACTGGGAATTTCTCCCATTTCTTCCCTCTTGGTATTCTGACTGTAGCTGGCAAACCGGTGTTTTACAAACCAAATGCTATTATTCAAATGAGACTTTAGAGCCACTCCAGCAGCGTTCACTCCTGATGTCCTCCCCCACAGCACCGATACGTTCTTAGAATTATCAAAGAAAATTCATTACTTCTGATGCTGTTGGTAAAAAATAAATGGCAGCTGATTATGGCTTTTGAGGCTTCAACTTTAAAGAAAACTTTAACGATCTCTTTTCAGAAGTCAATACAGCCTCAACTAGTGTACTTCAAACAAACAAAACACTGCCTACCTCCTCAGAGTGATAAATAAACGATGATACAGTTCCTGGGCATGAAATCCATACAGATAATTCCTTTGCATAATTCTGATTATTAGGCATGATAAAGCGACACTGTTGAAGGATGCTAGACTTTAATAGAAGCAAAATAAGAAGATGATTCACTTACAAAGGAAGATAATTATTTGAGAGTACTGTTTTAATCCTAATCACCAAGTTCAGAGAACACCTGCACACTACCATCTTTCACTTTGGAAAGGGGAGTGCCGTGCTCTGAGCAGATGAATTTGATTGCAAAGCAGAGCATACAGGGCAGATCACCTGTAGAGAAGGATCTGCTGCTTCATATAAAATCTGCTTTTATAATCTGCACTTGTATTAATTTAACTCGAGACAGTATTTTTTTATCTTATTTAGAAAGCAAAACAGGTATTTAGAAACCATCTTGTTTTCTGTTCTAGTAATTTAATCAGAGCTACTAGCACATGCTTGATAAGAGTCACTTTAAACTCATAATTTAAAACTTATTAGCATACACCCTTCTTACAGAAAAGAATCTACCGAGCATTTCTCACAGAGGCACATCATTTCTGATTATTTCAGTTCCATTTTCAAGGGTCTTTGACAGGGCCACTGAAAGGCTTGTCAAAGAACAGGGAAACATTATGACATTCTTTCCCTGTATCCCCTTCCAGAGCATGAAATATGAGGGACATTTCTAACAGAATCAAGGCTAATTTAAGAACTGTTAATCTTTACTTTAGGGCTGCTCTAGCTGGGGAGGTTACTGCACACGGGAGCTGTTCTTCAGAGCACCTCTCTAATCAGGTTCTGATACGTATCCCTGTTATTACAGCACAAACTTCTCAACTCCAAAGCAAAAGCATTGCAAGCAGGAGCTTTACGAGCTACAATTAGCAGAGACATTTGTAACTTCCATATGGTTGTTGGATTTTTAAATGTCCAATAATTCAATGAGGTATCCCTTGTTTTTAATGATTCTACTCATTTTCAGCTGAAGGACAAAAAGTTTTGTGTGGTTTTTTTTTTTTTTACTGACTTCTGAAAGTCAGCAAAAAAGTCTTTTTACTGACTTTTTTTTTTTTTTTACTGCTTCCACAAACCAGTACTTTTGCTATTTTAAGCCATTTATCTGCTCTCTAGCATGAACAACTGAAATGGGTCTTCATAGTTAGAGTCCCCCATCAGAGCTGTTATGCTTTTCATCTGTTCAACAAGCCCTTCACAATTACACCATCCATCAAAGGTGACACGACAGCTCCAGGTAAGACAGAGCACACAGAATGGGCCAGACCCCCCTGCTGCTGCTGCTGCTGCTGCTGCCCCCATCTGAGCTGTGCTGCTGAAACCACAGGGCCACTCACATTTTGGGGCAAACAGCCCAGACCTGGGAGGTTGGGGCTCTGCTCTCCTGGGGGCTGTGTGTGAAACAACCAGGTGTTCTGCAATACCTGCAACAGGTGAGGAGCTGCCAAGGGAAACTGGGAAGTGAATGAGCTGGGGTATGGAGCAATGAAAAATGGCATACAAGCCAAAGAATCAAAAACTTGAAATAATTACTTGAAGAAGGAGGAAGTATATCAAGGTGAAAGACAAAAAAGGGTGTAAAAGATCAAGGGATGCTAAGTTTCTGTTATTCACCAAAATTGCAGCAGCAAGAACCACCTCTGCAGTTCAGTGATCAAAGACAAGGAGACAGCCTGGCCACTGCTGAGGAAAAGGCACATGAGGGATGGAAATGGCTCTTGTGCAGATGACTAAATGGCTGCAATGTGCTGAATGAAGAGATGACACCATTCTTTAACAAGTTGGAGATGAATGGAAGCTGGATCACTTCTAACAGAAGAACTGAAGAAAACTTCAAAAGGAGATGAAGAAGAACTGAAGTTCTGAGCATTGCTAAAGATAGTTAATACAATACAAAGTGAACAGAAATTACTATCAAACAGGAGGAGAACTATCAATGTGAAATAGCTAAGGCATGGCAGTCTACCTCAGCATGGAAAATGCAGGACTCATGCTGTTGTTACCCAGAAAATCACCATCCCTTTTTCTTCACAACCTTCTGCTTAGTAGTCTTCAAAAATCATACAGAAGAGGCATATGGTAAAACTCAGAGAGTATTCTGATAGAAGCAATTACTTAGGGATTACATTTCCCTGTAACATGTTTCTGAACAATATAAAACACTAGACAACTCTTTCTGAGTCTCGGTTTTGATGGAATGAGCAAATACAGTATTCCCTGTGACAGCTTCTTCACTCTCCTCAGTATCTATGATGCAGCTCCTGCATTTCCATTCACAATTGAAGTGAAAAAGAGACAAGGAGCAAATGGGAGCCGGTGCTGACAGAACCTGAAAGCTCTGACTCAAAATCAAGAGTGCTACAGGAGTGCTCACCAAGGCACGGCACAGAAGAGACACGAACAGCAGGATATGCAGTGGCATTCACAGTCAGGAATGTATCAGTGCCTGTGGTAAGAAATGCAAACATTCCCCATGGTGCCCATAAGCCTTGCTGGTAGGGCCAGCCTCTTAAGTGACACTAACTGGGTTTGGTTCTGGAACTCAGAAATTTTCCACAACACAAGGAGGGAGAGACTGAGGGGATTCCAAGTCCTCCACACCTTTGCATACTTGCACAGCTGAGGTCTTGAAGTCCCCTCGGAGCAGGAGATGAATCACACATAGGAGGCAGCCTCTAGAAACTCTCTGAGGAGAATGTTAAGAGAGGGGAGGAGGAAGCACTGCTGGGGACTGAGTGCCTGGTGCTCCTCAGGGCTCCAAGCCACTTTGTTCAGGAGGCAGATCAGCTTGACTCAGCCTCCAAGGGGAGACCCTCCCAACCCACAGGAAGCTTTCAGATGTGCAGGGAAAACACCCCATTCCAAAGCCCTGAACATTTGACTTCTTCCTCCCTAACCTTGTCTTCCTTGCTTCATCTGTAAAAACATCAGTTCATACACTGAGTGCCATCCAGCCTTTAAAGCTACACAATAGCATTTAGTCTGCGTTTGACTTTTCCCTGTAAGGCTGGTACTCTGCAAAGAGCAATGTGTGTAGTTTCACAAGGGGAAATAAGTGCATTATTTTCGCCTTCACAAACTCTAGCCCCTCCTCTTTGGTTGTCTAGTGATCCCAAACTGAAAACATGCCAAGACATTGCAATAGAAATGCTTCATTGGTTTTGTCAACCAAATTAGTAAACGAATGTTTTCAAGCAGTCATTATGTTTAAATTAAGCCTGCAAAACATTTAACAGCATTAAGAAGAAAAAAAAATACACTGAATTTTTATATGACAAAATTGAAAGGCAAAATGTGTATTAAAAAAAAAAGGACCAGCTTCCCTGTTGCAAGAACTAAATCTCACATCTGTCCCCAAAAATCCTGCATGAAAGAGGCAGCAGCTGGGGTTCACATGGGGGTTGAGCCAGCACAGTAACAGTGGGCAGGTCTGCCATTTCCTAAGTGAAAGAGAGGCTGTCTTTGGGAGGAGAAAATCAGAATATGTTTCTTTCTGCTATACCAAAACCTCAGGTGTGATATCAATTTAGAGGTGTATGACAAATACTTTACGAGCACTGATGATCACACAGCAAGGGCAAAAATCACTGTGTTTGTAGAAGTCTTATGTCAGGTGGTTCATTACAGATACTTCTCCTTTAAAGGCTCTTGTTTTCACTTCTTGCAGTGCTGTTTCAGGTTATTTCCCACCCAGCCATCTGGCTGCTTTTCACTTTGACTTTCTCATGAAATGGAAGGACAACCTAAGGAAGCACCAGCTTGGCATTGGTTGGTCCCACCAACACTTTGGTAATGTTTTAGTTTGTGACTACTGCATGTACCATGATACTGAGTAGGATACAATCATCCAAAATTGTCAAATAATGTTCTGTCACATTTCATATGCTTGTTGCCAGAGATGTGACAGATTACTGATGTGATCCAAAATCCAGCAAAGACGTAAAAACAAACTTAAAGACACAGGTACAATGAACAGCAGAATGTCTGTACACTTCTCACTCTGCTAAGAGAGGTGAAAAATCTCGCTAGAAATAGGCCTAATTGTTTTCCCAACTGATGAAGATAAGGGAATCCACAGGAAAGGACTGGCAAAGGCAGCATGATAAGTACTGATGGGGTACAGAGGGTTTACAGCATGGGATTAGGGATACAGCAACACTGCAGTGTCCTGGTGTTCCCAGCACTACTGTAAAAACTCAAGCCAAACCCAACCAGGTCACACTTGAAAGCAGCATCTTGCCTCTTTAAGGGATATTATTAGTTTACTTCCAGGTTACTATGTTTTCCCCTTATCACTAAGACAAATCAATACTGGCATGAATCCTGTTGCTGCTTTCTGGCAGTGCTGGGGTGATGTGCTGTGGCTGCTGGGTGAGCACTGGGCAGGGCTGCAGGGTGTGACTGTGCTGCCTGCACAGCTCTCCTTGTCACCCACCCCAGCTCCATTCCCCCCGAGAGCTGCTTTTGTAGCCGGGGCTCGTGGGGAAGGGATGTCCAAGATCACCACCCAAAAGGCACGGCCACAAAGGAGAGACAGGACTGTCACCCACTGCCTTATTGCTTCAGGCCTCTCCCTGGGTGTCTGCCCCCAGCCCAGGGCTCCTGCACAGCAGTGGGACAGACCCCACACCGTCTGTGTAAAGCTCTGTGCTCGGGGGGACAGCAGGGAAGGTGTCCCTGCACTGCTGTGGTGACACACCTGCCCCTCTCCCGTGCTCACCACAAATGTGGAGGTGTCTTGACAAGGAAGCTTTTCCCAATTAAAAGAGGCAACACAGGGGATGCAAAATCTTCCCATCACATCATTCTAGAAGGTTTGGAAAATGCAAGGTTTTTTGAACAGGAAATACTGCCCGCTCCTTTCTCCTGATTTTGAGATTGCCTGGCTAAATGTGGGTCCTCATTTGCTGTTTCAGCATATTTCATTCAAATATAAGTATGATAAAATAGATTAAGGACTAAGACTCGAGATCAGAAACTCAGCAATGGAGCTTACAATGTGTTTCATGAGGTGTCAGATGGCCTGTAATGGAACATTTGGAGTAGAATTCAAATAGACCTGAGGTTGTAAGAGTTATTCAACAGTGAGTTAATGAGAGCACTCCTTTATAAAATGAAGAACTACAGAGTACTTTTATTGAACCACAGGTCTTTTGAAAAGCATTTACTATGGAAACCAAATTCTATGAAAAGATCCAGAATATGAGGGAAACCACAGGTATGGCATCTGAACCAGCTTTCTGACCAGGGAAACACGAATTGTAAAGCCTGGTGGTAGGGGGTGATTGGATAGGAAGATAAAAAAATCCTTGTTCAACAAAAGTAATGTTGAAGCTTGCAGTTTTTAGTGATAAAGAGCAAGCTGTTGCACTCTCCCTCTATATACAATTCCCTGGCTTGAGAATATTTCATTATAGCAAATTTTAAAAAAGATGTAGCCATTTAGATTTTTTCACTCATCATAGGCAATTGTAAGCTCTACTGGTCATTTGCCCAGTTGACCTCCCTATAGAGAAGTGCTGGGAACAGCATTTCAGAGACTAAAAAAAGTCAGGTCCCCATAGGAATAGTTGGATCAGCCACTGGATGTGGAAAGTAGAAACTGCTGTGAAGTGGTACCTGGTGCAAGCTCAGGAAACTGTCACAAAGCAAGAGCTTTTCACCTCTGAGAAACCAAAACGTGCAGATTAAACTGCCATGTACTATATAATATTTCAGATCCATCAGAATATGGATAAATGGGCTCTCACAAAGTAAGCACTCTACTCCTCAGCCAACAGCACTGTTTATACATCTGAGAGGTGTTTCCATGTGCACACCTGGAAGGGGTTCATTTCCTTGACTCTGCGTCTGCAGAAACAGCTTCACACAAAGGCTCAGTAGTTACAGGGTTACCAATGTGCACTACCCATAAGTGCAGTGTTAAAATAAGTATTTTACCAAGAAGTAGGAGGAAAAAAACAACCCACTGAAGAAAAACGATTTAGTGGGTTTGTACCTCAGAACTAGAGGGAAAGCAAAAGAAAATCTGTGCTGCTTTGCAACTTCTTTTTAGCCAGGTGAACTGAAAATGTGCTGAACTACACATTTCAATATTATATGCCCACACCCAAAGGATGCACAGGGAGTGGAGAGGAACAGAACTACATGTTCCTTCTCCAACTTGCACCTATTATCTAATATACCAGTAGAAACATTTCCCACAACAATAATATGCATATGCCTCATAAGCTGTTTGTTTGGCAACCTTGATGTATACTTTGTTAAAGCATTAATTGGCAAATCTCCCTGCTAGCTTATTGCAATGGTTTACCAACGTTTTCTGGAGGAATTTCTGTAGCTTTAGAACCACAGACTGTTTACATGGATGACAGAGACTAAAGTGTTTGTCCTGCATTACAATACTTTTAAGTGAAGACAGCTGGATTCTATTCTACGAAGAACATCAATCCATAGAGCTGCCAACTGAACTCAAATGAAGAAAGCAATTATCATTGAGAAAGCTCAAAGAAGAGGCAGAACTGGACATAACTAGATCACAGATTGTGTTTAAAAAGTTAAAAAAATATTCAGAACTACTTTCAAATTGAATCAACTAGATATGAAAATTAGGAGAACAAAAACGTTGCCCTTGGAGTTGCCAAAGAAAACAGTGGTTCCTTCAGTAACATTAGCGATTCCCTTCCTTCTTCACGAGGCCAGGAGGAAGCCAATGGTACCTTTCAGAGGCTGCTTTGGACCTGCTGTTCCTGCAGACCAGGTCTGTAACCTGCCCGTGTCATTCAGAACCCCTTTCCTCATGCACATGGTTTGCCAAGACTCCACCATGCCCAGGGGCAGCTGCTTGAGGTGACATCTGAGAGAGCCACAGCTCTGGGCTGCTGTCCTTCCCCTGGCTGGGCAGGGAAGGCTCTCCAGCACATCTGGCTACAGCACTGGTACTTCTGTGTGAGTTTTACTGCTCTGACAAAGAGCTGCCCAGAACACTCGGGGGCAAACTGCTTTGAAAAGCGCCGTGCTGGGGGAGCATTTAAAGAATTACGTAAAAGAATAGCTACTCCATTCAGCTCGCAGCTCAAGCAGGGAGTGAAACACAAAATACATTTCAACACACAAAAAAAAGCAAGCAGGGGCCTTCGTGTATTTGTCTCCTGTGGCTTCTCCTTGGGTCAGAAATGACCACAGTGCCAAACCCAGAGCACATCCACGATCACCCAGTCCTATTTATAATTCCCATATGCCAAACAACTGTGACAGAAGGCTCACCAGAAACTCCGTCACTTCCCATTTATAAATAATACACAGCGTGCTGAAGCCATTCCACAAATAGTCGTGCTGCACATCTGCAGCAGCACAGGCAAACGGGCAAATCTGCATTATTGGCAGGTTTTTAAAATACCTATAGGCAAGTTTGTAGTTAGTCTATGGCTACATTTAGTGCAGCTCGCATGATCCAATCTGTGCATATTTACTGGGTGTAATGTTACTATATTTACATTACTAGTGTATCCAAATGTATTTTTGGGAGGGTAAAAAACTGAGGGAGTGGTGAGTGAGTCAGGATCCCACATATTAGATTTCCATTTGGAATAGGTTTCCCAAGGCATCTAATTTCACTCACAGCACTGTATGTCTGGGATTTCTCAATGTCTAATTGATGGAAAATATTATGTCTGTGTTTTTATCCAATTCCTAAAAGGCATTCCCTTTATATGGTTATAAGTACTTGAGCAGGGTACGCCAGCAGACCTTTTGGTATTGCCATACCGAAGAAAGCATGCTAGATTTTCCATAATGGGCATAAATTCCTGAAGCTGCCGGGTCATGGCTTTTTTAACTATCAACAGTATGTCCAGCAGTATCCTCCTAGGGGTCCCAAAGGTATTTGGAACATCAAATGTTTGAAATTAATTTCCTAAAGATCTATATGGATCAAAAGAAATTCTTGAATTAAGACTGAGTCCTTCAGGAATGAGGGGAAAAGAAAAACAAAATAACAGGAATTCTACTGCCAACTTTGACACGATAAGAAGGAATGAGAAAATCTACAAAGAGGCCTCATTTGTTAATGCTGGGTTCCTGTGTTGGGTAGGTACTTCAGAAAGAAGCATTTTGCTAGGAGAAGAAATAGAAGAAGGCAATTTTAATTTAGCTTTACGAGGATCGCTTTTGCTCCTGATTTATCTTCTTCATAATTGCACTTCACAGCAGGAGTTACTTTGCCTCTGAACCATCAGATTGGAATCTGATTCTGCAGATGTACAATCAGAAGCCCAGGGATGGGCACCTGCTTCATTATCATTTTCTTTCCAGCTCAGACCAGCAGAGTGGACCCAAGGGAGATAAATTACTGTGCAGAACTAGAATACAGCTGGCATTCCTCTGCTCTGCAAAGAGCATCTTTTTGTCTGGACCCAGATCACAAAAAGGACCACTGAGAAAAACTGTTGATGAATTTAAAGAAGGTGAAAACCCGATACCAATAAAAGATGTGACCAGGAGAAAGAAATGGGTAGATTCACAACCCCAGTTTAATTTCCAATTACCAATTCACCTCTCTGGGGTACAGTTTGCTCCAGCTGGCAGGGCCAGTGTCCAGCTCACAGGGAGCTGTGACTTTTGGATCCTCAGCAATCCATTCAGTGGCTCAGGGGTCCATCCAGACCTGCTGTTCTGAGCAAGGCCCATCCCCACCACAACAGAGGAGAGAACACCCAAGCCACGGTGTTCCAAGTGCTGTTCAAGTGCCAAGCGGCAACAAACAGCTTAGTCATAAATGTCAGATCAAAAACCCAACAAACCCACTGCATAAGTGAGAGAACAATTACAGGTATGATTTCTAAAAACAAAGTTGGTGATTCTGGCTTTGCATTCCCATTGCTTCAGGAATGGATAATTTCAATGCTGAGACTGTTGAAATCTTGTGACTAACGTTAAAATAAATATGGTTTATAGACATTGTTTGTAAGCTTATTTGTAAGCTAAGGACTGTACTGATCACATGAAGACAAAGGTGTAAGATCCTGCCGTCACTACGAATAGCTCCTTTTGACTGAGCACATGATGGCACGACAGATTCTCCCCATTTTCAGTATTTACCACACTAAAAGCTCTGAAGGATTACTGCTCAGGGAAATTCAGGATTCATTAACAAGCTGAGTCCAAAATTCTGTATTTCAGGAAGGAAGAACTGTATGAAACTGTCATCTCCCACTTGCTGTACAATATAGACAAAATTCAATTAAACCCATGTAAACAAAGTTTCAAACACCAGAACAAAACGGATGATTCTTTGCCACAAAAAGATCAACTCCAGTGGGAAAAGATGGAATCAATATACTTAACCTTTACATTCCAGAGGACTGCCAAATCATCTCGCTTTGGCAGGGACTCCCGTGTAAACAATCACCAATTAAATTAAAAATCTGGGAGAGAAATCTACTTAAATTCCTTCTGGGAACAACTCTGGTGGATATAAATCAAACACCAACAGAGAATAAGAACATAATAACAATTCCTATAAATCCAACGCTTATAACCTCCAACCAGCTAAGTCCGTGCAGACCTTAAAGGCCAGTGTCGTGTATGAATCTTCAGCAAGCTCTAAATGTGCTTATACATATTATACAGGTACCTCCAGCTCACTTACCAACAAGGTCTCAGCTGGAACACGAAGAGAACAGTCAGAGGTGCTGTGACACAGAGTTTGAGAGGCCTGGGATTGTCCCATCAGGCAGATGGCCTGACCATTGCAATGACAGAGGAAAGGGGTGAGGCACAGACAGGTGCACTTGCACACCAGGAGCCAAGTCCAGCTAAGGGTCCGTGAATGAGAGGTCAAAATGGTAACTTTTCAAACCCTCTGACTGCCCCAATGCACGTGAAATTTCATCTGAATACACTTATGCAGGCCTGCTCCCCAAAACTAGCCCTACAGATATTCCAAGGCAGCACTGAATGGTGCCATTTAGATACACCTGTGGTTTTAGTTCAAAAAGCAGATAACTGAAACCCACTCCAAGGTTGCAGCTGACTGGGAGACTAGCACAGCACAAGAGAGCATTTTGCTCTGGCACATCCACAGTTTCACATTCCACTAATCAAAACTTAGTCTTACAGCAGTTGATGGAAATCATTCCAGAGATGTGAGTATGCTGCAAACGAAAAAACAGACTTGATGTGAAGAGTTTCTCCTTTAAGCTGTTAATGACTTCATCACCCACCAAAAAAACTAAGAAGCAATATGGTAGGGAGAATAAGGGGATGACAAGGTTGCTTCTGCATGAAGTTGGATTGTACTACATTTTAATTGTCTCAGTCTTGCATTTACTCCTTTCTAAATGTAATTCTTCTAAAGAACTAGTCACTGTGACCTGAAGGTTTTATGGAAAACCCCCCTTTTTTACCGGTCTTGTCAGCCACGGGACACAGCAGTAAAGCCTGCAGAAAGCATCTTTTGGGCACACTGGAGCAAGAATAAAGCAAATTCTTCCAGGGGCTAAACCAGTCTAGTGGGCAATAGTACATCAGGCTGCCTGTCAGCTCTCCATAAACATGGTCCTTCTGAGGTGTGAGGGTGCATCACCAGACCTTCTGCCTTGTCCTGAGTGCAGCTGTGGGGCTGCTGGAGGTCCTGGCTCCTTCACAGCAGAAGGGCAACACCCATTCTCTGCTCTTTGCTTGAGCAGCAGCCTTGGGAGCACACCCAGGCAACATGGAGAAGCTTTGGCAAGTAAAGATAACTACATTTCTGCTGAAATTTCATTCCCAAGTGCCTCTTGTCTCCCAGGTAGCACAGGCCTGCATAATACACGCCACAGGAGACCAGACTTACTGCAAGGAGGCCTTGAATAGCTGATCATCACTGCAGAATTACTTGGAGTTTTACAAAGTAGTTACATGTCCTGAGACATTTCATCTGCCAGTGCTGACTTCTGGTGGAGATTTGAATCACAGATTCTAAAGGCCATCCTAAAACACATCAAGCAGAGGTCCTGGGAAGGAAGGGGGTGAGAGCTCAAAAGCAGGAGGGCAAGTCTGCCCCATTCAGGGAGTTCTTGTATAACACTTCTTGATTTGGCTCCCTGTCTTCATGGACCGAGGTCTGATAGATCACAGAGCACCAGGAAAGATGCATGCTTTTCCAAAGTCCTCAGTGAGATGAAGTTAACTCCCATTCTAAAGGATGCTCTGCAAGAGAAAGGGCTCTCAGTTTTGGATGAACGAGGGCCATGAGCACTGTGGAGGGGCAGCCTTTGACAGGTTCCCTGTGTTTGGAGGGTTTGGGTTCACACCATTTCCCCACATTTCCCTGGACTATTACAGAAAAGATAACACTTTGCATTAAGTTTCCCCCTGCAAGCATGCTCTGAATGGAACATCCAGGGCTGTTTGCTCCCTGGCCTATCACCCATGTGGCGAGCTCTTGGCACACGTAACCAGCCCGTTTACTCAAGAAAAATACACACCCTCCTGTGCAAATACAGCCCATGGCAGGTCTCTTCAGTCATCATCTCTCAGTCTCTCACTGGAAGCCCTAAAGGAATCACAATTTATTCTGGCACTGTTGCTTTGATACTTCCATTTTACAGCTAGTGGACATGAGACAACTGGAATCAGCTATGCCCTTGCCCAAGTCAGAGGAAAGTTTACGGCCAAATATGTTCTCATTAGCTTTTGGCAGAGCTACTGGAACTGCTGCTGGCCTGTACGTGCCTGCATGAGCAAACGGGGCGCATAATGTTCCTACCACATACCTAGCTGGAAGCTGTTCTGGCTATGCTTTCTGCCATTTTGAGTCCTAAACATGCCTTTGACAGGTTTAGGTGGAAATTTTCAAAACAGTCTCAGGAAGACACGCTCAGACCATCATGGAATTCGGTGGAGTTCAGCTTCTGAAATTCTACCACAATTAATTTTTGTTCCAGTTCAAACAGGACCTTATAAAAAGTCAAGCCATGTTTGGAATATCAGAAGCCACATTACTAAACTGACTTTTGCCATTTCTAGGCAATTAATAATTTGGTTAATAAGTCAGAGATCTTCAGAACCCCATTTTCTTTCAGTGCATGTCAGCCAGGCTAACAAAAACACAGAACACAAAGAATGTGTTGCCTGGCTCTCTGTTCATCTTCAGTAGTTCTGTCACTGAATCATTCACCTCTACTGCCATGACTTTACACCAGTCTCACCATGAGCTAGTGCTGGCTTAGGAAACAGATGCACTGCCCCTCCCACTGCAGTTATGGAGAGGCTGTCCCAGGAAATACTCCCCTGGGTTACACATCAGTCCTCTTTGGATGGACAGCAGTGTTACTCACCTCTGTGTGTGTGTGTGTGTGCTGCTAAACTTCACACAGTCACAGCACTGAGGTAAATTTGGCTCCAAAGTGCAGCTGTCCTGGGAGGGCCAGGACAGTTGTTAGCATCATACAAACTGATATATCAAGAATCAATCCTGTCTGCTCCTCCAGAGCTTGGATTTCATACAGCTTTGTTAAGGAAGAACGGGATAAGTCTTGCAGAGAGTTAATAAGACCAGGCACTGGGAAGCAGTGATTATTCTGCCTGCAGAATTAGCCTCTTTTCAGAAGGTGCACAATAGCACATAAGAAAGTAAATATGTTTAGGATGGATCTGAGAGAAAGGGAAGATCCTCTTCTGCTTGTATCTCCACTGAGGAGACCTCTCTTCCCTTTGTAACCATCCTCCTCTTGTCACTTAACAAGTACAAACACTGACTGGGGAAGAGCAGCGACAATGAGGGAACAATCTGAAGAGGAGGCAAGGGTGGTGTGTTCAGGCTAACCACAAGTTCTCATGTGCCTTATCTTCTCACCAAATGAAGTCTTCTTACCCACCTGTGCATTGTTCTCATCCAGCTGCCCTACTTCTGTTTATTATGTAGCATTCATTAACTGGTGCTAGGGATAGCAATTGAGAGTGAGTAATTATCTCCCGAGCAGAAAGAATAAGGGTCAGATTCTTAAAGGTGACTGCTGGAGGTTTAAAAAAAATAGAAATGCAAAAAACAATCAGGCCTATTTTGTCACTTGGCGGTGCGTAAAGAAAGCCTGGGTTGAAAGAAAGAGATATATTTTATCTTTTCTCTAAAAATTTACATTGCCAAAGCAGATTTTGATGGGACACCCACAGATTTCAGAGGCTCTATATTGCCAGCTCTCCTTTCCAGGTGGATAAATACAGTCTGGCCACTCCATATGTTCTTATGCAGAAGGTCAGTTCAGGTATCAATGGTCAATCAGTTTTCAGATCTGCTTCACTAAAACTTAAGCCCACGTTGTCTCAGCTCCAGGTAACACAATTTACAGCAGCAGCAAAGCTGTGGCAGCACAGTATTTACACCGACCCCAGGGCAGAGGGAAGGCCACTGCAGCATTATTAATCTGGCTGCTGGCACAAGTTTACACCATTGTGAGGTAGCTGCTCCTGTTACCCATGCTAGTTGTACTTTATTACAAGCTCTCCAAGCCCATGATACCACCTTGGCCAAGAATACAGAATACTGCAATTCTCACACTTTGGTTTTCCTCGAGGAGCCTCCTCTGCAGGGACTCCAGAAACGCCTCTGGTTACACTGGTGACTCAAAACAGCCCCCCAGGGCCCACCACTAATCATCCCAATCCAGAAAGTCTTCAACAGCTTCACAAAGATCTCCTCTCCAGCAGTGAATGCTTCAGATACTTGATATTTTTTATCTCCATCACAAACCATAGAGTCCTCCTGAGACTCCTTTCTGAATACCAGAGTGCTTCTTTTGGCACAAGCAGAGCCTGGCCTTCTGCGTGGAAAATATTTGTCTTAGTAATAAATATTACTATGTTCCTCCATGTAAACAATAATGGAAAAGGCTTTCTTTTGAGGAAGAAAGGGAAGAGAGGCTTTCCAAAGTAATTTTTATGCTTCACGAAGCACCTATTAGTAAGGACAAGCCTGGATTTCATGACAGAAGGATGGACAGAGAGGAAAGGATCACATTTATTAAGTATCTGATTAGGTTCTATAGTAAGGGAAAGAGAACCAAATTTGAAAAGTGTGAGCAATACAGTAGAAAGATGTTTTCTGACTGGAAATTGTTAGCATTAACACAATAAAAAATGTTAAGCAGCAGCATCAATCAGCATGACTCGTTCCCTTCTAAAGCAGTCTGAATTAAAGCTCTGTCTGAAAGCAGTACATTTGTAAGAGCCTGGATATCTACACCAGAGAAGGTTGCTAATAGAAGGCAAAGCAGTTAAACTGAAGTGTCAGCAGGGGCTACTTCGTCCCACAGAAATTTCAATTAGCTGACAGTGCCAAAAGCTTCCCTGTTTGCAGATGTTGCCAGCAGCAAAAAAGAAAAAATCAGGAGCATACATGGGAAACAAGGAGAACCCAGTGGGTCTGTGAAACACTTGGAAAGTCATCCCTTGGGGAGGGACAGGAGCACTGAGGACTGTCCACAGCCAGGACAGAGGGCTGGGGCTGTTCCCAACACACAGGGCTGGCTGGGCCACTGAACAGCACTGCACCAGCAGCTTCAAGAAAGGGAAAAAGTGCCCCCAAGAGCAGCTGGGAGTTCACTTGGCCCTGTCAGCTTAACCTTGCAGGAGGAAGAGCTCCCCTTGGCTGGTGGGACAGCAGGAGCTGCAGGTGAGCCCCGAGGCCGTGGATCAGTGCTGACCCTCAGCCAGCACAGCAACACAGTGCCTGGTCTTATTAACTCTCTGCAAGACTTATCCCGTTCTTCCTTAACAAAACTGCATGAAATCCAAGCTCTGGAGGAGCAGACAGGATTGATTCTTGATATATCAGTTTGTATGATGCTAACAACTGTCCTGGCCCTCCCAGGACAGCTGCACTTTGGAGCCAAATTTACCTCAGTGCTGTGACTGTGTGAAGTTTAGCCAGCACAGCTTCTGGGGCACTGTGAACAACCACCCCGAAACCACAGCGCAGGGAAAAGTGAAGCAGTGGGAATTGCTGGCCAAGGCTAATTGGGCTGGTTGGGCACATTCACGCCGTGCCACAGCTGGGGGAGGATCTGTACCACCTCGGTTTCTGCAGACAAGGGCACTGCTCTGCCTTGCTCACACCCTGAGATACCAAAAACTGTGCAGCACTTGGCTCTGACAGCAGCCAGGGCAACCCTAGATGTGATGACACACACGGACAGATGCTGCTCAAAATTCAGCATTTGGCATTTTTCTGCTGACTTGTGCAACCAACACGTTCCCACAGACAGAGTCATCCCTACTGACCCTTACTGGCAGGTATGGCCCCCTCGAGACACTGATTCCTGAAATGCCTTTATTCCTCCTCTTTGGTAATGGGATTTGGTTGTGTGCTGAGAAAAGTGCATGAAACATCATCCTTGGAAAACCCCATCATCGCTTAGCTTAGCTACAGACAACAGCAGCCAAGCTGGTGCCACGACTGAGTAAGTCACTACAAAATATATTTTCACTTATTCTTCATTTGACTACTTTTTTTTCCTCCAGTAGTCACTATTGAGTCCTTTAAATTAATCCTTGGAATTGTTAATGTGAAGTATGAGTGGGAAAGTAAATTTAAACACTAATTGAGTCCTACCTCTTCACGATAAGGACTGAACCAAGCTGTGGCTCCTGTGTTGGAAGGGAACCAAATCAGTCCTGAAATGGGCCAAACACCATGTGCTGATCAGGAATGAAATAAAATATTAATGAAAATTTCAGAACACTGGGTAGAGTCTTGGCAACAATTTTAATTATCAGCACCCCAGAGATTCACTCTGTGTCTTGATTCTTATTCCATTTGACTAAAATGGCAATTTTTCTTTTTCTTTTCAAGATTTCGTTTGAAAAGTACAATCTTGAACTCAGCAATGATGCAGTGAAGAGCTGAGAAGCACACAAGGCAGCCTGAGGTTCTTATCTTGTGTAATGCCTCTGCTGTTCCCACCTGTGCCAGAGGTAGAGCACTTTTCTAGAAATCCTTTTGCTGGTGGATGAAAACCAGTTGCATGTGTGTGCCAGCAGAGATCAGTAATTGTGAGAAGCAGGCACAGCAATGCCCCTCCTCAGAGCAAACCCACGTTTTACGTGGCCTGGGTTTTCTCCCTGTGTTTTTAGGGGGAAAACCGTCTGTCTGGGCTCTGGGTGTGTGTGGAAGTCCCACCTGTTTCCAAGCACAACCACAGATCTGCACCGTCATTCAGAGAGACTCTCAGAGACCTGAGCTGACAAATCCCCGGTCAGAGGAGTGGCTTCTAACACTTATTAGTAAGCAAAGCAGGCTGCCTTTAGTAAGAGAAGCTGTGATTCTTTTTCCCAGAAATAAAGACATTTGCAGCAGGTAATTGTTAACGTCATTCCAGTTCCTTTGCAATCCCTGATGCTCTGCAACCAAAAAGACCCCACTGCCCAAGTCTTACTCAGCCTGCCAGCCGGGGACCAAGGTAAGGCCTATGGAAGTATTACAAAACAGAATACAAACACTAAAAGTAACATAAATATAACCTTCACAGAAACCTGGCTATGTGTCAATACCAAGGCACAGATGGAAACTCATTCTGAATCACCAGTGGAGGCCTACAAAGGAATTTTTTGTGACTAGCACTTTTAATTAAAACCTTTGTAATTACAACAATAAGATTTTGAAATGTGGCTGTTTACCTATACTCTTTAAACTTTATTTGCCACCTCCCCCACCAACTACCCAATTATTCTGAAATAAAAAGAAATTCTGATTTTTCTTTTTTTCCCTGAAGATTACGTAGTAGCTGGCTAAAAGAGATTCAGAAACACTGCACTAAGGAGTTAAAAACTCAAGAAAATAATGGTTAAAATTGTATTAGATGAAAAAATTCACTAGTTGTGGTGCACTTGAGTCAAGGAAGGATGGGCTGTTGGTGCGAGGGACAATAGGAGTATTCCCTGGCTTACAGCCAGCTCATAATTCATAGAGTAGCATTATCAGCCAAAGTTAATTTTTCTTTTGATTAATCATCTGCCAGAGCTTGAGAGTTTGTGGCTAATTGTTCCATTCTTGACTGCAGAATGAATTAGAGAACAATGTGCAGTCCTAAGGCAGGGAGGGAGAACACAAAGCCAAGCCTTGAGCACATAATGAATAGTTCAGATGAGTTGGGCACTTTGCTGTGCTGTTCACAAGGAGGTGCTGAGAATGCCCAGCACACAGAGCCCACAGCGGGGACAGCCCTGCACAGGTGACTGCACTGCTGTGGACACCTTGCTTTGGGGAATAATGGGTTTAAGCAAGGAAGAAAGGAGAGCAGGATTACATTAGAAGGTTAACTCCGATTTAAGGAGTAACTGACTGAGGCAGCAGGTGTCCGAGGAATGATGAATGGGCAGCAACATAAAACAGACACCTTTCATTACAAGGGGATGAAAAATACTGTTCAAAAGGATATTGCAGAGCAGTTCTTGTGGCTAAAGCTCTATGCCAGCAACGTAAATTAAAGGTCTCTCAGTACTGGCTTGTGTGAGTCAAGGACTGAAAAACAAAATTCTCTTTGTTAGTGCCTTCCCAGCCAAATCTCCACAATTCCAGCATAAGCTGTTTTGAAATTTTAAAATTCTTTGGAACTTTTTTTTTTTGGTCTTTTTTTTTTTTTTTTAACAGAAAAGAAATACAACATTAAAAACCCAAATGTAAAGAAAGAAAAACACATTTACACATGAGCCATAACAGGGGCATTGTCCATGACTCCCTCTCATTCACATTAATAACAGCATGTCCGCAAAAGAGTGTGGAAAAATGAGATGAAAGCTAGCTAAATACAATGTATAGGGGCTCTCAGGAACAATTCTGCTTGGGCTTCCCCCTTCCACTGAAAAAGACGACTTGGAGGAAAAGGAAACACAGCAGCCAACAAGCAGAACTAGTAAAGCAATGACCAAAAAGTACACTAATGTTTAGATTAAATGTTCAAAAGAAACACCAAGGGTATGATGACCTCAACATAAACAAACAATCCCTAATACTCTGAGTTACTTTCGGGGTGAAGAAACAAAGTTGACTGACATTAGAGAATGAACTAGTTCTGACACAGAACAAAAACAGTGACTCAGAGGCAAACACATCCTCCTAGAACCTGAGGAGAATTCTGGAGCCCCGTTCCTACATAACACTATAAAAAAGATGGGTAAGAACACATGTTTTCGGCTCACCATCAACATGCAAATGGATGAAGGCACTGGGATTGCTGAGCTGTTCCAAGTACCAAGGAGGCAACTGCGAGGAACTACTGACACACTTATGCAGAGCCTGGCAGCAAATGACAATCCATATATTCAAATAGGAAAGCAAATGTTATCTTGTAGGAGCTAATTATTGCAGTCTTTTTACAAGTTACTCAGCCAAGCAACACATTGTCAGCACTGTACAAATCACACCAAGTTAGTATTTACCAGGGCTAATTTCGAGTGAGTAAGCAAAGGCAGCAAAAGCTTTACTGCAGTACATTAAACTGCCAGAAAAATCTCTGAATCAGAGGCTACGTGTGCATAGATAATGACAAGAAAAAGGTCACACGTGTACACCTGCAAAACAATTGGGTTCTGTGTGTGGCAAACCTCTCTTTATGCAGCACCTCCGTGGTTGCCTCTTTTCTCCATGTATCTCCATTGCCTTGGCAATGGAAGCAACATAAGGCGTAATGAGCAATGGGCCTGAAATCCATACACGAATAATACAGAAGAGCATTAAAAGCTGCATTTCACTGATCATTTTTATGATGTGCAGGGGACACAACACCCTCTCCCCTCTCTACCCCACTAAATGGTTTCTCTTTATGTAGTAATTTATATCGTAATAATCAATAACTGATTCTGAATTCCAGCACTTCATTATATAGAGGAATGGACTTCAAGTTCTTACACTGGATATGCTACAGAACAGAAAGAGAAAGAAAAAAATGGAAGATCAATCTGACTTCACTTTACAAACTGAAGAACAATATAAAGAGCATTCTCCAACCACCAGTCAGTTCTGAACAAGGGAGATGTTTGAAGTATAATATGATTAACCTTGAGCAGGCATTATAGAGTGAGACACAGGAGCACTGTATTTACAGCACACGTGTCCTTTCACAAACCCACTCACTCCACAAGGAATGCACACAGGAGGGGCTCAGGGTCAGGGGCCAGCTGTCCCCACGATGTGACTGAAGTGGGCAGCAGCCAGGGGACCCCTCCAGAGGGGACAGGAAGGCTGCAGGAAAGCCAGGAGAGCTGGCAGAGGCAGTTCAGCAGAGTCAGCACTGCAAACTGCACTTTGGTAGGACATTGAGGGTCCCACTCAGCACCTGCTCTTGCAGCTTTGGGGCGTCTCAGTGCAGACCAGGGGGTGTCCCCAGCACCCCCCGGGTCTGGCTGGCACCACAGACCCCAGGAATAGCATCTCCTCCTGACGAACCACGCTGAGAGATGCACTCCCAGACAACGTGGAATTCACTGCAAGGGGCTTCACGTGGCCACACCAGATCCACTCTAAAGGCAACACACAGACCAACCCAAACACACTGTGGATGTGGCAAGTGCTGTGTGGTATCAGATCCATTCCCTTCTGTCTGCACAAAAGCATCCCAGGCTGGAGTCTTTACCCTCAGGCTGTCCCAAGTTCAGATAGGAATAAACTGTAAACACGTAGTGAGAAGTTTGCACAGAGTGTATCAACATCAGTAAAAACAGTGATGCATCTCCAGTAAATCTCCCTCTGGCTCGTGGGTAAGGCTAAGAACTTATCATTGCCTTCTGTAACACTGTTAATGTAAGAGATAACAGAGAGAGAAAAGCTATTCTGGGGAAAAATCAGAAAATTATTCTGTTATTATACAGAGGAAAAAAACAAAGATTATGACATCACAGCTAAGAACCATCTAAATAATTTTCATTCTTCCTTGAAAACTAAATGACAGCTCCAACCAAGACACTATTCTGATACATGGTACAACATCTCTGACAGTGACACACGTAGGTCAACACACACAAAAAAAAAATAAAAATATGGCAATTGCAGCAAAATTATGGCCAGGCTCACATATCCACTGTGCCTAGCAGTGAGGTGAAATGAAAAATGGCTCTTATGCAAATCTCTATCAACATTCACTACCTCTTTCAGGCAATCAGACACCCATTTCAGTCACCTAAATGGAAAAGTGATAAATTTACTACGTGCTCCGTGTTTGTGTGTAACAGCAAAGAAGCAGCCCGCGGCCCCAGGGCTGGGATTTCACGAGCCATTGAACTTGTCACCAGGTGAGTGTGTGTCATTAGGCCCTGTCTGAGCTGCCAGGAGCCCCGTGGAAGGGCTCAGCAGAAGAGCCCCCTGCGAGAGATGCTCGGGAGAGAACCAGCTCTGCCTTTCACCCCGCTGGGGACAGCCACGGTGTGACCCAGAGCCCGGCAGGGAATTATAGTTGGATCATTATAGTTGGAGGAATTATAGTTGAAACTTGCATGTAAAATATGTGTACATTTTCCCTATAGAGATAATAAGTAAACCAAATAGCATTTCTCTTCCTCATTATTTGCACCATGTAATAGGATAATTTATGCAACTAAACTTATACCTGCAAATTAATCCAGAAAATGAGAGCTATGTCTAAGTCAAGTCATATTGAATTGAACCACAAAACCATACCATAACATGCTATACTATACTATGTATATTATAATATAAAATATAGCACAGCATGATAGAAAAATTATTATTTTCACTGCCTTTTTACCCATATATACTGGAAATGGCAAGATTAGTAGGGCAATAGCGTTGTTTAAAGTGTAAGAATGATGGGGGCCAGAGGGCTAAGAGGGATTCTCTTGTTCAAGTATTCCCTACCTTAGTCAGGGAAGATAAAATTCTCTCTACTGTGCCCTGTGTTTGTTCCAGATGCATCACACACTTCCTTCATCTTTCATGGGACAGCCCATGGGCACACACGTGGAGCTGAGTGCAGTGTCCATGGAACAGGGAGCAGCCACTAGCAGGGCAGAGCTCCTTCAGCACAGGGTATTGCTGAGCACAGGGTAGTGCTGAGCACAGGGTAGTGCTGAGCACAGGGTAGTGCTGAGCACAGGGTAGTGCTGAGCACAGGCAGCGGGGCAGCTCCTGCAGCCTCCTGGCTTTTGGAACCAATTTCTGCAATGCTCGAGCTGAGGGACAAAGTGAAATGTGCAAAGACACTTGGAGCTCCACCAGCAACGCTGATATTTATAGTCAGCCCTTAGTAAGCACAAATGACTCCCATTTCGACATTGACGCCACCTCTTTATCAGCTTAAATATTTGAGGAGACTCAGAGCAGAGTTTCTATTAACTTAATACAAACCTCAAACAAACATGCCTAAATTATCACCACCTGCTAATTGACAAGAGCCTAATTCCTCCTCCTCCACGTGTGAGACTTCAGACCTTTTAATGTCTGAGCATTGACAATGTGACAGTTTGGAGCTTACATCATAAAACACTGACACAGGGAATGTGCCAATTTCGAGATGACTGCCAGGAAAACATAAACTGTTTGACATTTAATAAGCTTGTGTTTTCATAGAAATACAATGTGTTCTAGATGGTTTGTTTCCATGAAAACACATGGTTGGAAACGAAATGAAAAATGGTTTTCTCAGTACTAAGCACCAAAACTAAAATAAAATTTAAAAAATCATCTGAGAAAAATACACTAAAAATCAAGACATTCTGGATTCACAGTTATATTAAACAACCAATGAAGGGTCAGATAGAACAGCACATAGAATTATTCTTACTTCTTTTAAAATCTGGAATAAGGATATTTTTGGACACCAAAAGTGCAACATTTGCTGATGCAAAGTCAAGAGAGCTAACACAGAGGGATGGGGCTCTCTGTGAGAACTGCACGACCCCAACTTTATTGGCAAATAGACTCATTAGACCCCAGTGTCTGTCCCTATCCAGGGTAACACTTGCACAGTGGGGTGAAAACCAACTCTACACAGTTTGCTGCACCACAGTGGGGACAAGGGAGAAGCTCAGCCCCTGGCAGGGAACAAAGGGGCTCTAAAGTGGCTCCTCTGGCTCTAAAACCAAGGGCAGTTTTCCTGCTGAGTCCCAGAGGGACACAACTTTGCTGTTTTCTTACTGTCACTGCACCTGTCTTTGATCATCCCTTCTCTCTGATGGGAAAAGTTCCGTGAGGAAAATGAAAAGTGTAACAATTAAAGAAGTGAAGGCTTCTTGTAAAAACAGAGTCTTTAAAGAAAAGGGTTGATTTTATGAATAGGATTTGTTCACAGCATGGACAGTGCCAGATTTTAATTAGTAGTTGCTGTTGCGTGTGGATTCCTACAGGAAATATCCTAGAAATGCTTTTTTGAAAGAGGATAAGCACTCATACTCTGCTCTTACAAGCTGGGCATGCTTAGCTTGCTGCAGGTAGGTAGAGGTGTGATGAATTATGATGTCTCTGGAAGGAAACAGAAGTTTAAGACCCTCAATGGACCCAATATGAAATCTGCCATCACTCAGGTCCTTCATACACAATTTGACCACTTACTCCAGCTGAAGCTCCCATTTCTCTTCTTACCTAATAAGTGCAAATATATTGAACTGGCACACATCTTTTAAGCAAATACTACATTCTTTCCTCTTTGTTTTTGGTTCTCTTTCCTTTTTCTTCTGTGTCTTTAAAACTCTAATAGCAACAATCATAATGGAAATACAACTCAGAACTATTTGGAAGCAAATGTGCAGCAGGCACATAAAACCCACCAAAGAGACTGCCCTTTAACTGTGTTTGGTGATTGCAAACTGGAAAAAAAATAGAAGCTAAAAGCAGACAACACTAACTTGAGCCAAAACTACTTAAATTGTCAATTAAAAGCTCTTTTCTGGATTTATTACCCAGCAATGAACTAATGTAATAAAGAGAATGTGTAATTTGGGACTATGTCACTTAGAACTACCTTACTGAATTTTTTTTTTTTTCCTTTCTGCAAATTATATTTCCACTTTGGTAATTTATCTATTTAGAAATAGAGGCTTTTTTTTTTTTTTTTAAATGACAAGTGTCTAGAAGAAAGACTTTGCATGGGGATTAGCAAAGGGAGGAAAAGGAAGAGGGAGAATGGAATGTTACAGGTATTACAAACTTCTGTAGAGTGGATACTCAAGTCTCTCAACAATTGCCCAAATCCCACCAGAGGGAGGGGTCCACGCCAAACTAACACTTTGATTCAATTTCTAACTCCAGAACAGACCTTTGGGTTGTCAAAATGAGGACTATCAAGTGTGATTTGGAGAATCACAAGCATCATGGAAGGTTTCCATGCCAGGGCACCAACTCAGTTTGTTTATGCAAGGCAAATCTGACACAACAGGACAAATAACATTTACTGGACAACCCATTCCCACAAGAGACATTTGGAAAGTCTTTTCTGCTTATCCAGAACACACAGTAAAATATGGATCACATTGAAATGCTCAGCTTGGTGATTTCAAGATCTCAAGAGAAGAAAGCAGGGGGTACATGTGAAGCTGCCCAGTCTGCACTCCCAGAACACAGCAGCACTTCCTAAGTGTCACCTGCCCCAGTGGAACTGCAGGTTTAACCCCACAGTGAGGAGAGCATATAAAATAAAACATATTTAAATAAATAAAACATATTTAGAAAAAAGGCTATTGATTAAACACGGGCGAGGTTCCTACCTGCAGTGCTGCCATCCAACCTCCCAGCCAACAGCAGGGAAAGGCAGCAAATGAACACACAGAAAGGGCACTTCTTTTTGCCACTGGGATTGCCAGGTATTAGTTTCACAAAGAATAACACTAACTTCCCAAATTATTTGTTCTCAAGGTAAGGTTCCTTGTCTCTCTATTCTAAGGTTCCCTGTTAGAACGGGGATTTTTTTGTGTCAACATTGTTTGCTTGTCAAAGACAAAATATTCCAGAGAAATGCACATTACTGCCTCATTAAAGCCAGGTTTCATGCTAAGATGTCCTCTCAAAACAGCTGACAGTGAGGTGGTGAAGCCCTGTTAACAGGACATGGAAATTTAAGGTTGAAGCACCTGAACTGCCTTGTTTCTAGGCCAGCTCTTAAAGTCACATCATCACCATCCCACGTGAAGGACGACTCGCCCTGCTCTGAGCTAACAAGGGGGTTTCTTACCTTCCTTCTGAAGACTGCAGGAAAAAATGGAGACTATTTCAGTGAAATACTTTTTGAAATATCAGAAGCTCTGTTTAACAGGGAAATTATTTTCAGCCTGCCTTTAGTACCCTTATGTCCTCAAACAGCATGTAAAATCGTCTTTTTGGATGACCCCTTTGCTTCCACTTTTACTTCAAGGACCATAACTGTGGAGTGAGCCAACAATATAGGCAGGGAAAAGGGAAAACGGGTCACAGTGAGAAATGTTAAGAGTTTAAACAGGAAACTTGCCTTATCTGTAAAAGTCTTTACAGCCAGCAAGTATCACACCTACATATCAGTTAGGTAACAGTAACACAGATAACAAAACAGCTCTTCAGACAAACACTGGTGGGAAGGATGGGGATCAACTGCTGACTATATCTAAGAGGAAATCACTAAATGGCTTTGGTCATATAGTGGCTTTGTGAAACCAGAGGTTTCCCTACCCCTGTTGCATAGAGATTAAATAAAGCCTGATTTGAATTTGCAGAAAACTGCAAGAACACCACCACTCTTGTGAGCTGGCTTTTGAAGTTGGTGGTAAACACCTCAGATAAAGGAAAAAAGAAAAAAAGCCAGAGAGGAAACTGCTTTGCTTTGAGGGTGTGCCTGGTCTGTTGTACCTTGAGTGGCATTGCTACAACTCACAAGTGATGGTTTGGGAACTTCAAACCAGAACCTGCCATACACACAGGGCAAGCAAAGCCAGAGAGCAAAAAGGTCTCAAAACAGTCTTGGCTTTTCCAACAAAGTCATCACTCCCTTTGTCAAGCTTCCAGTTTAATTTACCGCTTATATTTTTTTTACAGGAACTCACTGAAAGTTCAGTTCTACTTCAGTTCAAGGATATCACCATTAGTGGCAGTAAGGTTAAGTCAGGAAATCACCATTAGTGGCAGTAAGGTTAAGCCAGGAAGCTTCCCCAAGTCCCAGCTGCCATCCCTTAAAACAATAACTTCTCCTTAGGTGAGATCTATTCCTTTGATCAAGTGAACTGTGAAACCCAATGCAGACAACACAGTAATTTAAGGCAAGGTGACTGCAGGGGGGTTAAAGACCAAATCCAGGTTCTTACAGGGTCTTATAATAGCAAGTGATACAATAGCAATGGAACTTTACACTGAATTCAAAGGTATTCAGGCTGCAGGATGTAATTTTGTTACTTACTGAGTCTATCTCTGTGTAGAAAACATATTTAGCAAAAAGTCCTCTCAATATTGTGATGCTTCTTCAATGTGCACTGATCAGCACATCTGTATATGCCAAATCACGCATATCTTAACTATCCTTTTATCGTGCACATACATTCAACTCAAATAATTTCGGCATTACAGAAAAATTGTGTCATTTGGTCTTATCACGAAGGCATTGCATTTCTTCTCCTGTTTTCAGCTGGAACACAACTACTAAAACACAGCAGGAAATTGGGCTACTCCCCTACACTCAACTGACAGCAGGCACCGTGTTTTCTGACTCTTCCAGTTCAATGACGAGTTTTGCACAAGGAACCTGTACGTGGGCATGGTTCAGGTGAGCACCTGACTCCTCCCAGCCCTCGTGCACACTGCAAACGCAGATGGCATTTGAGAACTCAGACTCCAACCTAAATATCTGTCACTATGTTGTGGGCCTTATAAAGGCCCCAAATCACCTGCACTCCTTACTTGTGCCTGGCAAGATTTCTGGCAAGCTGCCTGCACTGCTCCCCTGCCTGCTCCCCCTCTTCCCCACCTAAGCAATATACACAGAGACAGAGCATTTTGTCAATATAGCTCAAAACCATTCAGCTCTTTTGAAAAAAAGGAAAAAGAAAGTTGCATTTTAGGAGGTCTGTATCCCAAAATTCCATCAGGATTCTCTTTCATTTGGGCTCAACCCCTTTCTGCTCCAACTTTTCAGCTTCATTCTTCAGACTGACCCACAGCACCCTTTGAGACTTTTTGTCCTTTAAAGGTGAGCATTAACCACTGTACTTCATGTTAGGAGACTGAAGAGGGAGAAACACCTGACCAGCAAAGCTGTGTTTAAAATAAGAGCTTGAGAAATACCATCACCATTTGGTCACAGCATTAAGAACAAGCTGCTCATGGGGAGCTGGAGTGGCTCCCTGGCCTGCCCTGGGGAGCTGCCTGCACCACACTGTGCTCCACCTGGGGCCAACGTTGAGAGAATTCCAGGCTGATGTGCTTAGAGAAAGGCTGCAAAACTCCCAGTATTTTACAGTCCTAGTAAGGTTAACCATCAACATACATTAAAAGCCCTTTTCAGGTTCAATAGTTGTGTCAGGATGGCAAGTGCACAAGTCTAGCAGTGCACTGTCAAATAAATGAGTCTATTAGGAATGATGGAATCAGTGCCTGGTTTCAAAATTCAGATAATAAAATGTGCTTTTTTTAGTTCAGATACCAACCTTGGAGAAGTCCCTATGACTAAGCTTGCTCTAGAGTCATTAGAATTCAGCCTTACTACAACAAAATGCAGTTTTGTGTTATCACAAACAATACCATGAAGTGAGTGTGAGCAGAAAGCTCCATGGACAGACTCTTGTCAGTGTGTGAGGAAAGGTGGCAGTGACACATCCATAGGAATAAACCATCTAATAAACACGGGGACTTTTGATCTTGGAACAAATGTGCCACCAGGCCTAAAGATTGTGTTTTACTCCTAATTTTAACCCTCATTTCATCCCAACACTGCTGTATTTGGTAGCAATCCATTTACCAAGACTCACCTTCCTATAAAAACTGAGGTGACTTCAAGGAACTGTTCAAATCAAACCCAGTGAGTCTTGCACAAGCCTTGTTTAGTAAGTACAATTATTTCTTAGGCAGCTATTGCAAAGGATGTAGTCAAACATATTTCCCTGTATGTATAGTTAGAGCTGGTTAGACTCAGACTATTCAGAGCCAAAATATGCAATCCACGTATCAAAGAAGAAAGTCATGAGAAGTAACACTTCCTATTTGCTTTCCCATTGTCTGCATTGAAAAATATGTGGAATGCAAAAGTAGGTTTGGAGAATTCTCATCTCCCGGTTTTCTTGTGCACAAGACACTCAATAACTTAAAAAAAAAATTAATGACTGCAAAGAGTAACTTCTGCTGCTCTCAGAGCCGGATTAAAGTCTTACAGAGTGTGGAGAGCATCACATGGTTTGAAGCTTAGACTCAGCCCATAACACAGTTCTCTTCTGTAACCAATGGCCACACTAGAATTGAGGAGAGCTGCCCTTATCAAGGTGGAAACGTTGACTTCATGTAACAGCTGCGAGAGGACTAAAGACAGGAGACTTCAAAACCAACACCAAAACCAGGGACTATGTTATAAGGACAAGAGCATTCATTAAAGCAGCTGCAAGAGCGTTCAGACCAGTCCTCTGCCTTTTCTGCTCAGGTGCATTGCACAAGAGGTGTTCATGACATAATTTACTGTTTCCTACGTCACATGAATGGCCTTAGGAGTTATAAATAGAAAAAAAGAAGGGTATAAAAGGTCTAAGAACAACTTCTATGGAATTATAAGGCAAGACCTGGGTATAAGGGAACACTACAGACATCCACAATGTATTTGCTGCCTTCATCCACCAACAGCTTAAATTTACTTTTGAGTCACATTCACAATCTCTTAATATCCATCAACTACACTGACAGAGTTTGGATCTCTAATGGCAGAAACCCCCTAATGCTCTTCCTGATGCTTCAGCATTCCTTAAAACATGGGCCTCCCAATCACTTCTTAAACATTAAAGAGAATGTCTCTGCCCATCTTGTACGCTTCCACAGGACAGACCAGAGAAAGAAATGGAGTGTGAAAAGAACTGGAATGTATTGATTTGCAATTTTGAAGTGTCTGAACCATAATCCAACACACACACACACACACACACATTTTCATACAGGATGATTAACATTTTGCAAATGCTTCTCAGTCTTCATTTGTCAAAATCAATTTTCAACCAGTTTGCAGTTTTCCCCTCGCTCTCACTTGCACGCTACTTCACTCTAAAGGCACAGAAAGTCCTGTCTTAGGGTATTTACCAGAAATCTCACAGTAAAGTGAGTCCATAATTAATGGTTACAGCCAAAACCCCCGTGTAGATAGAAGCTGCTCCATATACTCCGAGCAGAACCAGAGGAGAGCCCTGCTATCATCTTCAAGTGCAGCTAATAGACAGAGTTCCCCCTGGGACTCCCAGGGCAGTGCATTTAATTGCCTGTTCTATCAGCCTTGGAGAAAAAGAAATGTTCCTTCCAACTGTGCCAAAGGGTGAGGGCCCAGGCACTGGCAAACCTTTGGTAGCTCACGGGAGATCAGAGGCACCAGCTTTGCCTCCCCTCTGCCCCCTCGCCCTGGGAGGACACAAAACAAGCAGGAATAAAAAGTTCTCCCATTGCTGGCCCCATGGCTGCTCCCACATGGGCAAAGGGCTGGTCACCCTCCCAAATACCAGAACTTTTACAGAGAAAATGTTTCACAGAGCTGTGAGGAGGCACCGGAGCAGTCACAGGTGTCACCTACAGCCGTGCCATGAAGTCACACATTCACACACAGCATTGCCATCCTGTGTCCTCTCTCTCCCAGGCCAGCCAGGAAGGCTTTCTGATTTTATAAACATTCCCTTCTCTCCTCAGTATTTGCCAATGCCTTCACCTCTGCCCCCATGCTCAGTAACTAGCCATGCAACAAGAAGGTAAAACTCATTCTCTCCCAGGCAACAAACAGGTCGCTGACACAGTGTTTGGTGTGGCAACCAAGCCAAACCTTTCACAGGGATGGCTTCAAAGCAGAATTAAAGGTACAATATTGAGCTGCTGCTGAAGAGCCTTCCTTTGGCTCACAGGGAAAAAAAGAAAAGAAAAAAAAAAAAGTGTAGCAGTAGTTCAGTAAAAGTTTTGAACAAAAGAAAAGCCCTAGATAGCTGTCTTCAGATTCTTCACCAGGGCAAACAGTGCTTCAAGGACAAGTAGGAAAGTAGCAGCTATTTGAGGCAACTTCATTATAAAATCATTTTTAATAAGCAATCTGAACAAAGAGAGGGAGTGCTCTTGCAGAGAAGCCCCCAAGGGATCTTAAGGCTGCCCAGTAAAGTTATTAGGAGGTTACACACAGGGGACCAAACAGCTATTTTATTGGCCTCAGGGGACAGGGTTTAGTTTTCACCTGTTCTCTTTAGGCTTTGGTGCTAACAGCAGAGCCCGTTAACCATCAGCTTTCTGCAGGCTCCTCTTTTGTGAGGGAAAAGCATTGTTTACTGACGTTAGCAGGCACATGAACCATGAGGTGAAGTCACCAGTGCAATGCATAATAGATAAGTAATTATAAAAGAGAGCAGAAAAAAGAATCACAGTGGGTTTCCTTTTAAGGAAAATTAAGCAAAATAACCAGCAGATGTTGAGAACTCTTTAGCAGTGGCTATAAATACAATATGGAAAGTAAAATCAAGAGAAAAAGAGAGATCAAGGTCTTGGGTTCCATTACCTTAGTATGCTTGTAGAACTTTGGTGGACAACAGTTCTAGAATATTTGGACATCTGAGAAGCTGAAGAGCTGTCTTCTGCCCCAAATCTGCCTCCTCAATTTTAGTAAGTGATGAGCCCTTCCTAGCAACTGCTCAGAGTCCACGATGTGAGGGCCAAGGTTTAGGAATGGATCTCTGCCCAGGACAGACTAAGAGGGTGCCTTTGACTAAGGAACAGGACACTCCTTTTTTGGCTTGTTGTGCTGCAGCAGCAAAGAAGACTCTCTGCCACCAAAGCTGCCAGTTCTTCAAGCAAATGGTTTTATTTAGCGTTAAAAATTAAAAGTACACAGGCCCCACTAAATTTTCCAGTAGGAGCTCGTATCATTATAGCCAGTGCCTAGCTGTGGAAACATTTCTTATCTGCCAGAAATTAACTGAAAGGATAATTTCAGTTTAAGTAAGGAACATTTCATCCCAAATTAAGGAATTCATACAGAGATGCCTACTGACATAACTGTTTAAGAAAAATTACTCCAGAATAACTATCTTGGTAAATCACAAAAAGCAGAGAAGTCCCAAGTCTCAAACAAAGGGCAAATATTTCAGAGTTACAAAGGGGTCTTAATCTACAGAGGGTTTTGGTATGAGTGTTTGCTGTTAAATCTGGACATACCTTGGGTTATGAAAACATCAAATATACCGTGCTGAACGTGATACTCAAGTACAACACTCAAGTTGCAATTTGCATTGCAAGCAAAGAGAGATAATAAAAGATGAACAAAATTAGTCCACTAATAGTGACTTTCTCACTGTTGTACCTACCACAACACAACCTACAGAGCACAATGAGCAGACCCTTTCCTGCCACCATCACAGCCTACAGGGCGGTGAACAGATGGAGAGCCAAGTGTCCAGAGCTGTGGTAATCCAGGGAGAGGGTGCCAATTTGGGGTAGGATGCTGAGCTGCAACGGTGCCCCCAAAGCTGCCTGGGAAGGGGCAGTGTGCAGCTCTACTGCCTCCTGCCACCTCAGGAAGCAATGCAAGTCTGCTGTACAGATATCCTGAGAGGAAGCTGAGCTTCCCAACAGCTCAGCTGATCAGATGGCTGTGATCTGAGAATGAGCTCTGTGTGTTTTGGACTCCATTTTGCTGTAGCCTTTAATGCCTGAGTCTCTTGAGCCAGAGATTTAGGAAAGAATAGTGGCAAAGCAGCACAACTAAAGCGTTCCATTACCAAGAATGGAAATCCTTATAAAGGCATGAGAGAACATGAGCTGGTAGGTCTTAATCTTAAATTTCCCTGAAAAGTGAGCTGGTCCTGGTATAGAAACTGAAGCTCTTGGCTATCCATCACCATGACTGCCCAAAGAAACAGGCTCTTTCTCTCCAAAATGGTGGGAATTCAGTCTAAGTGCATGAGGCAGTTGTCACTTTTGGACTCAGCTCAGAAAGGGCCATTGTCCACTACCTTTAGAAAGGTAAGCCCAGTGAGCAGCCCAAGTCTGAACAGCATCTGAGTATTCTAGGCCAGGTAAGAGCAGGTTTTTCCCTCTGCACTGACAGGAACTGGGGCTCCTGAGGCTTTTCTGCTGTTCCAAACAGCAGAACAACGTTCCAAAGGATGGTAGGAGCTCTGGACAGAAAGAGGCTTGTAAAATGTATGTATTTTCTCCTGTCTTACAAATGCCAGGGAAGCAAATGACTGAATGTCCCAGGACCTCTACACAGATATGAACTTCAGCTGTGCCACCAAACTCCTTTGAAGCTCCCAGCTGTGCTCCTCACAATTCAAACTGTGAGGAAAAGGAGGTCCCACTACATCGTGGTGGACATTCACCTTCTGGACAGAACTGCAGGGAACCACCCCTTACTATGACAGGCAGCCAAATCAAATTCATTGAAGGAAGTCAGTGCCCAGGATATAGAAATGATCTGAAGAAAAACAAAGGTGATTGATTTGTGTGATAGTTCTGAGTTACAAGTGGTCTGGTAGAGGCCATGAAACTGGTTGCATGAAGTATGGCAAGATTTAGATTTAAGATGCCAGAAACTCAATCCTACCCACCTCAGGACAGAGCCTAAACCCAAGGCAGTAAGTACTAAATGCAGGTCTTTTGCAGCCTCGTGTTTCACAGAATTTCAGATCCTTATCCTCACTGCCACAAGGATGCCTCTCTGAACCTGCAAAAAGGCTGAAGTTGTGATCAAAGTTACCATTCACTTGGAGTCCTGTTCTATCCAGGCATGAAACATGGGAGGAAGAGGGTTGTATTGCAAATATTAGTGGACATGAAATTATCAGAGAAGACTCTAAATGTCAGTCATATCTTTCTCAAGTCAAAAAAGAACTGAAAGACCACAAGTCCCACTTTGTATGGAAGCTGAGACAGGGTTTGTCCTCTCCCACCTGACAGTTAAGAGCACATCTTACCTAAAGTGATGGTTAACCTAACAAATAGCCACGTGAGCCCAGGAGAGTAAGTCTACAAACAGACAGAAGGCATGAATTTTTACTTCAAAAGCCTGTTTAATCTGAAACTTTAACTGAGGAAAGAACTGCATTTTGGGGTGGAAAACATTTATTCCCTTAGTGCTGCTCAGAAGAACATTAAGCTCCTTGTTTAAAAGTGGCAGGTTTTATACTGTTCAGACTGACAGAGAGAGAATGTGGAGCAGCAGCCAATGCAATCAAATAATAGAATACTTGCATAAAAAATTAATTGTACCAAGAAGGATAAAAATCTCTCAGGTTTTGTTTAGATAGTTACCTTATGAAAGGCCTGCATTTCTTCAGCACTGTAGTGCAAGTGTACAGCTCCTGAACTAGTGGTTGAATCAGAAATGACCTGAGCACCTCCCACCAGCACAGGAGTTCAACTTCAGCTGACAGGACACTTGTCACAGACCAGTGCCAAGAAGGGGGTAAAACAGACCCCAAAACTCAAACAATAAACCAGGAACAACTAAGCAGTGGGGACAGATCACCACCAATTTCAAAACCTGCACAAGTAAAATAGCTGTTAGGTTGAAGTCTGAAAAGGATTAATCTGATGCTTCAAACTCATCAAACATTCTGGCATTATATTAAAAAGTATTTTTTTCGCCACTAATTTCTTCTCACTTCTCCACTCATTTTCTCCACTCCATTTCTTTCTCCCTAATTAAATCAAAAGGTCATTAGAAATAAGTAGCAGTTTACAGTCAGTCAGTCCCCTCGCATCGTAAATTTGGCATAAGACAACTTCATCCATGTTTCCAAACATCAGTGCAGGCAATGTATATACACTACACAAAGGGATTGCAGAATGCTTTTTGAAATTTCTTTGCACAAATCCCACTCCATGGAACAATTTGGCTAAGCTAAATACACTGGCACAAGGTGATAGGCAAACTCTAGATCATCTTGATACACAAACTCTTCCTGTGATTTGTAGTTAACGGGTCAGATTTTAATTGCAATGTTCACATTTAGGTGTTTATATAAAATTATTTCCCCCGATTCACTAAAAACCCGTGAATTTTATTGCCTACTTCTTCTACTCAATAATAAGAAAAAACATCTATGCAACAGGCAGAAAACATGTTTATTGTGCATGATGCTGAAACGCCAAAGATGCACAATTTACATTAATTCCTGCTCTATGTGAATTTGTCATAACAGGAATGAATTCTAAGAGAACCTCAACCAAAACTGAACGAAGCCTCATACATATTTGCCTGCAAATGTAGCTTGCATTTTCAACACGCCAATTACAGCATATTGCTCCTTCTATTTTAATCCCTTCTTAATGGGCAAGCTTATCTTCCCATTATTCAGGCAACTTTTCTGTTCATGCTTCAGCAACTGCATGACAACTGATTAACAAATGGGGGAACTACTCCTTGGCAGTTCTCTTAGAAAAGCCCAGTCCTCACACCAGAGACACTGGTCCCTAATTTCTGCCTGCTCTGGAGGAAAGGCCCTGTGTGGTGAGCAGGAGCTCCTCGTGGAACATCAATGAACTCATAATGAACCTCACAGGCCTGAAACCACTTCAGCTGAGACACGCCCCGTGACAATGCTCCACCAGCCTGGCGTGGCTTCGTGTATTTCTTACACCCTTTAGGTCTGGGGTCACTGTTCAAGCCTCCCTACAAAGGTACCAGTGCTGGACCTGGAGCTGTGGCTCTCGCAGCAGGTCAGCCCTGGCACACAAACCAGGGTGTCTGCAGCTCGTGGAGTGTTACACAGCACCAGGCACAGCCCTCAGCCTCCATATCCAGGAGGGGCCAGGGCTGAGCTGGCACCACCCAAGCTGCTCAGCATCTCCAGCCAGGGTGGTCGCTCCATGCCAGGGCTGTGCCAGGGGCTGCCTGCACACTGCCTGCCCTTGGATATACAGAGCACTTCAGCCTCCCGTGCTGCCAATCCCATCAGCAGGAGCTCAAAGGTTCACCAGAAACACAAGGGGCAATCTCCACCCTCAGGCACCTGCCTTAGCTCCCAGTCAGCTCAATGGGAACCACTGACTCATCCAGCCAAAGAGGACCTGACCCTAAGAACGCTTGAAGCAGCAAGCCCACCTAAGCAGAGGAGGAGCATCATGCTCTAAAAGTCTGAGACATTTGAAGTTTGCTTCAATACTCACACAAATCAAAATTCTCATTTGAAGTTCTTAAATCAATTCTGTAACTCTGCCTGAAATCTATGTTGTAACTCTACACAGCGAGAATAGATAATCTCAAGTCAGATTTTTGTTACGTGACTATTATAAAACCAGGAGCAAAATAAGAATGAAAGCCATGTAAGACACTTTATGACACCACTTGAACCCTGGAAGCTGCAGTGGACATACTTTGAATGCATGACCCTGTTAAAACATAAATATTTGTAAATTCTGTGCAGCCTACCACCTGTTTTGTCAGAGGGCTTTCAGGAGAGGAAGAGCCTCAGCTTTAGGCTACTCCTCTTTCGGATCCTGGGCAAGTACAACTCTCACACTACCAGATTTCCAAACCTCTGCAGTCTCCAGAACATCTCAACATATCTCCTTCAGCTACAAATCATAGTATTTTCTTGGAATTGTGCTTTTAACTCACAGGGCAGGTAAGAGTTGATCCCCAGCAACGATGTCGTTGAAGAAGACTTGGAATAAATGTATATGTAAGCAAATGCACACACCCACAGCCATTCCCAAGGCTGTCACTTACGAGGACTGTTTGTTTATATGGTTTGAGAGCAAACAATAACCTCCTCATTTTCATCGAGTTCCTTAAGCACAAGCATACAATGATTTATCTTACCCACTAATGCATAGGAAGGGGCAGAAGACTTTCAGTCAAATAATGTATTTTAGTTTGAATCATACTGCACATACAGCAGACATAAAAACATGCCCACTCTCATCTGTGTTCTCTGGATATGCTGATTATCAACTAGCTAAAGGTACATGTTCCAGAGCAAGGAATTCTGCCTTTCCTCACAGCTTCCTTTGTCTGCCCTCGGAGTTAACACGTGTGCAAGTAACACACACACTGGATATCTGACAAACCACTCTAAGGCAAAAAACCCACCAGAGACTTTGAAATGGAGCCTCCTCAGCCCAGCCCAACACCTGCCAGTCTGAGCAGCACAGCCCAACCAACTCCACTCAGAAGAGAAGGCCAAACCAAAAGGTGTTACTTACATGTATGAGTCTTCTTCGTTACAGAAATACCTGTAGGGAAGAAACGACACCGACGTTAGCAAAGCACCCACTGAGGAAATTCTTTTGACATGTATTTCATCATCAACCTAGTTTATCAGGCACACAGCAGCCACTCTGAAAGAGGAAAGAAAATTGCCATGATCTGTATGTTCAAGGTAGAAGGATGCCCCCTCTTTGTGTGCAGACTTTAATGGCACATTTTCTCCTTACACCTCACCAAGAAACGTTCCAACATGTATTGCATCAGTAGATATGCATCTACACTATCTGTGCTGCAGTTCTCAAACTGGAGCTGATGCCAAAAGGAGATACCAGCACCACTATGGAAGCCCCCTTTTATTTCCCATGGTGAAGAATTTTCCCACACTGACGTGAGCTGGTGCACATTAAATGGCCCAGACAGTGGATTGGAGCAGTGCACCAATTCCTTCCCTGTGCTATTAAGTTCAAGTAGTTCCTTGATGGCAAGCTGGAGCTTATGCTCATTAAAACCAAATGAACAGCTCTCTCAACATGAGTACTACTTGCCATAATTCCAAGCCAGATGCAAATATCTCCAAGCTGTTAAATATATAATTTCTGAAGTAATAAAGATGTTTTTATGCTAGACAGGCATGTGGTGGCAATCACCAGTGATGGTCCAGTGCCAGTGAAATTGGAGAGGCATTTTAAAGAAAGCAGCAGAGTGAACAGAATGAGGCAAAATTCATAATACCAAATAAAGATAAAATTAACTCTGTTAAATGTCATTGGAATTCATGCTTGAATACAAACAATATTGTCTCCACTTTAGTAGATAACTGGTGACGTACTCAGACCCCTCAGTATTTAAGCTTCACTCTCCTTGGGGGGAATTTTATGAGATGAAAAAGAGGTTACTGGAAGCAGTACAAGTATTTGAAACATTTCATTTGTGATTAAGGCCTGTAATGAAATTTTAGAATTGGAATTGTTTGGCTTACTGCTCATAAAAGACAGAGAGACCCGAATCTCCTCTGTTACCCTCCAATTCCTTCAACCATCTCTTCCAAAACAAACTACTATGGAAAAAATAGACTTTTATTTCAGGCTTCTTGGTTGTGGAACATCTCAGGGAGGCAGTAAGTTATAATAACTCATAAAAATGTAGATACCTTATTTGCAAATTTAGAGTTGACTTCCAAAGGCAACAGTTTTCAAACTATTAATGCTTTTGATAGATACATAAATCTCTAATGCCATCCCCAAATACGTAGCTATCAAATTTGGCATAAATGTCATGAGGATTTTTTTTTTCAGTTGCACTCGTGTTGCTGTTGGCCTTTTGGTTTTGAACTACCAGGCTCTACAAGTGTGAGCACTGGAACCTTTCTCTTCCCTGAAAAGAAAGGCTGAGAGGCTCCAGGCTTTGGGAAGAGGAGTTCCGAGTAGTTTCTTTGGGCAATTTTGTAAATGGGAGACACTGGTGAGCAATTCACAAAAATCAGCAACCTACAACTTGATTATGTATATGCATTAATTTAAATTGAAAGGTCCTGGCCAAATGTGCACATTCATCATGCAAGGAGTTAGCATTATAGCCACAAACTCCAGAGCCAAGGCAAGCAAGAAGCACAAAAGAAAAACAAGCATAACAAAAATAAAACTTTCTAGTTATACAAGTAGCTACTACGGGGGGCAAATTCCTCCTTTAAATTGGTAATTTGTAAGAGCAAGATTTCTTGGCTTTTCCTTCCAGCCCAGTCATTATTGGCTGGCTCAGAGCAGGTGGACAGGGGTGAGAACTATCCCAGAACACAGCTCAGGGCACGGGGAGGGCTGGAGAGAGAAGAGACAGAGGGATCTGAAGCACCTGCATCCAAATGCACCAAGAGTACCTTGTGCACCCCTTGGTACCAGTGCAAGAACCTCTCTCTGGGTGTTCCTCAAGCTCTGCCTTACCCTTGGAATTAGAAATGAAAGCTGCTGGTACAATATTGGCTCTTCCACCAAGGAAGAGTGTTTTTGCTGCTGTTTGACCTCTCCAGTGGCCACTGAGCAGCAGGTCCAGCTCCTGACAGAGCCCTCATCTCCACCACCACCCTAACATCCCCCTGGCAGACATCCCCTTGGCCCCACCCTGGCCTATCCCGCCAATTCCTACAATTTTAAGGATGTTTTATGGAATGGAAACGCAGACAAAAAGGTCTTAAATGTGAACACCATTTGCAAAACTTCCTCTCCCAACACCAGTGCTAATAAATGGATACAGCAGTGCTCTTTCAGCATTATGGGAGCCATATGTGTACTTTTCTCAGAAAATAATGCTCTCTGTAAAATCACTTTGAACAGAAAGTGCTTATGCTGTCACTTCTGATTACTCACAGCCTCTTCACAATGGGATTTGCCACAGCACAAAACAGACTTAGCTGTATTCGCTGACTGAGGGCCTACTTCCCCTGCTACATGAAACACTCATGGAAATATTAGTGCTTGTATTTTTCTACCTATTTTTTTTTTTTTTAATGTGAGCTGTGTCGTGGGTTTTTCCAATTAGATGTTTCCACAATAATTACCGATTACTATCTCGTAAGACCTTTTAGCTGTTTTATGCAGATATTTTTAGATAACCTTTTAAAACAGCAGCTTAAAGGTAGGTATTTTTGCATCTTCTTCATCATTCCACTGGTGGTTGCATTGAAAGCAGAGCATTTTGCTTTGGGCTGTGGTTTTCAAGTAACTAACTGCAATCTGGTGGAACAAGGATAAACGCTGCCAGTGAGTTCAACAGGATTAGGTTTAAATTAATCAGGACTCTTCACTGATGTTAAAACAAGTTATGAATTTTTCAAGAGCCTTCCCTTTCACACAGGTAACTCTTAATGACTAGAAAAACTGAGCAAAAAATGTACCAGCATATCCAAATAGTCACCTAAATTAGACACGTTATGACGAGTGCTTTAAATATAAATATTGAGTATGCAACACTGCGACCAGTTTTAGTTTTAACACAGGAAGCCAATGACTCTACTATTCAGAACATTCAAGGCTGATAATAATATCCTAGAAATGAGTGTATCGTGGAAAAAAAAATCAGTCTGAAAACCACTTAATGTAAAAAGAGGGGAGTTCCAGGATCTCTGTCTCTCTCTCTGTGCCAGGGCTGCGTCCCACTTGAGTCTATGTTTGAGTGCCTCTGCTATGAGCTGGAGCCAAGAAGTCTCACACACACAACTCCTCAGTTCTTTGAAACCAACAGGGACTCCTGTGAAACTAATTCTGCAAGTCCAACATACATCAGTGATTTCCTTCCCAAGGTTAGGCATGATTAACTGGGATTGCTCTCGTTTGTAAATATTTCTGGGAGCGGACCATCAGTTTATGCAGATTTGAGTAGACACTCTATAATAAAACCTAAACCCAACACACCACTGAAAGACAAAGATTTATTTTTAATAAGTAGAGCACAGAGAACCTACAGACTCCTTTCAAAATGTTACTTAATGTAAAATCTCATTTTTTAATGGGCTTCATTTCAAATATGTGACCAGCCATCACTATCAGCATTGTCCCACACAGCCAGCTTTCTGTGCTCATTTCACAACAAATACAAAAAACAGAAAGAGAGGAAGAAACAACACTATAACTTCAGTGGTGCTAATACAGAAAGACTTCCTGACTTAACCAACCAGACTTCAAAGTGAAGCAAAGGAAATGTCATGAAAATACCACAATATATCACTGCCATGGTTATCAGTGAGTGAAAGTTTCAGTATTACAGTTATCACAGAACGTATCACTTCCTCTGTGCAATTTGACATTCCTCATCAACACCAAATCTTAAACAAATTAACATCTTAGCCTTCTCATCGTTGCCATGCAATGCTCTTTGCGACAACAATCGATTTCTTACAAATGAAAAGAATTTATCCGCCAGTCCTTTTCCCCTCCCACTACCAGTCTGTAATTTGCCATGATGGGTGGTATTTACAAAAATAGCTTGCTGGATGCAATGAACTTTGAAAAGAGTATCTACCAACAGAGACAGGATATTCTTTTGCGAGCAGTTAGCCTGACTGACCTTCACTAGCCAACTTCAAATAGAGATAACAATGTCTTCAAGTACAAAAAGAGACTCAGATATTTTATACATCATAAGCTATTTCTCACTGTTGCCCATCCAAATAAAGCAGCATAATGAAACACTGCTTACTCTGTGAACCCAGATCCCTGCTGCTGTTGTACAGTTGTCAACTTCCCACATTTCAAGGGGAAAACACACTTTGATGTACAGAAAGATAAGTAAAAAGTCCCCTGTCTGGCAGAATACATTACTCTGCAAAATATCAAAGGAGGATATTCTTGAGTGCAATTTTCTTAAACATCCAAGAACACTCCTCCTCAGAAGTTTGTAAGGATGAACACACTCATCACTGGCAGGGCTCATAACTCATCTCCAGGACTCCTGTAAAGCACCAGTGGTTCCCTCTGCTGTGCTCTTTGTGCCCCAGTCAGGTGAGCCACCCTGCTCTGGTGGCAGTAATTCTCTGGAGATGCCGTATGTATATGATGCTTTGCTTATGGGGGGTGTGCATCAATACGTGTATTTTTTTATTTAGTTTTACTTTTTTCTACCCTCCCTTCAAGCCAGCATTATGGCTCTAGCATGTCTTGGAACTTGGTCATTTTATGATGGATTGGAAATCTTGGGGGGGGGGAAAAGGAAGATAAAATTTTAAACTGAGCTTCCTGCCTGACATATTGTGTAAAATCAGAGAGAAAACATATTACAAGCTTGGATCCCGCTGTGTTTCATCCTGTCACTCCACTTCTCTTTTACTGCCACCACACAAAGGTAGCAATTATGGCAGAATATTATATGCAACACTGGAGCACTTGCAGAGAACCCACCAAAGCAGAATAATACATTGCAGCCTATTCGGAAAGGAGCTCGTCATTGCAGCAACTCTGATAATGGTTTCTATGGGAGTCTGTACAGATCTCTGGCTTGGAGGAATTTTGTGATCTTTGTGGGCCACTGTTTATGGAAGGTGAAATAACACACATCAAAGTGCTGCCAATACACCTGAAGGGAATTTAATCGAACCAAACGATGTTGCCGAGCAGCGTCTTTGTCCAGGACACAAGAGCTGTTAATGATGGTCAGCACTGAGAGCCCTCCCAGTAATTGCAATGATTTGTTTCAAAAATTGTTAATGGACACTGGTGCTCACAGCTCCCTCAGGAAACAAAGGAAATGACGTGCCAGGATAGCAGGGACCAAGGACAACATCCACTGGGCATGTTGGAACAAGGAAGCTTCCCATAATTATGATGCCCTCCAAAAACCTCCCTCAACTTCGAATATGACGACATAATTTTTTAATGCAATTTGCCACTTTTCCCCAGCCTTGTTCACAGCTTTTCTTGAAAAGGGAAGCTCTTACCACGTGAAACAAGGCTTTTTAGTGGGTCTAGATCGATCACGTTCTCAAGTCCATAGGTGTATAACAAAGTCACAGGAATCAAGATTAACTTGAGTGCTACAGTACTGAAAAAACCCGACCTTGCTATCCTAAATTCCAGAAAAAAAAAATTCATTTTCATTTTTGAGGTGTTGCTTTAGTATTACGGCTTGAATCGTATGATTACATCAGAAGTAGCTACAGAAGATTTTCTGCAGCACAATTTTTAACTTTTTATTCAAATATATTTGAAATAAACGGATTAAAAAACCGAAGGATTTAAAAAAAAAAAAATGTTTTGACCTTATTTTACTGAGGTGGTTGACTTCTTCAGCCCTTGCAACTCAGACTGGCTTCCTGATTCTGAGAGTAACTTTCTGCATCATCTAGGCATTTTATGACTTCATTTTTCAGCAGCTGACAGCCTTTCCTACCTTTAAAACACGACTAGTACCTGGGATAACATGAATATAAATGACTGCAATTCTTTCAGAGTTACAGAGTATTCATAAGAGAGAAATCACCACTATCCTGAGTTATTTGTCATCTGTACAACTGACAGTCAAAAGAATTCCCTGCTCTTTCTAGATTTTCTTCCCAAATTGAAAATTCTTAACAGACTCCAAACTGATTTCAAACCTCTGGTGCCAAAACTGCTCCAAAAGAAACAATTTAGGAAACCAATTCCAGCCCCCAGTGTCCATGTTTAAGGCTGAGATAATGGTCCTGTTGCTATTACAGATGAACTTACAGTTAGCCCAAATTTAAAAGACTAACTTCTCACTTCTGATTAACAGTGAACAAACCACTTCCCCCCGGTGTCATTCTGGCCAACCGAGCACATGCAACTCCTGGTTTCAAATCTTCCTAAAATGAGCTGTTCTGAGCTCTGTGGAAACCCCAAACCAACAGCCACTTGATGCCAGAGTCACCTTTCTGTGTGGATCTCACACCCCAAGGGTTCCTCAAGGGTTCGAGTGTGACTGCTGGCACAGAGTGCTGGCCTTGCCTGGTTTTCTGTCTGATGGGACATTGAATACTGCACAAATAGGAGAGAAAATCATGAAGATGTAAATTGTAAAGATGATGAACTTTAACCATTTCTTCCTTTTTGTACAACCTCACTGCCGGTCCCTCCTGTTCTTTTGTCCTTAAAAAGAAACAGTGCCTTAGATTAGGAGAAATCAAATTAAGAATCTTCATTAAATAGCCATAATGTTCTTACACAACAAATGTTGCCAGAGCACAGGCTAAATATCCATCCCACATTTGTGCTGTATTGCACACACTGAAAGTCAAAGATAGTTCTGATGTAATACTGCATTTCAACCAGGAGTCTTTACAGGAAAAGCACAAATGAGCTTTGTTTTAATGACTATTTGTCACCCAACTGGCGGAGTGAATCCCCACGCAGGGATTCCAAACAGTGGTGCAGAGCAATGCAGTCCTTGGAACAGAGACTGCCACGTGTGAGGAAACCCAGCATTCCTCAAAAACTGGCAAGGACTCTCTTAGTGCTGGGTTTTCCCTTCAGCTGTGAGCCTTGCTGCCTCTTCCCCCAGTTCATCAGTGACAGGAGCGTGGCAGACACCACCACTGCAGGCACTTCCCTTCTCTGCCTGGGACACTCACACAACAGTGTCCCTTAGCTCAGGCTCTGGCCCATCAGCACACTGATAGGAGCAATCCCTTCAGCTGGCACTGGATGTGTGGGCCAGCAGCTCTGTCCTGTGTGCACTGTCCTGAGAGGAATCAATCACAGAGTCATTTAGGTTGGAAAAGGCCTCCAAGTTTGAGTCCAACCATCATTTTGACACTGCCAGGTCCACCCCTAAACCAGGTTCCTGAATGTCAGTCCTCACAGCTGGCCCTCCCCATTTGATTCACTGACTACAATTCTAACCCAGTGTGATCTTGGACGAGGAAAATGTCCCAGTAGATGTGAACCATTAAACAGAGAGCAGCAGTTTTGCAAACTCCCTGCTTGTTGGTATCAGGAGGGGTGAAACAGCAGCAAGTTTGGCACGTGGACACACAGACACGAGTGCTGGAGAGCCCACAGCCCACCCCATTGCCCAGGCATGGCTCCTGTCCTCCCCCTGGAAATACAGAACTCTCCCAGACCTGCCCTACCAGACACCTCATCCCAAGGACACTTTTCAAGTCCTTTCAAAGCAACGTTTCACTTCAACATTGTGCTCTCCATTCTTATCGAAGCCTTTCAGACTCCCCTATTCAAGATTACTGACAACCTCACACTGAAAAGCAGGAGCCTGGCCTCCAAGGGTTCCTGGCATTTCCATAAAACCCAGAAAACCATCAGAACACAGACCAAATTGGAGCGTGGGGACTGTTTTCCTGCACGTCACCCCGGGCCAACCACACGTGGAACTCCAACTGTCCTGAGAGCAAAGCGAAATCCTCCGAGAGCCCCAAGACCTGAGATGCTCGCTGAGATAGCAACCACAGGGCTGCACAGCCCTCCCTGCACCTCTTCTCACCCAGAGAAATCCCTCCTAGATGGGAGATAAAGAGATCAAAAGATAAAAGCAGCCTCAGTGCCCCAATTCTGTGCCTTCAGGTAGCCAGAAGCACGGTGTGAACATCCTCACAGAGCTCTCCCAGGTATGCAAACCAAACCAAAGTGAAACCAGAGCAAACAGGCGGGGAGCTGGAGCCCTCCTTGCTCACAATTTGGGCAGCAAGAATTCATTAGGTAAGGACTCTGCCAAGTTAAACACATTGCATTGCAATTTCTAATTATCTGAAAGATATTCTTACATCGGGGGGGGGGGGGAATAATCGGTTCCTATTTAGAACACACTTTGAGATAAAATTGGAGATTATTTTTCTTATTATTCTACCCTATACTATCTTTCACTAAAACCTGTTGTATTTAATACATCCATTTATCTCCTGTGCTCTCACTGACACTATGGGAGACAACCAGTGAAATCCTCTCAGTATTTCTGTGACCAGAAAACCTGTCCATGAGTTGCCCACAAGCAGAATATGATCATGAAACTCTGGAAGATGCATACACTGCTAAAACACATTTCTTTAATTCTTGAGCTAGTGATCCACTCAGTTTCTGAAACCACAGCCAGAGAATGTTGGTGCTGCAGTGGGGCCACCACGTAGTGTTGGCACCCACAAAATGAACAATTTCAGATTTAGGCCTCCAGCAGTGAGGAACACAAGTAACATTTGAAACAGCACTAATATTTCACATACAACACCCTAAATTTTACAGAATGCAAGTACATTCTGGAAAGCAGTCTCCTGCTCTGGCTACACAATTCTCACTGAGCTGCCCTTTCTGTAGCTTATTTTCCAGTCTAATTAAAACTATTAAAAGTCATCACTCACAGATGTCTGCACACACCCTGAAAGCCTCTTTGTCCAGCTCTGTCTCACACAATTATGTGGCATTTCTTTGTATTTCTTTTGGAGAAGTATCAGCAGTTGCAAAGTCAGGTCTTTCCATTGTCCAGATTCGCACTTAGTGCATTAAAATTCATGCAATATTACATCACTTGAGATGGGAGCATCAGGAAGGCTGACACCAAACCCCAAGGATTCTTCAGGTGAAAGGAAACAAATTATCCAGCATGTTTTGAAGTATACTTTCACAGGAATACATGGGGTTTAAGTGATTGCATGTGTGTACCTCTTTCTCTAATACTGAAATGAAATTTAAAAATAAATTAAAAGGACAGAACTGTTTTGGACCTCAGGAACTTCAAATCTATATCTATGCATTCATCTTCTTCCTTACAAAAGCTTAATTCAACACTGGCATAGAAAATAATTGGTTAGCAGATAAGCTGCAAGGTGACCTGCTGGTTACTTACATCCAAGTATTCTCCTTCCTTTTCATCTTCGTCAAATATGTTCACTTCTCTCAGGAATAACCATGAAAAAAGAGAGTGTTCAACCTAAGTTCTTACAAATAAGCAAAATTTGCCTAATTAAAATTATAGATAACAATTCTTCTAACACCTTTCTGTGAGACATTAAATTTACACCCTCACCAGGAAAAGATACAACCATCTACAATTTACTCATGTATTTAAAGCAGAGCAATTCTTTTGTGTGGCCAAACAAAAACACTGCTCATTTTTGCCTCCTGAAGCCAGTGCTGACTGTACATGGCAGGCAATTTCTGGCAAGGGCAAGTGCCCCTGGACACACAGCATTAGACATGGGGGGTGTTCTCAACCCAGGGCAGAACAACTTTTCCCTTCCCAGAGTTTTAGCTGCTGGATAAAGTGAGGACAATGGACAAATATTATTAGTGCTGTAAAGCTGCCAATGCCAAGGAGAAGAGCACCTTGCCACCAAGTTTTTCCTGTACCACATTCCAAGGACTTTAAGCAGTCCCTGCTGTTCTACCACGGATACTGCTCGGTCAACTCTGTGGTGATGGTCACTTCTAATGACAAACAAATGCACCCACAGACTATTCAAATGTACAGCTGTGCCTGCAGTGGCAAGAGGCTGGTCAGGGTGTAAAACTGGGATGGAAAAGGATGGAGGAAGGCTCCAAAGTAATTGGATACTTGCTGTACATTTTATGTGAAAGATGGCATTTTGACTAGCACAATCCCCCCGACACAACACAGATCTGGCTCCTCTGCTGAGCTGCAAGAAATGGCACGGGGGAAGGACACTACCAAGTGATTTATCAACCCCATTTGCTCTGACATCCGAGTCGCTCTGGGACATCTCCAATCCAAATATAGCCACAATAAAGCCCAGGCTAACTTTTGAGAACAAGCAGGAATATCATACAAGGTGATACGCTTGCAGGCTGCAATTCCTTCTCTAACTTATAATCAATCTCTGCGATTGCATTTCGTCAAGTAACTTCTGTGACTGACTACAGGTAGAGTTATAACGCTGGCAAAGAAGAGAGGAACTCAGACAAAACCCCAAACAAACAAACAAACAAACAAAGAATGACGTTCAGGCAAACCCCAGAACACCAAGATTTATCCCACACTAAAACTGCCCACACAGGCAGTTCTACCATGTGTTTTTGTGTTTTCCTTTGTGTTACTGGGTTGGCTTTTTTGCAGTACTTCACATCCTCAAGTTGGTGCTTATATATCCTCAAAACCCAAACACTATCTGCAGTTTACAGATAAAGAAACAGAAACTAAGTAGTTACGTAAGTACAAGCCATGTATTTATAATCTGGTTGCCTGGCTCATGGCAGCAATCTTAATTCAAAAACTCCTCAAGCAAGAATTTTCTCATTGCATCTTTCACAATCAGTTCATGACTTCATCAAGATGACTGAGATATCACCAAATAAGCAGTATAACGTGTCTGAGGACCAGAATGTTAATGTGCATCTCATACTGCAACCCACATATATTTTAGAAATTAAATTTGGCCTCTGTTCTAGAAGTAGTTCATGTGCTAAGGTCCCCTTATTACATATATATGTGCTCAGATCTCACACTGAATACACAGAAATGTTTGCTAAAGCTTTTTCAAATCATCCTACAGTATCACTAGATGATTCCACACCGACTACAGAGGATTCAGTGTTGTTGTGTGGATTTCTACAGGATTTAAAATGACAGCAGTCTCATAGGGTAGTGATTTCTCTGCCATCCACCCCGTTTCAAAACCTGCAGGAAGTGCATTAGGCTGGCTCAGTTCTTTGGTTCACCACAATGACTTTCATCTACTTCACACCTTGGATGAGCTTGGCCCACTGTGCATCAAATGAAGCCAGCTTTGGATATCGGGTTCCTACTATAGCTGGATTATTTTAAGTTTAATTGAAAGGTCATCGGTGTTTTTAATAAGGAGCATATTTTCTTTGTTCTGTTTTTGTGCAAAGTATTTATAAGGTAATAGCTTTGATCCAGAAAAAATGGATTCCTGACACATTACTTCATCTATCCCAGCTGAATACTTTAGCTGCAAAGTGCTTGTACATTTGCCTTTCAGTATTCTTCTGAGGCTGTCTCCTATCATGGTAACTTTTTCCTTTTCTTTATTTCAAAATATACTGAGGTCGAGTCTCAACTTCTCATTGCTTTGCTCTCCTGAGGAAAGGAAATAAGATTCTATTATGTCGTCTTCAACAGCTCCGATGAATGAGGGGAAAGCAGGGAGAGAGGAGGATTTGTGCTCCAAGTTCATGCAAAATTTCAGACTTGAATATAGCACAAGTAGCACTTCAACACTTCAGACTCCTTCAGTGCCGAGATCCCTGGAGAGTTGAGTTTAAATCACTAAACTTATTTCAGGAAAGGGGAGAACCCTCTGGAGAAAAGTCTGTCGACTCCAGCAAAATTAATAAACTGGTTGCTCCTGATGTGAACTACATTTCTTGTCAGGAGTTTGACAAATTTCTAATTCCCTCTTAGCTAGCTTGTGAATATTGCACTTGTTGCTCCATTTTAACAGGTATTTAATACTACAGCACAATAGAAGTGGTAACAACTGCTAACTTTCACTCACCTTGCACTTTTAGTGTCAGCTACATAAAGGAAAACTACGACCTTCCCCAGAGACTGTGGAAAAGGGCAGCCTATTCCTCCCTGATCTTAAATGTTCATCTACAGAGAAAGCATTTACTGCCCATTAGGCAATTCTGTTTAAGAAATCAGAATTAATAAATTGAAACACATCTCAAATAAAAAGTCCATAACATTATGCATCTTTTCTAATGATAGGGCCAGTTGTCTCATGTGCTACAAATATAAACAGAATTAGTGACATTTATTTCCATCTGACAACATTCACTTAGCAGAATTACACTCTGAGTTTGGACAGACACTCACTTTGAGGGGTTTTCTTTTCCCATGGGTATAAAAGACCATTGCTGTTTCACCTCCCTGTGTTCAGGATGCCAGCTGTGCTCACTGCACTGCTGTGCTGCCTGGGGATGCACAGGACACTCAAAACCTGTCCCTGAACTCAGGGACCCGTGGAAAAGCTGAATTCCTTCACCGAGGTGACTATGCCCCAGAGTTCAGATGCAGCTCATAATATATTTATATGTTTCAAGAAATAGAATAAGGTGTTAATATCCCCTTGACCTAAAGTATATTTTAGAATGTCTATAATAAAAGTTAACTATGAGATATCTGAATTACACTAAATCAAGCCATAAAACAAACTGGAACTGAGTCCACCTGCCTTTTACACCACCTGCTACACAAGGCTATTTTCCATCTCAGGAAGATGCTGAGAAGACAAACTGAATCAAAGCCCCAGGAGTGACACAGTTACTTCACAGCATTATACTGCAAGATAAGATCTTGTTTGCTGTAACTCCTGGATTATAGAGCACAGATACCACCCTGATGCACTTTACACTCACATTAGGGCTCTGACATGCCTGGAATTGGATGGCAAGGCCAATGTTTCCTGTGATCCTGGACCTAGGAGCACCCTTCCATTAAGTAGGAAAGGTCTTTGAGGAGGAAGAGTTTTACTTTAAAGCTCAACCCCAAAGCAGGAAAACACCTGCTGTGGATAAAGAAGGGGAGGAAAGACCATTTTTGGCTAAGAAGAGTCCCAAAATGCTGTGTGGACACACGTACTGCACCCAAAGGCAGTGATCCCAGCCCAGGTACCGTGACCTGGAACCACAGGTGGGACTCTGCTGTGGCTCTGCTCTGCTCACTGGGTAGGACAGCACGCCTGTGCTGCAGCCACCACTGCACAACTGCAGTTCCCTCCTGCAAGGCACACAGGGCCATGTGTGCAATGGGAACTGCAGGGCAGCTACTGCCTGCTGACCTTGGGATGGTCTGCTGGGGCTAGTCTTGTTTGCTCTTTCCCATCTGAAAGGTTTCTTGGTTCTCTTGCACTAAACCTGAACTAGAGCAGGGTACTTCAGACACGTATTTACCACTTTCAATATGCACATCAACTTGGCACTGAAAAGAGAAAGTTCATTTTAGATAAAAGCCCCAAGCAAAACTTGTGCTTCCAAGACACGTTTCCGAGTGACTTTAGCCCTTACTCCCCTCTGTGCCTGGAGCTCAGGGAAGCTCCCAGTGCCACGGATCTCTCTTCCTGCACAAGAGCCCCTGGGCAGAAACCCATTCCCATGGCTGGAGAGAGCTGGTGTGAGTGACACTGCACCCCTGGACCCGCCAGGCTCAGCTTCTGGGTGAGAGTCCAGCAGGAGGCACCGGCACTGGAGGGACCTGCACTCCCGTTCCAGTTCTGCCATCGACTGACTGTGCAAGGACCACACAAAAGTCACATCATTTCTATGTGTTACAATCTCCTACCAACAAAGAGGCCAATTGAGCCTGTTTCTTCCTCTCTTTGCCTGGTCAGCCCATATGATAATCTTTTTAAAATGGATCCTGAAGCTTGACATAATCAACTTGGATCAAATTCGTTCGTGCTTCTGAACTCCTAAAAAAGATTCTCTGGAGGTCAAAACCACTGAGGATCATCACGGTGAAAAGATTTTATTCCGAGAAAACAGGGAAATCTGGTTCAAACAAATTATTTTTCAGTCTACTCTGTACTTCGTATCACCATCCACAACACCTACCAGGAACTGTAAGTGTCTCTAACCACATTTAGCCAGCAAAATTCTCTCCTTAAACTTCCTGCTCCCTGAAGACAAGGGTTCCCTCAGGAATACAGCAAGAGCTTTTACAAACGTTTGGAAGCAGTATGAAGCTGTGTACCAGTTTTAAAAAAAAAAAAAGGCATGAAAATATTCAAATAATCCCACATTATTTATTCTCAGGGCTCCAGGGAAATTAAACAAGGGTGGGAAAAAGGCATAACCTGACTCCTTTACATACACAGCTCAAATTTACAGCATTAGCAATTGAAGCTCAAGACAAGAAAATTGAGCACTGGTCTGTAAATTCATCCTAATGACATCACTGCCAGGATTATCCTTTTGGGGATGGCTTGTGTAGGGGGTTGGGAGGAGAAGGCAAGGGATTGAGGAAGGGAGATTTGATTATGTTTGAGCTATTTCGATTTGAAGATGCTCTTAACTGACAAAACAGAAAGCGTCTTATCTGAGAAGGGATTTTGCTCAGCTGCTTTAAAAATCCTCCATACATACTGAAAGTCAGCACATTCCCTGGAGGATCAATTGGCTTGACAAACTCTAGACATCCTCTATACCATCTTAAAAAAAAAAAAAAAAAAGAAAGAAAAAAAAAGTTTTTCCCTATAAAAAATTTCTCCAGGCAAAAGCATGACATGCAAGGGGTTGTCCTGGGGCACTTAAAAAAGAACTTCTCGTAAGTAAATTTAGCGCTTGTGAAAGTTGCTGCATTGACAACATTCGACACCAAAGGGTTCTCTTTAATCCAACACGCTGCAGCAGGGCAAGAGCCTCTCCCAGCAGCAGCAACCACAGCCAAAGGTGGGCCGAGAGGGCTCTTCAGGCTCCTTCAGCAACAAAACTTACTTTTAACTCTCAGGCTGGCTCAGTGATTTAAAGAAAACTCTCAGCCCAGTATTTCAAGTGCTTCAATGACTTCCTCCATCTAAAGCAGTGGAGAATTGGTCCCTGCTGAGAGGGCCAACTGCAGTCAACAAGAGCTCTGAGAGCAGCTGGTACAAGGGGGAAAAGTGGGTAAGAGAATGACATCTGCTTCAGAGTTCCTGCATCTCCTGCACTAAAACACTCACTTTATCCAAGACATTACCAAACAGTGGTCAACTCCAACAACGCTGCTCCTCTGGAAAATTATAGACTGATATTTGGAAACTTTGTGTAAAATATGATACTTTCTGCACTGAATCTGTTACTGTATTTGCACACCACACCCCTATACAATCATCCCTAGACAGCAGTGGTACCCACAGGATTATTCTTAAAATGACAAAATATACGAAGAAGGTAATTTAAGGGGGGAAAAAAAAGCTTACAGTTTTAAAAATCTGAAATTACAGATGGTCATCCTTACAGGTGGATTTATGATCCTTTGCAGAATACTGAAAATTCAGCAACCAAAACACAAGAGTCATGAAATGCAATTCCTTGGCTGGAGATCAAGGCAAGGATTGTCAAATCAGGGCCAGGAGGGTCCCCTGGCAGCCCTTTTTGGCCATCAGCTGGGGCAGCTGAGCACTGCCAATCCCCAGGCTGGATGTGATGGCCACAGGGTGGAAATCAGTCACAGTCACCTGCCCCAGCTCCCCCAGAGCTGCTGCAGCCCTGCCTTGGCACAATGACAGGGACTGCAACTTACCTGAGGTTTAGGTACCTAGGGAGGGGGCCTGAAGTTCCTGTAACCTGCAGACAGAGTGTGAGTGCTCCCTCTGTACATCAGCTAATAGATAATAGTTCAAGATTCACTTTCCACTCTGTATGTTTCTGAGAAAACTGAAGTTGCCACTACTGTGCATAATTCCTACAACAATTCCAGCATTGTCCCTCCTTTACACTTGCCTGCTGGCAACTAATGAAATGGGTGTTGGGCTTTGCAACTGCTTTCAGAGAGGACTTTGCAGGTGAGACATTGCAACATTCTGTGGGGCCACCACACACTCCACATGCTAAACCCTCCTATTAACTTCCCCCTGACCAAGGTGGGATGCAACAGAGACCTGTGTGATTTGGCACGTGCCTTAAGCCAGACAGCATGGTTTATCATGCTCCCCTTTGAGATAACGCAGCCTGCCAAGCACTTCTGGGTAAACATCTCTGTTAGTCAACACATGTAATAAACTGAACAAAAAAAAAGGTAGGACGAGAGACTAAAAATAGAGTTACTCATGCCCATAGTTAGAGCAAGGTCACTGCATGCATTAAAAAGTGATGGGGTGTCTCCCAGTGGCTCTTATGTTCAAGAGTCTTAAACGTTTTGCTACCTTCAAAATGACTTTTTAAGAGATACTGCTATGGGTCTATCCTGCCACAATGCAGAAAACTGGACAGAGTTAGTCGAGCATTCTCTTGTGTCCAAATATTTATGTTAACCCACGTATCCCCAGGAAAATGTTCACCCAGTGTTCTATCAACCCTTAAAGACCCAGTATGTTTTTGTTTTCTTATTCATTCAAACTGCAAACATGAAAGAATGAGAAACCAAGAAAAACTATGGCCTAAGAAACTTCACACGAAAACAACACAATCCTTGGTAGCATCAGTGGCACTGCTTAAATGCAACCACCTAAAGGTAAGAAAAGGACACAGGAGAGACAACTAAAAAAAAACCCAAAAAGCAATTTGGGGGAATTTTGAAAGTATGACTCCACTAACAACTAATTAAAGACACTGGAGAATACTCCGAGCAGCTCCTGTGATATTTCCAAGAAGGAGTTCAGTGTTTCGGAGCTCACTTTCCTTTGTGCACACAGAAAACAGCTCTTTGCATATGCAGATGAGTCCCTATGTGTGAACAGCTGGACAATTTGGCCAGTGCATCCCAGGCAAGGATTTGGATGTGTCCAGAAGCCAGGCAGGCAATTTCTGTTCCCCACTGGGTTACAGGGGTAATGTTGTCTCCCAGGGATTCTATAGGTGAGGACAAATACAAGTGAGTTTGAAAGGTGCTAATAAGCCTCAGAAAACTCACAGAAATATATCCTGATAGGTTCCTAAGCAGTACCATCATGGACAGCACTCACCTGACAAATACCCAACAACACTATTGGCCATTTGGTTTTAATTAGTAACTGCTATCCAGTGGGGGGTTATTTTTCCCATCTCCCCCTCGAACTTCTGGCAAATATGATGCAAAAGGATGATACAGCAAAGCAGAATTCAGAAAAAAATCCTTAAAAAACTGACAAGATTTCAAGCTAACTTTTCCTAACCTGACTTGCCATGCCTAGTGTGGGTCACATCTGGAATCTTTTAATGTTTGGAAAGAGCCTCCTCTGGACACCCTGAAAATGAGCAGTATTCATTCCTAAAAATCATACAGGAGCTGGGCAAATATTGACTGAGCTGTGAGAACATGCTGGCCAGTGTTTTGCACAAACCACTGGAAGGGAGTCTCTCATGACTGAGCCCCAACTGCTGGGCTTTGCTGGGCACTCTGGAGCGGTTCTGGAGCCGAAGGCAGAGCCAGAGCTCAAAGCCTGCAGGGTGGAAAGTCCTGGGGCTCCCCTTCCCCAGGCTCACTGCCTGCAGAGTGGGAGGAGGATTAAGGTGGATGGGATCACTGCCAGCTTCAAGGGCTTAAATGACTGCATTACAAAAAAAGCTCCATAACTCGCTGGCGTTGAGTATTTTTCTGACAAAATTCTCAGTCACTGGAAAGATAAACTGGGGAGGGGGGAAGAGTTTGGGTTGGGGGTTTTTTCGCCTTTTTTTTTTTTGGGGGGGGGGGGGTGTGTGTGGAAGGTTAACTGCGTTTACTACCCTGACAACAGCAAGATCATAACCACCTGACCCAGTGACTACAAACAATGACTGGGGGGGGAAAGCAATAATTAATGACCAAGTCTATGTGCACTCCATCAAGTACAAACGGCTGCCATAAACATCTTAATTTAAAGAGCTGCTGGATAGGGAATTATAGCACTGTAAAAAGCTTCTTCCTTCTGCTGCTCCACAGAACCAGAACATATCAAGGCTTTAAATTTTTAAACACAGCTTTCATGTTCTTTGGTCCACAGAAAAAAATCTCTGAAAACCCAGCTTGTTAAGAGATTCATCCAGCAGCCTCCTACCTTCCCTTCTGTCTGGAATGCTTCTGTGCACTGAACAGACATCACTCTGCTTATCAAAGCTTTTAATCATTTTTAAAAATTGTTTATAGAGTGCATAACAACCTCATTCAGGGCGATACTCTTCCTCTTATATCCAGAGTATCAATCTTCTTGCTAAACTGACACCTCTTCGGATAAACTGGGTAGGTTTGCCCAACTTGTTCTTATGGGTAACAGAGTTACCATAGTAAAGGTCTGGAATATTTGAAAGTCACAAAGACCACTTCTCATACCCAGAGTGCAGTCAGATCAAAATTAGAGAAGGAGAGCAACTCTACAGTTATTATCAAAGGAATAAAACAATTTTGTGCCTGCTGAAACCTTCTCAAAAGGGCAGTCCACTGGTGTCTGCCCATCGGGCGCAGCGTTTTCGAGATGAACAGATCCCAACACTGCTGCCTCCCCTGGTAAGAAAAGTCACTTTATTCACCGCACCATATTTGAACTTGTGGGGGTTTTTATTGCCTCCTCTTGCCAGTAAAGAATGACTAATAACTGTAATTTGTAATTTCCCAGCTTTTGTGGTTTCTGTGTTAAGCAGTGTTCCTTATCTTTTACGAGTTTCAATTTGGGGAAAATTGCCCTGTATACAATTTTTTCCCCCATTTTATGCCAAGTTAACATCTTCTGGGTCCTAACTATAGCACAGGGGACAAGTCCACCACCAAACACAGTGACTGAGCCTCTCCTTGGTTTCGATAAGGCTGCAAACAGCCCAAGAATCAGAAGAATTACCTGTGTTGGTCAAGCAAAGCAGGCTGGAATCAAACTGCCTTTCATATCCTGAGGCTGAACCACAAACACGGCACCGACAACATCCAACACCGCCTTCCCCAGCCCTGAGAACAGCTTTCCTCTCCAAAAGCACACACTCTGCAGTGTCCCTGCCAAAAGGGACCCTTGGCATTCATTGTCACAACAAGAGCTGACTTGGGCCTCGAAGACCTCGATGCTCACCTGCCTTCCAAGCCACAACTCCTGTGCTGACAACCCCTGGAGAACAGGCAGGGAGAGTTCAGGCCAAAGGGAACTGGGCCTATCCCCCCTGACTTCATGTCTTCTTCCCACATTACTGAAGATAAGACACAGGGAAGGATTCTGTTTTATGCAAAATGCTGACTGTTCTTAGGAATACGAACATCTAGGTATGTGATCCCTCCCAATACTCCTCAAGCCTTATTAAGCTCCGTGACAAGTCATTTATTTAACAACAAACTAGAAAAAGCATGAAAAACATTTGAGTTTTACCAGTGTATTAGGAAAGAAATGAAAAGCACAGATTTTAAGGAATACAGGCCAATCACCACTGCACTTTCATGACTCAATCTGGAGCACGGGGGTTTAAATGTTTCAACTGAAAAAAAAAAAAACAACACAAACCCCACAGACCAAATGAAAGCCAAACTCAGAAAACCAGAAAACTGAACCAAACCCCAGAACTAGAAAAACCCCACGGTTCAGTTAATTTTCTCCACGACCAACTTCCCAAAGAACAGCAAAGGGCCAATTTCTTGCTCAGTCAGAGGCTGGCAGGACCTGGGCTGGCACACGGGGTGTGAGCCCTTCGAACACAGGGCAGAAAGGCAGGCTCAGCTTGCAGAACTGCCTGGGCAGACTGTCCACACCTGTATTCTCATGTTAGCCCTCCATCACCCACACTGCCAAACACCCTGGTCCAGTTATCTCACTTGCCAGGCCAAAAACCGAGCCCCATCCGAGGAGTGGCAGAACTGCCTCTCCCACCCTCAGCCCTGTCCCAGCTGTCATGGATGTCACCCACATCAGGCCTGAACCCAGTCAGCCCTGCCTAGCAGAGGCAGTGCATGCATAGGCTAGGCCAAACCTTTAATTCTGTCAGATTTGCACAACAATATGTGGCTGTATTTGAGATCAAGAGAGCCTCTATCATTTCACAGCCTTGGGGGAAACTGAAACCTATGGTTCTGGTTAACACTGAATAAGAAGGAGAAAGTCTCACAATGGTTGGAATGCCTCCTGTTCCCTGCTCGTGCTAATAGAAGTGCAGAATTTAGGAGGTGTTTTCGTTTCCTTATTTCCTTTTTCTTGGGCTTTTGCTCTAGGTGATTTTATAAGCAGGAAAAATGGAAATGGCAATTTGGGAATAGACAATCCAGGAAAGCAAGGCAAGGACATCCCAGTCCCAGGCAACACAAGCTGTGAGCCCTGCACACACGGCTGTTTCAGCTCCAAAGCAAGTTGCCAGGGTATTCCAGGAACGACGTGTCATCTGTTCCTTTTCCTTCTTTCACTTTCAAAAGCATAATATAAACCAAGCAAATGTAGCCCATCGCTCTGAGACAGAACCAGAGGGAGGAAAGGGTGAGGGATGGAACTCAAGCTGGACTGGAGGTAAAGAGTGACCCAGAACTTCACAGCTCGAGTGCCTCTGACGTGCCAGCAGAAAGGTTTCCAGTCGACCAGGGCCATGGCCAAGCCACTCACTGCACTGCCCAGATCTCGGCTGAGATGCAGCCCTGGAAAACTTCCCAGCAGTCTTCCTACCTAGGCTTCCAGGTTTGGCAGCCTGAAAAACTGGTCTTTTCATTCTAAAACACTTCAAAACGAGTACAGGCACCCAAGAATGTTTTAAGTGTGGCAGCCAGTGACTTGTATCCAATGTGTATTGTCAACGTGACACAAATATTCTGTTGGCATGAAAGTTCCAGACTAAAAAAAAAAAAAAAGAAAAAAGGAGAATTTTCTTCTCTAAAAAATGTATCAAATATCACAAGGCACAGTAACATGCACTTACTCTTATTCAAAAAAGTATTAATTTTACCTTGCAATGCTTTTTCAGAAATATCATCAGTATCTTTTTCCACAGAGAAGAATAACTCTGTGCTTCTATCTTTGGCTAGGATTGCTTTCTTTAGCACTGCTCAACACCAACATCTCATCTAATACTACTTTGGTACAGAACATTTTTAAGAGTTTGTTGCTGGTTTTCCTTCTTCAGATGAGCTTACAAGGCCTCCTCCACATGGGGATAAAACAGGGAAGGACACCATAATCTCACATCCAGCTCTCTGAACACATAAAGCAACTGGTGCTTTTTTACTGGACTGTCATTTCTCCCTCCTGGCCCCACCCTCATGTCTAATGCCATCTTTTCTAGTGTCTGCTCAGTAATTACCAGCCATGAAAAGCAGACCACAGCATCACTGAAAAAACATGAAATGTAACAGCAATCCTACCTCAGAAAACAAAGAATCACTTCTCCCTTTCATCATCAAGCTCATCTCCGGGTATCCATGATTGCCACAAGACTTTATTGGCTCTTTCTTAATGGTGTTTTCACATCTAATGCCTTTTGAGTCTCTTTTTAAAATGACTTTTTAAAATTTCGGACCAATATTGGATACAAGGTAACACAGAGGAGAAAACTCTCTCTTCTTGTAGGCTTTATCCAATCCCCTTTGCTCTCCACCAGTGCTAATGGATCTGGTTTAATGCCACCAGATTAACATCACCGTGCTAAAATGCCACCCGTGTGACCACTGACACGAGTCTGTTTGCCAAAACTCCTGCACAGAAACAACAACACAGAACTGCCTTTATGGAAAGACAGAATGTTTCAGTGATACTCTTAACAGAGTATTTTCTTTAAAGAGAGTCTAAATATTTCATCTGTTTCCAAATCTCCCCTCAGCTGTAAGACCCCGTTTGGGCTGCACTGAGAGCTCGTGCAATGCAGCTGACTTGAGAGCAAAAAGCAGTGACCTTTCCATTTAAACATTAAAATTCTAAGCATCCTAAAGAGAAAACTTAATGGTGGTAAGTGCTATCTTTTTAGCCATGCAAAGAGACTCAACTGAAAGAAATGGTTTTGTTCAAGAGACTAGACAGAGGAAGGGATGCTGTCTCAGAAGGGAGGAGCCTTGACTTGCCCAATTCGACAAGTCTCATGCAAAACCCAGGTACAGACAAGGAATTATCAATATTGGTCTCTGTTGGTTACAAACAGGGCCCACTGAAAGAGAGCACATTGTGCTCTCCTTGTTTGTGCATTCAGATGTGCACAGAACAGTTCAGACCAGTTACTGGCCAGGTAAAAACAGTATCTTGCACTATTTGCATACCTGAAGTGCAGGTTTATTCAAGCTTGGAAAAACAATGAGTAGCATCTTAAAGAATATCTCAAACTCCTGCAGCTCTGGCCCTTGCCTGAAACGGACAAGACTTTACAAATAGGGATGGACGCCTCTTTGCTAGATATAACAAAGGATATTAAGTGAAAATAGGAAAGAATATATACTTAGTTTCATTAGCAGCCAGCACTCTGCATTTTGAGGTGCCCCTCCCAGTGGTTCTGTAGCACACAGTGAACATTAATTCAAAGGCACTTCAGGAAATTATCAACACCTGATTGTCCAGGTACAACATTCCTTCTCAACAGAGTGAACTTCCACAGAAAACTGAGCCCCAAGAGGAACATCCAAAATAGGCACAGTCACTGAGCAGCAAAATACAATTTATTAGTCCACTAAGGATACCAAAGAAGTGAGAAACTGAATCCCATGTACGCTCTGGGAAAAAAAAATCTCAGCCTATTGCTCTTAACGGTAATAATAATCAAAAAGAATACTCTGAAAATCCCATTAAAGGATAATTGACAATAGTCTTTTATATTAAACCCTAATGCTCACAGTTAGACCACTGAAGCAGCCTTGGAAATATCAAAGATCCACTAGATCTTATCTTGCCAAGATGTAAAATACGCCCCGAGGAAGCTGTCCCCTGTCTGTGCTCATTCTCATGCAGATCAGTCCCTGACATATCCTTGGAGACTGCTTTGGGACAGGCAAAAACTGCACTCCAGCAAAGCTCCAGGGACACTGCAGGGCTGGCTGGGCCCACTGGAGCTCTCACAGAAAGGCATTTCCTGGCTCCTGGTAAGCAAGAGGTTAATAGCCTATATAAAAAAACACCTCTAACAAAAATGTTATTCCAATTGTATTACATTTAGGAGCCCTGAGGGTCATGGGGTAGATAATCAAAAAGGACAAGGAGGAAATTAAAAAAGGGAAGAAGGCAATCAAAAAGGGCATTTAGAAGGACCCATAATCCTCCATAGGAAGAATACTAATTATACTACTGCATCATCTTATAATTAACCCTGATCTAAATTTTTTTTTATATTTTAGCTGTAATAACTTTCACATGTACAATGATTTGATTGCTAATTCTTGCCAGTCATTCTTGAACAGCTATTTTAGGGTTTGTAGCTACTTTTTACATAGCAGTTTAACTCATTTATAAAGAAATCAGGCAAAATATTTAGGCACTCGAATCTCTTTGTCATCGGTCACTCTGATCAGCACATCGTTTCCTTTTGTTCTGACAGAGCTGGGTGGCACACTCTGCTTCTTTCCCCAGAAGTCTCTTCTATTTAGGAGAGAAATTAATCTCTGCTATAAATCAGTGTGTTGCACCCACTTCAGCACACTTGGCCATAGGTCTTTGTGATGCCTTCCATCTGTATTTCATATTTCATTTCATAAATGTGGGATATTGCTGTAGCCAGCAAACTCAATTCTCGGCATTCCTTCATTCCAGAGCAGAGCCCTGCTTGGGCTCACCTACATTCCTGGGCCACTGGGCTCACATTGCTGTGATACTTCTAATGACTGAGGACCAAGCCCGAGCTCTTGCCAAGCTGCAGAAACAAGCAGGGCCCAAGAGAAGGTGCTCTCCCTTGGACCAAGGCTACTCATTTACATACAAAGCCAACACTAATTCCCAAACTAACCGGGGATGTTGACACACGGTGAGTTCACAAGAAAATCCGCAGCAAGAATGTTTAAAAAGTGGGCTCTACAACCAATGTGGAGGACTAAAATGCTCCAGACACAAGCCTGTCCGACTCTGCCCTCAAAGGAAGGCATCTACACACATCACTGATTTTTCCCTGGATCCTTTGGATTCGTTCTAGCCATCCATAGTCTCTGCAGAGACAAAAGCAGATGTGCTCCCCTCTCAGCTTCACATGTGTGAATAAGGACACTTAACAACAGAAATCGCTTCCAGCTGGATCTTTGTAGCTGAGAGGAATTTCTCCTCTTACCTTTCATACTTTCTCCACGTCTCTGTAAGGCACCTTGCTAATTAGTTCTAAATGGTCACTAGATTCTCAGATAATTAACATTTGGAGGGCATTATTCCCAAGTCAGGGCCAATCTAAGGAGGGGAGTCCCTAAGGCTTCCTCCGTGGGCTGTGTTGTGGGAGGAGGCATGGCTTTTTTAATATTTTAACAACCACCTTACTTCAGAAAGACAGGGCCTGAGGGTTTTGGCTTGCATGGTATTTGAAACATCAGCTTCACAGAAATCTGGAGACTAGACTGTGTGGTCAGCAGCAAGTTCTCTCTGGAAAAATACATTATTCCTCTGGAGAAAACAGAACAGAAAAGAACAAAAGGCAATCCACCTGATTAACACCGAACCAAAGGAAGTGTTATTTCCAAAGCAAGAATTAAACCCTGATGAAAGGACAAACCCCAACTTCAGCTCTACACGAAGAAATGTTCCCTAGGCAGGGTAACAGTTTGCAGAGAGAAAATAAGGCCAGGATTTCTTCCCATATCAATCAAAACATAAGAACTTGAGGAAAAGGAACGCTACCTGCCTGGAAAATGAGTGAGACTAGAACATCCTAAAATGTGAGGAGGCCCTTCTGAAAGTCTCAGGCCTATTTTATTCTGCTGAAACTCTGTCTTAACCTAAATACACATTCTGGATCAGTATTTATTAACACCAAAGTCACATCACCCTGAGGCATTCAATATTCTCCTATTCCTATTATTTTCCATGTGATAATATTTAATACAGTCACTGAATTGTTTGAATTGATGGTTGCAGTCCTCAGATAATACTAAAAACTGAAGCCCAATGTAAGCTCCTATTGCGGCCTGCACCATCAGGCAGCTGGAATTGGAGGTATGGAATTAGGAGTAATTGTTGTTTAATGTAACATCTCCTCTTATTCCAAACCAGACTGCAGCTGTAGTGATTTTGTCACAGGAAATTGTCACACCAGTCAGTGTTTTTTCTTTTTGCTGTTTGTCTCATAAAGGAGTAACACAGGCGGCAGTGAAAGAAGCACAGAATTACCTCATTAACGACCCGTCACTCCTAATGCCTTCCTCTTTTCATATTCAAACAAGTAATTAGGAGCAGACACAGTAAACAGGTTAACACTTGGCAACACCAGGAAATGGTCAAACCCAGGCACCTTCTGACTGCAGCCCGGGTCAGGTTTGGGTGTGGAGCAAGCACAGGCTGTTCTGCTACTGATTTTTTTTTCTCTTCTTTTTCTATCACAGCTAGCAAAAAAAAGTACTCTCATCATAATGAACAGGTTAGAGAATTTTAAAAACACAAACACACTTGGTAATAGCTAGAAAATAATGGTAGAAGGCCCATTTGCATAAGAACTAAAAATGAAAGGAGCTATCAGGTAACTTTTTGTGCATATGCACAAATAGCTGCTGGCTTAATTAAGTGGCTGCCCTTCCACAAAAGAATCATGTTGACTCCCCTGTACAAGTAAATTCCACCACAGAGACAGGGGCTGAGTGATGTGGAAAAAGGTATTCCTCGTTGCAAATGTTCTTAAACATTGCAGACCATTTTGAGGTGTGGGGGTGCCCTGCAATGCTACAAGAACCAGCAAGAGGGCTGGCTCCTGCCCAGGGTCCATTTGTTTTCAAATTCTGCCCTTCCTCAGCTTCCAAAGCCGTGCAAGATGAACTTTCTGGTTCAAGGCAAAGGAAATTCTCATGGTATGGCTGACAGAGTCAGGAACTGTCTAAGAAATAAGCTTAAAGTACTAGTCAGCTAAATACAGGCCAAATTTATGCTAAGAGTGCGAAGGAACCCCGACAGTAAAAAACTATTGGCCTGCAAATCAGAGGTGGGAGATTTTGGAGGTACATTAAAGTTTTGTTTTCTTTCTAAGAACACATGGAACCCCTTTTCTGCTTCTTCCCCAAGAACCACACATGGTGGGAGTCACATCTCCAGGAACACCTGGGATGGGACACTGATCTTTTCAGACACTCTGACAGCTCCCTGCTGGCTCCTCTGTAACCTTCAGCACATGCTGAATGCTGATGGCAGCTAGAACCACATTCTTTCACTCATCTGTTCAGTAAGCAGGATCCCAACTCCCTCCTGTGCAGCATAAAATAAAAAAGGGAGGCGATAATTTGAACACTTTAACTCAAATGAAACTGAACAGGATACAGAGGAAACATTTCTCTACATGGATTTCTCCTCACTGAATTGTAAAAGCGTTCTGCAAACAACAGAGGTGTTATTCTAAGGGGGAAAAAAAGGAATCTCATTTGAAATATTAGGCAACCTGAGCATAGGCCCACTGCCTCTGCCTTGGCTTTGTTATGGGCTATCCAAAGCTGTTCCCTGGATTACTAATGGGCTGACAATGAAACTACTCCTGGTATAAAGCTGCTTTGCAATCAAGTTTAACTTCTAAGGTTTGTGGGGATTTTTAACCACTGAACGAGAGTTCCCCTACTTTTTGCACAGCAAACAAACTTACTGTCCTCAGAAATTCAGTTTATCAGTGTTGTCCTAAAGTTGCCAAAGGGACAAAAAACACCCAAAGAAACCACATGAGAGATTCCTTCCAGCCCAGTGCACGACTATCGAAGCTCAGAGGATTTATGCATTTTCTTGAGCCCGTTCTGTGTCTCCCCTCTCTGAGGACACCGTGCTCACACCAAGACAGGTAAGAGCCCATGCAGAAGACTCTTCTTTGCTCTGAAGACCCTCCACCCCTAAGCACCAACTCCCAAACACTGCCTTGGGTAGTGTGCACTCGAAGGGTGGGCTTGGGAAAAACACAGAGCTGGTTACTGGAGCTGAAACATTTTTCCTGTTTGGACAAAGTTCTGAGCTCATACAAACGACACTGCAAGACAGAGCAGGCTGTGCAGACTTACATTTCACTGGCAATCCTGTGACATAACTCAAAAATTGGCAAGGGAGAGAGACAGAGGCAAGAAGGCAGAAAGATACTAATTGGTGAGTATTCCAAAGAAAGTGTAGTGAGATTTTCAGTGGGTGTTCCTACCTCGGTTGCTGTGTCCAAAAGGTACTTGGGGCAGACAAGGCCATTTGGATAACTCATGAAAACACAGAGGGCATCTCTCCAGAGGCTCCAAACAGGCAAACTACAGGCAGCCCAAGCCTTTGATGCAGTTGCCTTGAGAGCAACTGCTCACCCACAACCACTTTTTTCCCAGCAGGTTCCCTGCAGATGACTAAACTGTTTGCATGCCTTTCCAATTTCAGCTGATTTTCCTCTGATTCTGCTGCAATTGGCTTATTTGCTTTCAGAAATGCTTTCAGACCTGACTTCAGCTTCAGTGACTTCTAAATAGCATTGCTGGATTTGAAGAAGAGAGCACTTGATGTCAGTCATCAGGTGTGCTCATCAGGCACTGCCTTCACAGTGTGCCCTACAAACAACTGAGAGTCACTGGCATCTCCCTGGGTAGGAGACAGAGAATTTTAGTCACAGACTCTAATATGCAAAGTAGGCCTGAGCGAACTATTCACAGAGAATAATCTTTATGGCAAATTCTCCCTTTTTCCTTGTTACGAATAGGCTTTGGCTTTCACGAATTCACTTGTGATTTAGCTGAATTTGACCTTTTTGAGGAGAAGAAGTAAATGAGCAATCCATTGCCACTGCAGTCAGGATCCAGTCCCCCAGGTCACAGCCACTCCCTGGTTATTGAACCACGGGGACTGGTCCTGCTCCCTGAGTGCCTCATCTGTGTTTGGAATTAAAAAAGAACACCGAGGGATGGATTAGACACTCCTACAAAATGACTGAAATTCAACCACTGGAAAGGACTGAGCTTATTTTAACACACAGCAGAGCCAGTTTTAAAGTGACTGTAGAGGGTGCATCATCTCCTGTGCTCAATGGGAACCACACCGTGGCTCTGGGGCTGTGCTATCGTCTCACCTGGAGAACATTGAGCAGTTTGGGAGTGAGACTCAAGCCTGCTTGTAGAACACACTCCATATCCTCTTACCCTTACTGTTCAGTGCAAACAGGAAACCCTCTAGAGTTAAGTCTGAGACTGAGGCTTCTTAATTGTGTCTTGTACTTCCTTGTCACCAACTTCTCCATCACTTATCCAATATGGATGGGAATATAAAAAAGTAAACATGTTTCAGGGATTTGTTGGAAAAAGAATTGACTGGAAGAAAAAAACCAAACCCCTGACAAAAATAATTGTAAATGCCCTGTTCTTTTCAATATAAGAAGTTTTCATTTGAATAGCCTATTTGAGTGTTCCTCTCTTGCACTACCTATGGTTCTGAGACAGGGCCAGTTATGTGCTGTTTCTCAAAGCTTCTGCTGTTAGTGAAAGATGAACAGGAGCTAGCAGGAGCACAGCCCTGCTCCAAGAGGCAGAGTGACACAAGCTGAACACCTCTGCCCCTCGAGCTTCAACACAAACACAGGAAGTCAAGGCTTGGCCCTTTTCTCCCACACGAGCTTCGTTTGACAGAGAGAGTGCACACCAAACCATCCTGCAGGGTTGGTACTCACTGGCATTGCACCTGATTAGGCATTCAAGAGAAAGCCCACTGGGGTCTAATTCTTCACTCTCACACTCTGTGTTGTCTCTTTGGTTGCCTAATCTCAAGCCATCCTCTGCTCATCATCTGTTTTGTTAAAAGTTAGCCATGAGAACATATTGCACCAGCTAGAACGGGCAAGAGCCTTTCCCCATGCCCTCTGTTGCTTTAAAGCACTCATTTCATAATAATTTCCACAAATGGGTACACATATAAACTTCACAGCATGTTTTGGTGATCAGTCTATGAGATTTTCACATATTTGGGTGCAGAGAAATTGGCTGTCTCATATTCAAGCTCCCAATCTCTGTCTGACTGTGTTCTTTCAGTGTTTTTGCCTTCAGTCACACTGCACTGACAGTAGGTATGTTTTCCACAGGTAGGTGTAATTTATTCCTGAGCATTCACTGATCGTCAGTCAAAACACAGATCTGAAAGTGAAACTGTCTGAGAAGAAAGGTTAAGATGGAAAAAAAGAAAAGAAAAAAATAGCGAGAGAATCGATTACTGTCCCCACAGACGCATTTCGACATGGGAACACTTGAGATCATGTAACTTCTCTACTCTGTAGAGTCATTTTATAAATTACCTTTGGACTTGAAAGTAGGGGGCATAAATGCTCTGAATAATGCTAAATGCTTAACTGCCCAGTGGAGGAGGGAACCACAACACACAAACCATAAATTCAAATAATCCTTGACAAAAAGGAGACTAATAAAATAAAATCGCTTCAGGGGCATGTAAAGTAAAAACTGATCTTGTGCAAGAACTTTGACTGTCCATTTAAAACACAAAACTGTCCCTCTGTCAAGGCTTACAGTTTTGTTTGGAAAAGCCATTCATATTCCTTGATGTGAACCAGAGCCTAAGAAATCATTAGAGGCAAGAGGAACAATACTATTAGGCTTTGTCAAATGCAGCACAGCCCCTGTGAAATGGCTCTCTTTGAGTGAACAGAGGTAAATAACAGTAATTGCTTTGTTAGACTGCACGCCAGAAATAAAGCCTTTTATACTCAGGCACAGTAAAAGTCCAAACCACGGCAGGAAGACTCAATTTCAGCAGAGAGACTGTAATGAAATAATGCTGCTGGTTCTGCTAGCCAGAAGCTGATTCGGGCCTTTGAAATGGTAATGTCCTTTACTGTAGAGCGGAAACCTGGTAAATGAAGACTCTTGTTGCACAGAAATTGATGTTCTTTGAACAGATACATCTATTTTCCCTAACAGCTCTATTTTCAAGTTAGTTCCACCATGTCTCTTCAGCCTCCCCTGCTCTTGTTCTGAAGGCTACCCACAAGGCAGCCAATGTTTGTTAATCCTATTTGGACCTGACAAGATAGTGAGTCACAAGGAAGCTCTTCCTTTGTCCATCAAGCAACATCTGTTTTCAACATCTCCCTCAAACACCAAGTTCTTGTACCTGCAAAGAAAGTCTGAGTCCTTTGTGCACCTGTGGCAAAAAGGTCATCTGTCCTGTTCTCCCTGCCACGCTCTGCCTCTTCCAGAAAGCTCTCCTCTTTTGGATTTAATAGCAGGTGTTTGCAAGGTCAGCTCAAGGTTAAATCTTCCAACAGATATTGTTTTCCCATCACCAATTAATTTCTGAAAGAAACTAGGCCACCATTAGGCAGTAACGATTTTTTGGGCATTAAATTGGGCAGCATCCTAGACAATAACATTTATAACTCCTTACCTATGCACTCCATGACACATTACACTGCTTAATGCAGCAGACCATCTTTCGACTCTAATAAACAGCTTAGCTCTTAAAATATCAATAACATCTCATGTAACTCTAAGCACCTGTGCTTTCTGTTATTCTGTGTACTATCTGCCATACTCTCAACACTAATTATAAAGCAGTAATTAAAATATCACATGCAGGAAAAAGTGGAATGTAAGGCCAAGTGACTCCAAAGCATTGTTTAGGTTGTGTCACAATGACCTGGCCAGGTAAATGGTGTTCAGTCAGCCTCAACAAAGAGATCAGAAGTAGAAAGGCTTGGAGCCCAGTCCCAGAGCCAAATTCTGCTTTTAAACATCTGAGAAACTCCAGGAGTTTCCAGGGTCTTAATCTGAATGGGCTGGGGGTGGTGGGGATGATTGCGTACGAGCATCAGAAGACCCAAATAAGTCAGAGGGGTTGTTGATGTGATGCTACAGCACTAATCATGCTCAGGAATAAAAGCAGAGGCCTCACAGCTCAGGCTAGCCTCCATCAGGCCTTCAAACATATTGTTCTGTTTCGTAATCCCCTCTCTTGCATTTACTTTTCCAGAGGAAATTATGCTAAGGAGGTCAAAGCATGCTGCAGAGAACATCTGCGTTCACTCATGCTGAGGCCAAGCTGGAACGCAGATTGCATTGCATTTACACAACGTGAACTTTTGTTACATCTAAACCAAGAAGAGACAACAATCAAAGTGGGGTTCCAAGTCTGTGCACACAAAGCTGCCTGTCTCAGTTCCCCCAGCGCTGCCTGAGCAGTCCACAGGCTGCAAAAGGGGAACTGCACACAGCTGAGCAGCACTGCCAGAAGAAAAACCTATAAATACCAAACTCATCTGCAAGGAAAAATACTATCTTTTCTCTGATCTCCGCTTGAATGAAAGATGTGGAGGTTACATTGCAGACGAAGGAGCTAACTGCACTCGGAAAGGATTTAATGAAACATCTGCCAGTGAGCTCCTGAGAGTGACATTAATCAAAGAGACATTTGAGAGAGAGAAGTAGAGGCCCATACGCCTATTTGCTCACAGTTATGAATCTGTTTACTCTCGGAGAAGGACAACCACTGGGGATACAGAGTGGCAGCAGGAGATCTCATCCTCCGCTTGCACAAGTGCAGAGAAATACAGGAAGAACAAGACCAAGCAATGCTGGCTTTTTTTTCCTACCACCTTCCACTAGCAAATCCAGCCCTGTGCAGCTCTCTGCCCGCAACAAATCCAGAAGCCTTGTGAATAGAATTAGCAGGCTGGAGGGAGCAAAGGCTCCAGCTCTGAGACAGCTCAATGGGAGAGACACAAGTGGTACGAGCGAGTCCTGGTAGCACTGAGTGTCACAAGTGTTCCAGCTCCAGTCCCGACCAACAGCCTATTCCACTGACTCCCTTTCACTATCCAGAATGTTCCCTTCTGTTATTTCTGTCTGTTCCCAATCTTGTGATGTGATTAGAGTAGATGATTACGCTTACATAATAGTATCAAATTAATTTGCAGCTGAGCACAACAGCAGAGGAAATTGTTTCGAGTTCTGAAATCTCCCCCTCCCCAGTTTATTTCAGTGACATCAGGGGATTAAGGCAAAATGGGTCAGTAGAACACTGCTGGGAAAACAACCAAAACATCAGTCCTGACCTTGTAAACGAGAGTGAGAAAGACTGAAAACAAAGCAAGACGCTTACAGCATGTCCTGTAAGAAGAGCCATCAAGGTAAATGGGCTCCCTGCTCAGCTCTCAGCGCCTGCAGGCTGGCAGGGCACGGCAGGTGAAGCCATTCTGCACACAGCCATGCAGCAGGAACAGGCACTTCAGGAACACCTCCCCAGAACCGTGGAGCACACACTTAGTGGGGTTTTCCTTCGTGTTAGGGAAAGCCTTAATGCCAACAGTGCAAGCTGTCGCTCTCAACAGTAATAAAAGTGGCAAGTTCCTGCCACTTTAGACCGAGGTGGGGGCATTCAGTAAACTAACTGGGCACAGTCCAAGTGGCCTGACATTATCCATGTCAGTCCCCTGGCACTCAGGAACTCTGCAAGGCTCCTCTCTTGCTTCCTGACCAATTCCCTGCTGCTGGGCTGCTGAGATGGCAGTCCTGTTAGAGGGTTAGAGCCCCGAGCAGAACCTTGTGAGAGGCGTACAGAGACTGTCTGTAACTAGCAGGTTTATACTGATTGTTGAGAGTTGGCTTGGGGCAGGACAACAACCCTGAGCCAGGTTTCCCACACCACACACTTTGGGATCACTGCTAACCCTCTATGCACAAGGCACCCACTAAATAGTTACCCTTCCTTTGGAAGCTGCTTCTTCAACAGCTACTCCTTAAAGCTGGCTCGATAAATACAATTTGGGCTTGGGTCCAGCTTCTCAGAAATAGCCAAATGACTCCCTTTGTTATCTGTTTGTCTTTTCACCCTTTCGATGCACACACCTACTTTCCATCCCAAAACTTTTAATGGAGTTAAAGTAACTTCTGGTTTAAAAACAGCCTCAGATTTACACCTTGATGTGCCATAGCAGCATAATTTGTGTTTTGCCAGCTTCACAAGCTGAGCTAAGCACAATAACAAGGAGTGGTGTGCATTTGCATGCCACTGGTGCAGGCTGTTCCAAGACAACGGCACTCCTGCGCTTGGAAAAAGGCAGGATTTTAAAAAGGCTCTCAAGCATTCAGATTTTATCATGACAAATAAATCTGGGCCTAATGTTATTAGTTATTTCAATTCTTCCTTGTGCTCTATTAACATCTCCAGCCCATATTTATGCTTTCTATTAGATGTACAATTAGATTCCCAATGTTCCTGAGCTCAGCATCCTCCAGTATGGGCGCTGTCACACATCCATCCAGCTCTCAAAATAATCCTGCATGGCTGGAAGTTGCCTGCTATGGCACCTACTTACTATATTTGATCAAGTGTTCAGTGTCACAATATGTTGATGCATTTAGTCTCTTTCTTCACCAAGGTGAAGAGACAGGCTTTTTTTCTTGTTTCTAGAGCACATGAAATGACAGCAACTCTCTGTATAAAAATTTCATCAGTGATCATGGCGAAAAATGACGAAGATCACACAAAGACAAGTACTATGCAGTTCTTTCCTGAAGTGTTGTAAACACAGCAGAAGGTAGTCATGCTGGAAGCATAATCTGAACCCACTTTTCCTGTTCCTTCCTGTTTGTTGTTCTCTATCAACATTATAATGCTTTGATGAAATGCAAGTATGAATACTCAGACATGCTGTAATTTGTTGTGCTTTTCCTTTCCCCATGTCTGTAATTTCTACATAACTAAGACAACTTGCATTAATCTGATTTACACATAATAAGAAACACATCACTTTGTTCCTTTGACCATATAATCATGAAACTTGCTCATCATGTTACTGGATTACAGAAGTCTAACCTGTGGTCACCTTTATTAGATGTTCAGTCTGCTCACAGATATTTATATTGCATATGTTAAGGAGAAAATATTAAATATTAGAAATTTTACATATCCTTACATTGAGTCAACACCACACACACTATTCCATACATACTCTGTATCCAAGATAGAACAGTCCAATCATAACATGGAAAAGAAAACAAACAAACAGGAGACATACTTTAGGTTTCCTGCATTCTGGCTTCTTAGTACTTTTCTGTCTTTAACATTGCCTTAAGGACACTCCTCTTACATAATTTCCCTATATAAAATGAAACAGTCTTTCAGGAGGGGAGAGAGGAGAAGGAATTGTAGTGTTCATAAATTGCCTAAGTCAATGAAGTTTCCAATGCTGTCAATGAAGTATTCCCCTCTGAAACACGGCCAGGATGCTGCCTAGACTGATCTGTCACCAAGGTTTCAGCAGAACATGTTATATTGTCATGCCTGGACTGGGGGACAGGAACCAGCTCCCAGTGCTGGCTGCTGATGCAATCGAGGCATAAGAAGCTTTCATATCTCATTTCTTTGTATGTAAAGCCAGAACATACAGCCTAATCTATGACAATAGCCATGAAATCTCTGACAAACAGCTGCTGAAGATAAAAGCAAGAAATCAGGCAGAGGGCTGTTTTGGATGGCTATCTCTATTGCTTTATCATGGGCTGAAGAGTTAATTCTAGTAGCTGTGAGCACAATTTTAAAATAGTCCAAGATCTACCAATCCAGAGCACTACCACTTCTGCCACAAACTTTAAACCTTCTCGTTGTTTCCCACCAGAAAGGGAAGCAGAGATCATGCCCCCATCTTTTTTTTGGTTAAAGTTGGTTAAAATTTTATTTTGTCAGTGGGAGAAGTTGAAGGAAGGGAGCAGGAATTGCTGCTATTGCAGAAATGTCTGTAGGCTCCTGTGGATGGCTGAGGTTAAGAAAAATGCCAGAGATGTCAACCAGGTGCTTTGAGCAATGTTTTCCTTCGGCTTGCATTAAAGACACCGACTCTTTACAGACACTCCAGCCTGCATCTAGTGATCACCTCCTCAGCAGCAACCATGTAGAGGGGTGTATTTACCCTTTCTGATTTATGAGCACAACACAGTGCTAAGTTCTAGCTCTTCTCATTTTGAATTTCTGCCCAGGAGAAACTCCAGGCTCAGAGTCCTGTGTATTTAAGATGGATGATAGTACTTTGAGGTGACAGCTGAGGGCACTGTGCTGTAATATGCAGTTTATGTCTCTGATGTGTTCTTAAGTCATTAGAATCGAATCATACCGTAGCAGAAATCATAAAATATATACAAGTACTTCCATCATTGGAAAATATTTTATCAAGTATCAGGGAGAGCAGCAAACGTAACATGAGATTGGCATAATTTGGCCACCTGACTGAAAGGGGCAGAGCTTTTATAAATACTATTTACATGCCTGAGTTTTCCTACCACTCAAACTTCTTGCCTAGAGTAGGGCTAAGGATTTTGCACAATAAAAAACAATCAAAAAGAGGGTGTTATCAGACTTGTGGTTTTAGGAATCCTTTTAATAGAAACGAAGCAGAGGTACCTTCTAAACTAGCTGACCAGCATCTTGTCCATTCGTGGGATTTGCTCTCATCCTCTGAAGACACCCAAGACAAATCCCTATTGACTCCCTGGGGCTCTGCCTGAGCGGGCAGGCAGCAGGAGCCCTGCCTGGGCACAAGGGCCTGCCAGTGCAGGGAGCCATGCACTTATTGCCTCAGACAGCAGGAGCCAAACGAATCTAATGAGTGTCATTTTAGCTGATGCTTCTGCTGTTTATAATAATAAACCACTTCATTCCTCAGTATCTGCAATTTCTGTAGAAGCTGACCCAAGATTATGTCTCCAAATAAGAACACATTAGGGTGTTATAAAACATGGCTGTTTCTTCTCTCTGCTAGAGATGGTCTAATGAGTTCAGAAAATTACACTGAAGATGCTGTTTTGCCAATTACAATTGTCACTACCTGAATCTTGAAGGACACAGCCATTCCTAATTGTATGTTCAGATATCTTATTAAAGTTTTGGTTTCTGCTCCTTGTGTTTTAAGTATTTAGACCTTCAAAGAGTCAAAGAATGGTTTAGAAAAATACATCCATGTTCACAGAGGTGACAGCAGCCATTTCAGTGCACGTCATTTTGAGCAGTCTCAGAGTTTTACAGGAGTTTCTGGACCACAGAATGTGAAGAACAGTTCTCTCCTGAATTTACCCATTTTTTTTCAACCTGTGTATGTAACACTGGACAACTAACCTAGAAATCCAAAAATCTGAGTACCAATCACAGAGTTTGAAGATTGATGACACAGATTCAGAAATATCCGTGAAGGCATGGAGAAACAAAAGTGAAAGGTAATCTTCTAAGGCACAGTCTGCGTCTGTGAGCTAATACATCCTATGCTTTCCTTTACAGAGCTAATGCAGTATTTTTTCCTGTGGAAACAAACCCAGAAACTGCAAAAATCAGAAAGAAAACCAGAGCTAGCTTCCTGTGCAAAGGAGTGAGAACTTTGCGCAGTAGCCATGAGACTCCTTGTCAACTAAAGCCAGCAGATGTTTCGAGAGGACCAACAGAGTATGAAGCCCCTTCCTGCCCCTGAACCTGCAGGAGCACTTTGCTCTTGTCGGGTTTGTTTTTCCCAGCAGATCATCAGGGTTGCCTTAGCCATGTCCACAGCTCCTTGGAGTGTAACGCACAAGCCTAAATTTTCATATCGAGGTTATGGCTATGAGATTATCACTCCAGTGCTTGTCTGGCTTGGAGAGATGGAAAGAAGGAAGAGCAGGAACCAACCATGTGTGTTTTTACCTGACTGCTGTGTAAAGCATAACGCCTAGGAGTTCAATGTAAGATTGAATTCTGAATAGTAATGAAGCAGAAACACGATGAGAATCTCACAGAAACAGATCATGCTCAGGTTCTTCCAGCACCTCATGTGTGACCAGTACAGGTGTATCACACATTAACCTCTGGAACTGGGCTGCAGAACTCAGACCCAGCCCAGCTTCATTAAGGAAACAGAACACTTAATTAACTGTGAACAGGTTAGGAAAACAAACAGACACTTAGAAAAATTACTGCATGTCCTAAAGTGCTGCCAGTTCCTCCTGAGCAGCAGCAGTGCTGCTCTTGTAGTGCTCCAGCAGCAGCAATTTGTACGGCAGCGCCGGCTGTGCCCTTCCAGCCGGGCTGAGTCACTCTGCTCATCACACAGAAACCACTTTCCACCCTGCAACACCAGAGCCCTGATCTCCACCTGCGATGCCTTTCTCTTAGGCCTATTTTCTGCTTCCTACCTGCTGGTGCTGGTGGTGCTGCTGTCCCAGCAGGCTCGGTCCCCGCTCCCAGTGTGACTGGCACGTTATTAACGAAGAGGTGGCTCGTGTCTCTCATTACGCTGCCACTGAGTGAAAGCACCTCAGAACTAATTTAGCTTTCACTCACAGGGGAAGACACAGTACTCCACCAAGAAGTTCACTATTCCGCTGCCTTTAGCAATAAATTCCCCTTCTTTTTTTGTTTTAACATTAATAAGGTGAGAGAATAGAGTATTTCCAAAAGAAATTAAGAAATGCAGAAGATGGATGCAAGTGCAGAGGCTCCCTGTGAGGAACCACGGAGCCCAAGCCAAGGAGATACCGTGCATACTGAAGCAGATGTACAGGGTGGAGAACTCCACAGGCAAACAAGCAGTAATAAAGCCTGTGCCGAGTGCACGGAGTTAAGCAGGTCTCTCAGCCATTTAAACTTTCTTCCCTGTTTGTGAGAGTTCTCTGTGGCAACAAATGCAAAACTCCTGTGAAATTAAGGACTATGGAAATAATTTTGCTCCCCAGGCTGAGAAGGTCAAACAGATTCAGAAAGTACTTCATATCCATCACTGTAAGAATAGAAACCTAATTAGAGACCAGACATTGCCATCTAAAAGAGATCAAACTCACTTAAAGCTATCATATGAAACATATTTTTAAAGACTTTCCCTTGATTATTAATTCATTTACTTACACTGCATACAGGGAGAGTTGTTCACTCCAATGAACCACCTCTTGAGTGCCAATCACACTGTATTTGTGAGCATCACTGTTTGTTGCACTTTCTCCTTTTCCTATTTTCTAATACATCTCCTGTTTTTCCATTTGATGCTCTTTGAGATATTTGACATGTTGTATTCTCATACTCCACTTGAACAATCTGCACTATATGCTCACAGTTTCATATTTTACTAATGGATAGCAATAGAGTGAACCACCAGAACCAGGAGATGACGGCTTGTGTTGTACCCATGGCATCAGCAAAGACACCCAGAGGGTCCCCTCTGCCACAGAATCAAAGCCATCAAGAGAGGGGGTCAAGGAAGATTTCTCCTGCCACCTGCATTTAAAGATTTTCCACCTATATGCCAATTAAACACTGTAGTGAAATTGCCAGTTAGTCATTACATAGATGGATTTGGATCAATCTCAAGTACAAGTACATGTGTGCCTTACATAGAAGGAAAACCTTACTGAATTTAATGGGTATTTTCTCACCCTTTGTATTTGAATAAATTTAATGCTCAGGAAAGAGTAAAAGAGTATAATAATTAAGTCAGGCAGGAATGCTTTAAACTTTCTGTGCCACTGCTGCAGAAAAAGGGGTGAATGTTTCTTTAATGGGCAAGAATAAAACAAGGATGAAATTAAATGTACTTTACCTTTCACTTTACCCCTCGTTTGAACAACTGCAAGACTAAGTTTGTAAGCCCAACTATTTTGCAGTGATACTTTGGTTAGTGTTTATCTTAGGCTCATACACTCTCTACTTCTTCCTCTGTACTAAACACTAAAGATAAAAATCAAACCAAATTAGATCACTATTCCTCAGGCTAGTGATAGATGCTGGGTAGGGAATCTGACTTTAAGGGTTTTTTCTACCCCAAAATTATCTGCATCCAGAAAATTAATCAAACTTCCTCTGAAAGGGGGAAAAAAAAAAAAGAGATAAAAAGTTGGAGAGCAGTTATGCAATCACATTTTTTTGCACTTAAAAACATTATTTTAGCTTTGTTACTACCTATGAAAGTGTAAATTCCTCTTTCTATTATGCAGTTATTTTTAGAGAGAATTACTATTATACAAACTCCTCTGGAGATATTGACCACGTTCCTTACCTGTGACAATAAAGCTCACCATTTCATCCTAAATGATCTAGTTTTGGCTTGCCCAGTGTCTGTAGATGTATGTACATGTACACATGCTGACATGCACACATCCCAAGCCATGGATACTCTGACTGCAGCTGCTTTTCAGGTGAAGAGGAGCGTGTGAAGGCACCAAAGACTCCTGTGTGGCTGTGCGTATGTGAATCCCTGGGATACCCTTTGGGATACCTTGACTATTGTATCACGTTGTTAAAGAGACTGCAGGACTCGGCTCCTCACAGACTGAACCCTATTCAGGAGCGCCAGAGCTCCCACCCCAGGGTGTCGGGGTACGAGGGGAATATAAAGGATGGAAGCAAAATAAGCAGTAAATTACACCGAAGAACAACCGAGTTGGAGCTCCTGTATAACAAGGAAATACACCACTTGAAGCATGGACTTAC
>JAWWEW010000017.1:16825344-16881302 GCA_035583185.1 Anabacerthia variegaticeps
GATCCCTGTTCCTATTGGTTCCCCCTTTCTCCCTTATATGGTTGTAGCCCCGCCCTCCTTTACCGTGATTGGTGCATCCTTTGGGGACACGCCCCTAACCACGCCCCCAACCACGCCCTGTTTCTAGAACCTTCTGAGCCAGCCTATAAATACCCCGTGTCCGTTACAATCAACGGCCATTTCACCTCACGCCTCTTGGGGGGTGGTCCTTCCTCTGCGTCCCCTAGAAAGGTCTGCGTCACCAGGGTCCTTACTGATTTGGGCTATTCTAAACTCAGCCTGATGGTTGCTGAGAGGTTGTATGGTTTGCACGCTGAGTTTGCATCCCACTTTCAATTTGTTGTCCTCTCTTTCACTACTTGCAGAAGTTCTAAATGTCCCTCAGACAGGAGGCCTTTAATGAACAAAGGGCAGGGCTTTGGACACAGTGCCTTTAAAGCTTCTTGAAAATGTAGTTCAACTTCTGTTTGCTTTAATAAGAAGTAATCTATTGTTAAAAATGCATATCTTGCACTGTTCTAAACAGAGGAAAGGTGCTGCAATAGTAGTTTTGTTTGTGGTGAAACAGAGAGCAGGAAAGCTCGGATATGACAGCGCAGAGACATCGAGCACCCAGACTTCCAGGAACAGCTTTTCAGAGAGTACTTGGAGTTTTCATTACTCTGTTCTGCTTCATGCTTTCAGCTTCGTTCTTCAGTATGGCATTCCAACAAGTAGCACAAAGATAAATATGTGTTTATGCAGCTCCCTGAGCCAGCTGCTCCCAGCTGGGACACCGAGGAGAGCAGCATAGAGAGAACAGCCCCAGCAACCCTGCCCTCTGCTCCCCTGGGAGCCAGGAGTGGTTCCAGGTCCTGTGCTGTGCTGCACACCTTTATAGCACCTCTGTGAAATCCAGGGAGGGCTCAAATCTCACCTGGGGTGTGGAAATGAGCCCTGGAACCCAGCACTTAGACAGTATATACTGTGCTAGTTCACCACAAGTACTGAGGAGGGTCACAGCGAAAAACTACCTCTAATACACCGAAAAACCTACAAAAACAAGCACAATGTAATTAAATACGCACCCAAAGTTACTTTAAGGGAGTCTTTTTAGCACTACCAAGTATTTTTATGGGTAATAATAACTCAGGACTGACAAGTGACCTTTGCTACAGGAACACAGGATTTCATGGGGACTGCAGCCCCTGTGCTCTCAAAGCACACACAGAAAGGCAGGGACACTGTGGAGAGTTTGTAACACTGTTCTGGGCTCATTTGGGAGTTGCTAACAAATACACTCAGATTCTATGCCATTCAGGACTTGTAGTGCAGCTCTCCCAAAGATCACTCACTGCCCTCTGTATTTGAGAATGACTTCTAGCTCTTCTTTAAATCCCTTCTGGTCCTTCCATACTGTCAGCATAAGAATTTTCCACTGATAGGACTTGCCAAACTTTCCCTACATCTATTTCCATTTCTCTTCATTTTTCTTGCTCCTTTCATTTTTTGCCTCTGCATGCTGACTCCCTAGTTCCTCTTCTACTAAATTATGCTCTATTATTTCCACAGCCTGAAGAACTCACAGCTGAAGCATTATTTCTAACCTTATTTTGTATTCCTAGCACGTCCTATAATCTGTTTTGAGCGTTATTTGCAGCCAAGATGCTGACACAGCATCAATTTTGTTTTCATGGTTTGACTGGGTAAAAGTGTGCCTTACTACAGGCCCTGGGATAAAAACAGTCAGCTCCCTAACACCAACACAAACACATTTAGAAAGGACCTGATTTTTTCAGGCTACATGCTATTGTTCCTAAGTGGCAGCTGCAAAGCCGCAGCTCATCTTGGAAAGAAAGGGCAAAAAATGATATCTTGAAATGGTATTTTTGTTGCATATTTTTTTTCTTCCTTTCCCCATTTTAGTATGCCAGGTTTTTTCCCAGAGAATAAACACTCCTACCTGACCCACACCAAAAGCAACTGTTGGGCACTAGGCTGAGAGGGTCCCCAAAAGCTTTTCTGACCTGTAAAAAAAATCTACTTTCCTTTTCTCAGAGGTTACTTGTACCTAAACTGAGCCATTTACACTACAGTTCCTTGTTGTGTGCCCTTAAGTACCCAAGGTATCCCCACTTCTTTCTTTAACCCACATAGTTCTCCTCTTTTCATGTGAAACTATGCTTTATGAGTACATTGAATCTAAAATCCTATATCCAAGCCTTGCTGAAGTTTTAGAGAAAGTCTCACATGTAAACTACAGTCCCATTTTATAAAAAGACCCTTTAACAGGTGAACCAACCTCTTTTGCACTTTGAAGAAAGCCAATGAGAAGAGTGAAATATGAACTCCCTTAGCTCTGATAACCTAAACTATCCATTTATTATGAAAGTCTAGGGAAGTTATTAATAAAGCCTCATTTAGCGAGTCAGTAATAAAAAATCATTGCAAAATCATCATGCTTATTTTATTTGATGTATACATTGCAAAAATAACGTCACTACCAATCATGCAAATTCAATGCAATAGAAAGAGTCATGAAGAAAGCTCTTACTACAGCTTGTAATAAACATCCTGTAAACTGGAATTAACAATTTAATTAAGAAAAAAGAAGCACAATTACAGAGGAGTCAAGCCCCTGAGTTACTGTAGGGTTTCACACCCAGCAATAGAGCCTATGTCCAAAGAGGTATCACTTCCAAAACAATTAACTAACACTGGTACTGGAAAGGCAGGCTTACCTCCGAAGAATGAGGTAACTGTGGGATGCACATGGTCACCACCTCAAAAGAAAAGCCTTTTTATCTCTCTTTTTTCTCCCTTCTTTTTAAACCATGGATACAGTAAAAGAATCAGTTGGGGTTTCTGGCCTTGACGTCCAGCCTGGCATTGTGGAAGAGAAGCCACACAATGCCAAAGTGCTGCTGGTGTCCTCAGAGCCCTCCCCTGTTCTGTGCCCAGCACCAGGAGCTCAAGCCTGCCTGGGGAAAAGGCTGAGCACTGAAGGCCTCACAAATTCAAACCTGAGAGCAGCCACCTGTCCTTGTTCTGGCCATTCCCCTCCTGTTTTGGGCACAGCCTTTGATACTGAAAGTGCTCCCTTTTATCAACTCTTGGATTCATGAGGTTATATAATTTTCTTAAGTGACAAAAAGGCAAGTGTCCCTATTGAGTCATCACCAAGGTCCACGTGCAAGGCTTTTGCTACCTTTATTATCTAAGCTGAAGGGCCTACTACAAATGATTTCCTTCCCTGGAAGTTCCCAGGTCTCAGCATGCACATGGACTCCCACCTCCAGGGATGGACCCTGTGCCACCCTTTTGCTCCCTGCAGAGCCTGCTGGCCTGACCAGCCTTTATCCCCCCACTGAGCACCAAACCAGGCTGCCCATGCACACACAAGACATCACCCAGATTTACAGAATCAGCTGGGTTGGGAGAGACCTCCGAGATCATCGAGTCCAACCCTTGATCCAACACCGCTGTGACCATCAGATCATGGCACTGAGTGCCACATCCATCTTAAAAACCTCACATCTCATCTTAAAAACCTCCAGGGATGATGAATCCACCACCTCTCTGGGCAGGCCATTCCAAAGCCTGATTACTGTCTCTGTAAGGAACTTCTTCCGAATATCCAACCTGAACCTCCCCAGCAGAGCTTAAGCCCCTGCCCCCTTGTCCTGCTGCTGGTCAACTTGGAGAAGAGCCCAACCCCTACCTGGCTACACCCTCCTTTCAGGGACTTGTAGAGAGGGATGGGGTCACCCCTGAGCCTCCTCTTCTCCAGGCTCAATGATCCCAGCTCCCTCAGCCTCTCCCCACAGGACTTGTCCCTTCACCAGCCTCATTGCCCTTCCCTGGACACACAGTCTGCCCCAACCACCAGGCTGCTGCCCAAGGGACTTGCACCAAAACAGCCCCCACCCCACAGAGGTTGGGCCATTTGGGACCTGCAGCAGCCAATTCCAGCCCCTGCCCAGCCAGTGACGGGGCACAGGGACCTGCTCAGAGGGACTCACACACACCCTGGGCACGCCTGAGGGTGGATCCTGGCACAGAGGGAGCACCGTTTGTGACTCCTCTTTGCATAACAGGGGGCAGAGGGGGAATAATCCAGAAAATTTGGGAGAACCAGTGTGAAACAGTCCTAGAAAACTACATCTGTTACACGTTTCAGGCTCTCCACTTCACATTTGGGAGGGGCTGTATTTCAGCAGCATAAAGAACAGTTATAATTAAGAGGCATCTTATTCAACATGAATTTCTGTTTATTTTCTCCTTTTTTTCAGAGCAGAGTCACGTTTTTTTCAAACTTCTTCAATACTAACTTCTGTTTAATGCCAAAAGCAAGAAAGGATGGATAGGCATAATCTGACCAACCTTACTAATACTCAGTTTGGGAGTGTTCCTTTCAGTTCACCCAGACTGAATTCCCCATGATATGTCTCATTATCTCAGCCTTTCAATTGATTGATTTTTTTTAATGACCCATTTTAGATATGCTGGTTTCAGTGGTAACAAAAACACTTAGTGATGTTGATGGGCTTCTGGTGGTTTTTTTCTGCTTTACATCAAACTACCCAGGAGGTCCTCTAACACTGCCCACAGCCAGGAAGCCCCAGTGCCTGGACCAGAGCAGCCTTCCTGCAGCTTCACCCACCCTTCTTTTCATGTGGCTTTTGTTTTCTGTTGGCCCTGCCTTTTCCTCTGACTCACTGCTGGCTACACTGCCACACACTCATTCTCTGCAGCCTCAGCTTCACAGACCATTTTGTGTCCACGCAGTGTCCATTTTTCACCTGAGCAAAACAGTGATTTCCACCCAGCCCTCCCATGCAGAGTTCCCAGCCCTGCCCTTCAGCACCAGCCAGCTCCAGGTGATAATTCCAATGCTCTAAAAACACATCCCTTGTGAATGATTCCTCTCATTCCCCTCTCTTCTTTGGATCCATTGTTTTATTCTCACTACAGAATTTGTATTTCAAAAGCAATCTTTGCTCTCTCTATTTCTGCTACACAGACAATTTTTTCACCCAGAAGAACTGGAGCAATCATTTCTGTATCCCTGGAATTACACCCTCACCTTTTATCCATATCGTATTGCCTGTTGAACTAAAGCATCTCATCTTTGGGATCCCTACAGCTATTACCCTGTTCTTGCAAAACCATCTGAGAGCTTTCTCCTTTCCACCCTTTCTCAGGAGCTTCACCAGCTGGTCAGGAAGGCAGCAGCCCTTCTCCTGTAATCCTCTGCTTTCCTGCACAGAGCCAGACATTTCCCCATCGCCTCAAATCTGCATTCCTGACAGAGGAGGAGAAGGGAACTGGGGAGCTCCTCAAAAGCTGCAACTTGGATTCTCTCTCTCTGTCTCGTGTAGTTTCACAGCACACCCTGAGAGGCATCGCTGGTATTTTCATGCCTCTGCTCAGGGCGCTGCACAATAAAGATGCTGCTTTAGCCTGTGAATCTCTGCGTTCTATTGAAAGAGATGTGTTAAAAAATACATTGCATAACGCTGCCTAGCTGGTATTTACTTCTTTTGCCCTTCCACCCAACACCTGTATATCAAGCAAAGTACAGCACAATTTAGCAGAGATATCTGAGGAAAAAAAACCCCATTTTTTTTTCCCCTCATAGTGCAATTATTTTATTATTCTTTATAACTGGTTTAGCTAGTTATGGTATATTGTAGATATGAACATGACCAGCACAAAATATTTTTCTGCTCTTTATCATCTCATCTTTCACATGAAGAAAACAAAACCAATCCAAATGAAACCCTAATATTTATGCCAATGCAAGAATAGATCAATGGATCAAAGCCAAAGCACTCCCAAGAGGAAAGCAATAGTCTCTTTTTCTGTTAATGAACAGTCTGTTGTTGCAAATTCACGTAGGCTTTAATTTAATAAACACAAATGGATGAATGTGCTTACAGGATGTCATCCCCTTCAGGCTTGAAATCACTGACATGGAAGAATTGTCACACTTCAGTGAATTGAGTGCTACTCCCTACCCTTTCAAACCTCATTCACTGTGGCAACAGAGACATGAAAAATTAAATTTAATTTTATCACTAATTCTTGTGCTTTTTGCTGAGTTTGACTCTTTTGCATTGGAATGTGGATTTTAAAAGTTCTGTTCTGTTTTACCTGAATTAAAGATAAATCGGCTGTCTGACCAAAAAAAACCAAAAAACCCCCCAAAACCCCAAACAAAAAACCCCAAACCCACCCCACTTAGCTTGAACACAGTTTTGATAAATTCTATAAAAAAATTACATCTGGAGCTCATTGGACCTCATGCAGGTAGACTCATTTTCTGACTCTGCTAATGTTAATAAGCTTCAATCCCCACATCAAGTTTAGTGCGAATTCAAATGTGTTTATTTAACAAACGCTCTTAGTTTTACTTAGAGGCTAAAACTTGCAGTAGATACAATAAGCATTACCCAGCACAGCATTTTTAATCCAAGTCTGACTAATGCCAGCTTGTTAACTTGGGCACATCTCGGTTTCTGAAACAGGATTTTCTGGGTTTGTTTTGGGGAAGGTTGGTTTGGGGCTTTTTTTTAATTCCAGGAAAGCCTTTTCAAAATGCAACCAGAAAAGCTACACTTTCCCAAACACAAGGAAAATCTGCCCCATCTCTTTGCCCTTCTTAGTTGCAAAGGCTGTAACTGGGTATAAGAAACTACATTCAGACAATGTATTTTTTAATGTGCACAGACAAATTTATCCAAGGACTGATGTAAAAACAGATCTGTGACTTGGCCAAACTAGATCTAACTTCGCCAGGCTGGTGGCACACAGTCATCCAGCTGCAGACATGGCTTTGCATCTTGCTGTTTTCTAGGACTGGGATCAGAATTAGGTACCAGAGATGAAAACACCCTTCCTACCCTCCCACCCCCCCCCACTCCAAAAAAAAAAAGAAACACCAAAGAAAAAAGAAAAAACTTAAAGTGTCCTCTAACACTTCTGGCACAGAGCTCTACTCTACAGAAGTCATAAAAAATGTACAATGTACATAATTTCAAAATTTTGCTAACCCTGGAGTTATAAGAGGAAAAAGAAGCTGGAAAAGTGTAGGATACCAAAGAGTTCCACACACTCTGCAGGCTCCAACCTTCATACCATGTCAGTTCCATTAATTTAAAAGCCATCTTCAACATTTTAATGGACTGATTACCTGGCACATCAACCACATCACTCATGTCATCCAGGAGCAAAGTATATTTTAGCTTAATTCATTATAAATGTCTTGCTTCAAAGTGAGAAACAGGGATCAAAAGCTCACCTGATGGGATATATAAAATTCAAAAATGACAAGACCCATTTCTTGTGTGGAGAACAGCCCACGAGCCACAGCTAAATGCTTGTCTTTAGCCCTTCTGGGAAGCAAATGCCAGATTTTGCTGATTACCACAAATGGTGGCAATAAAAAGTACCACAGAACAGACATTTAAAAAACAAACAAACTAAAAAACCCAGGCTGGGAAATGATGAAACTTATTGATAAAGTCAATCCCCAAGCTGTTTGGAAGACTGAAGTGGGCAATCTCTGTGGGGGAAAGTTTCTTCCGAGATGGACAAACCAGAACCTCAGCAACCCTTGAAATGTTCATGCACATTTCCTAGAGAAGGTGGAGCCACTCCAAGTACATCATTAGCTCCTTAACAGGCTTATTCTACCTAGTAAAGTCATTAAAGCCTCAATACCATCTGAGATCAGCCTATGTATAGCTTTGTAAGAGAGATAAGAATAGGCTCGGGTGGATCAGGAACCCTCAGAGCATCCTCTTGCCTGAACATTTTGGTAGCACAGGGGCCCCCAGGAGCACGAGCTCAGTCCCAAAGCAGGAGATGCAGCCACATAACCTGAGAACCTGTCCCTGAGGTCACCCCTCTGCTGGCAGGGTCACACTGCAGCAAACACACAGCTTCTGCTCCCCCAGCTCATGGATCTCTGCACCAAACTCTGCCACGCGGTTCAAACGTGCCAAGCCTCAGGTAAAGCATTCATTGCACTTGAGCAAACCAAGCAAGGAGTGTTTTTTCCTGCTTCTTGGCATCCTTAAAACAAATTTCCTCCCTCTTATGCAGAATACGATGGATTTGGGATACCTGCAGACCCAGTACAGTTACACACATAAATATCAATTGCTTTGGGATGCTAAAAGCAATGTGTCCTCCCAGCTGGCAATCCTCTGAAACACACAGAAACAACTACAAATTGACATTAATGGAAAAAAGGTTGGATTCTTTCCACATAAACTCTCAGCTGCATCTTCACCTGAAGGAGAGAGCTAATGAAACAAAAGCTGCAGCCATATTATGGAAACTGGACCCTTCATGCTGCCCGTCTTCACATGTCTGGGACCTGACCAGCCTTCAAGCTGGAGAACAAAAGGCAACCATCTGTCCCAGTGTGAATCACAGGAGGTGCCACTGGAAAGCTGCTAACAAAGCTTGTGTTTTTAAGTTCTATAGTTTTGGCAGCAGACTCAGTTGCACATCAGCATCAAAACACTTTGGGGCTTATCCCAACTGAAGCCACGTTTTCAGAATATGTATCTTCTCATGCAACTTCTGGTGCCGCCTTGGTGTTCTAAGAAGCCTTATCCCCAGGCCAAACTAAAAGGACAAGAGGATACTTTGCAGATTGCAGCATCAGGACCCTTGTTAAGGCAGAATCACAGTGTATGCTTCCCAAGGTTTTCAATCATTAATTACTTCTGCTAAGTAAATAAGGAGACAGCAGGACATGCCCAGCCCGTATCTGCTCGCTGGAGATGTGACAGAGTGAAGTTTCACTTCCATTCTGAATCTTTCTCAGTGGCAGGAGCTTGTGAGTCAGGAGTCTGGCCCTACAATCTTGAGTGGAAATTGCCTCTCTGCACAAAGTGATGACATCAAAGTTGGTGGCTTTAGCAAACTGAGATCTCCTGATAGGAAGTACCTTTGTGTGAAGACTTTGTAAGTGGCCCAAGTCAGAATTCTCACATAAATTCCCAAATCCACCTTTCATTGCAGAAGTGGTCTGAGCTGTTCTGGTTTGCACCATTCTGTACCCAGCACAGTTTCGTGCTTGTGAACTAAACAACTCTTAAGAACATGTGGGGAATATTTGTGATGGACAGATGTCAGCACCAATCCTTCTGGATTTCAGTTGGTGCATTTTGGCAGAAAATGGGAAAGCAAGCTGCACAACACGGATGCTGATCTGGTACCAGAATTTCCACACGCAATTATTGGAGACACAAACGATTCCTCATTCTAACACCGAGATGTAAACTCACAGCCACCTTTGGTTCTGCAAGAGTTGTCAAGTGTTGTCACTTGTCCTCTCTCTAATTTCAATGAATACATGCCCAAGGGCGAGGGGAGCTGCATTTCAGGGAGCAAAGTCTCTAGTTTTGCTCTCCCTGCTCAATGTATTTTGTGACATAACTTGTGGAGATATTGAAACCCACACAAAAGGCAGGAGTTGCCCGCTCCGTGCCAATGGGTTTGGAGAACTTTAAGGCACAGACTTCGGTGTTACTTTGAGGTTTTTTGGCACACGTGGCCCTTTTTGAGCCCATTGGGGTGTGCCCACCTGGAGTGACTTGCTGTGAGCACTCCCAGGTGGAGCACAGGGACACTTGTGGCTACTCGTGGTGACCGACACCTTCTGCCCGAGCAAGGGGTGAGCACAAGCCATGCAGGGCATGTTGGCAGGTCCCCAGGGGAACAGGGCAGCAGCTGAGGCCCTGCTGGGAGCCAAATGAAGCTGGCTGAGCCCTGGCTACTGCAAGCTTCATGGTCTCTTGTGAACTTCCTGTGACCCTCTAAGGAGCACTGAGCTATTGAAACACAGACCTACTTACCTTTCCCATCGCTGCTGGTGCTTTCTTTGAAGCCGTTTTTCCTGTAAACCCGAGCGGTTTTGTATTTAGACTGACTTGGTAACGTTGACGCTGCCCAGTATTTAGGTTAACTATTTCTAAAAGGCACTTTTCCCGTACGTCTTGTGCTATGAGCAGTGTTCGGAAAATAAGTCACGATGTTCTCGATAGGTAAAGAAAGTGGCAGTGAAATGAAGAGTCTTTTCCAGGGATACATACGGATATTGACGTAATCCTTTCTTATACCAGCCACAGACCTTATTTTCAAAGTAAGCTTCCCAAATATTAGCAAATGCTAACGACTCACTGAATACCTACAAAAATACACAATTATTCAACATTTACTTCAGATTTATCCACCCACACCCGTGTGCCACAACCCTGCCTGTACAAATCACTTCCATGTAGAGCAATCCAGCTGAATGAGCCTGAACTAAACCACTTTGGAGTTTAAGATTTAAGGCTTTGGAAGAACAAGTACGACAACCCAAAGCTCAGCCTGCAATGCAGTGGCTGAGCAGCCACATGCTGGGGAGTCTTTTGTGGTTGGAACAGCCTGCTGCTTCCGTGGGGGAACATGAGCAGGGGCACTCCCAGTCAATGTGGCCAGGCAGAGCTAGCAGTTCTGCTGACCAGGCTCTGTCCCTGCCCAGCACGTTCTCCAACACCCAAGGGGCAGAAGCCCGTGAGAGGGCTCAGGGCACTGAAGAGCTGCTCTGGAGCACAGAGCCATCGTCTCCCCGTGCAGGGATCACCCTACCCAGTGCCCCGAGGAGAACTGCCACCCTGCCAGCCCGGGGAGCCCACTCAGAGCTCTGGCAGAGTGGCTGTGGGGTCGGGGCACAGCTACACAACCAGAGGAGGGAGGCAAACCCAGCCAGGAACCCACACTGCGTGTGCCTTCCAGGTTGAACAGCACAAACCCAGCCTCTCTGACCTTCTAATGGGCTGCAGATTTCACAGAGGTTGGGTGCTTTTTTCTTTTCCCAGGGTAGAGCATCGCATAGTTGGAATCTACACAATTAGAGAAAGCAGTGAAGTGAATTAATCTGAGCCACTTGTACACACACTTCAGGCTGTAGTCCAAAGATAAATGATACTGAGCACTATTGCCTGCACTCCTCAGCTAAACTTAATGAGCAGGCAAGTGTGAATTAAAGGACTGTGCAGGACCCAGACACAGACATCTCTATCACTGATGGAAACCTTGGATGATTAAAAGGAAAGGTTCCCTCCTCTGGAGTCTCTAACATGACTGGAAAAATGAAATTAAATGACAGATTTCTATCATGATGGTAGTCTTCTTGCAGCAGTATACAAATCTCTTCAAGGAGGACAGCAACACATAACAGATGATCAAACATCTCTCAGGTGACCCTACCAAACACTGTTTTGCTCAGACAGACCCTCAGATTCTGTTATGGGGCAGAGTCTGTTCCTCAGTAAACACAAGTGAACTGCTGCAAGCAGGATTCTATTCATTTATTTCCAGTTTGAGATGTTTTCCTGTGAATCCTTGGCACCAAACACTTCAAATGTAACAAAAATTATAATTAAATTAATCCTAACTCTCTCTTCCAAAATCTGTCTTGGGTGGTAGGGACTTTGGCAGTTAGATTAAGATAAGCAATTTATTTCATATCACTGACAGTTTGCAGTGTAATAACATTCTGTTCATCTGGGTTGCCATTGAAGTGACTGTAAGAAGAGGGAGGCCAAGGGGAAGGAGGATCACTGCTTTAAAAGGATGGCATCTCACTTTGTTTCCCTGCTGGGCCTCATCCAGACTTCACAAAGTAAGGGCAAGGCTTTAGATTCTTCTGTTCAATCGAAAGGAGGAAGGAGTCTAAAAATATTTTTCTGGAGATAGGAGCTTCAGAAATGGCTTTGCCAAAATCTGGTGACAGCTTTGTCTGCTATACTCATTTCTAAAGTTTGGAAGCAACAAAAATAAATACAGTTTCACCTCAGAGCGAAACATTTCCTCTTATTAAATCAGCAGAGATATGGATGCTGTTATGTGGCTACATGATAAAAGGAAATACAAAAACTAATTTATTTAGAGGAGAGATGATTTTTTCCTTGCCAGTTAGGTGGTGGTCAAACCCTTCAATATCATGATTTTATTTAACAGTGATTTGTGGGATTTGCACCTATCTGGTTAATTTTAAGTGGTGTTGCTGACTGTTGGATGTTTTGGCCTTTGTTTGCTTTTTTTTTTGTTATTTCTAATTCTAAATAGAGAGAAGTCTGGAAAATCTGAAAGAGACTGTTCTCAAGGGAGAATTCCAGCCCAAAAATTATGAGCTTCTGTAATTTTAGATATCTTTTCAAAATTCCCAACTGAGGCTCTGGTGACCCATACCTGGTGCCAGTGGAAAGTCTGGGCAGCTTTATGAAATGAATATGCAAAGAACAACACACCTGAAAATCTGGCCTAGGACATGACAGAAGGAAAAAGGCAGAAAACACAGATTACGATAGAGGAAGGGGTCTAATTTTTATTTTCTGATAAAGGAAACATTGAAAACAAAGGAGTCACACAGTGGTTGAAAGGATATAGATTTAGTCTCTTAGGTTAAAGGACAAACCAGTTCTGGGCAACTGCATATTGTCCTACATGCACTGAAGACCCTGTACAGGACAGAATGAACCACAAAGAAAATACAAAAAATAAAATAGAAGACTATAAAGAAAATAGCGTGAAGCAAAATGAAGCTCCACAAAGAACTGGGCACCTCTCAATAATGTGACAAACTGAATGGAGCAACTTGATAGGATCCAGCATATAAACCACTCCAGGTTAGAAGTTAGATGTTCCTAATTCTGCAATACTCCATTCCTGGTTAGGACATTAATTAATACCGTTCTTGTTATAGTCTTGTACATGTGCAAGCACAGAGGAATTTTACAGAGCATACCAGAAACTCTGAGCCAGTGCTAACCTGCCTGACTTCAGCTGCACCACGTGAGAAGCCAACTGCAATGTGCAGCTCTCCAAGGATCTCATGGCTGGGTAACACTAAATCGTGCCATTTGGAGGGGAGAGAGCAAGGGCATGGGTTTGGAAACAATGCAATCCTTCATCTTCCTCAGTATTTTAACTCTGCTGAAAACAAGAAGGGAATTTACAGCGTTTCTTTCAAACGGTAAATCCTTTAAACAAGCAATGAATGGAGTGGAGATTTGAATTTTATCTGAAAATCACCAAGGCACAAAGAAGGCAAAGCAGTGCATATCAATACTGAGCCAGCCTTATGTCATCCTGTTTCTCACAAACACACCTAGAAGTAAAAGGCACCCAGAGCAAAAGCATCTCCAGTCCTCCTCCTGTGAGGTTTCAGTAGCAACATTCAGAGCATCTCTTGGTCACCTTCACAGGTCCTTTGAGATTGAGCCAAAAAGCTTCAACTCTTCAATTATGCCTGGAAGTTCCAGTTAGTGTCAAGCAAATGATGTAGTTAATAAGGGATATCAATTTGTGCATCCGTCTAAGTCCTGACCACCCTCTGCTCGGTTTTAATAGCTTTGAGAACAGCCCTGAGGTCCTGCTGTCTGCTCTTCACGCTTTGTCCCTGCTGTCTCTGCTCAGGGACACCCAGGGCCAGTGGAGCAGGGCTCTCACTGATGCCACTATGCAATGCAAGAGCATGAGGAGCTCTTCCAAAAACACAGAGCCCCCCACCCCACCCGCGGGAGGCAACACCAAGGGCAGGGTGGTGTTTGTGGGGCTTCCAGAACATAACACACTTTGCAGGACTCACAGAACCACCAGCCTGGAGGAACATCTGGACATCAGACCAGTGCAAGACCAATGGACCAACAACTGAAAAACAAAAGGCCTGTTTATTCAAGGCTAAGTGCTGGAGCCTAAACATACACAGCACCCTCAAAGCAAAGGGGGTCAAAGACAGACATGCACAAAATGGACCACCCGAATTACAGAGGAATATCAGATTTAGGGAAACACTCTTTATCAGAGTATAGCAAGGACAAAACCCTGGGTAAAAATGTCAGACTGCCTGGTTTACCAGGAGAGGTTATTTAAGAGGAAGGTTGCTAGGAAATAAAACTGAGGTTGTTCAGCAGTGTTTTGGGGCTCACAAAGGGGTAGAAAAGCCAGTTCTGGGCTCTCACTGCCAGCAACGTCCTGTCCTGTGCACAACTCAAGCCCCAATGCTGGCCGGTCCTTTTAGAAAACTTTCCAGCACAGATTTCTATCAGGTGATCTTCTGTTCTGCCTCTGGTCCTTGGAAGCCCAGTGCCAAGCACCCACAGAGACACCTGACAGAAATTCTGGGTGTTGCCTTGCAGGTTTGTTCAAACACGACTTCCAGCTTCCTATCTCCGAACAGAAACACCACAGCCTGGAGGCTCCAACTGCACGTTCCAGAAAACATAAATCACTGTGGGTCTCATGGCTAAAACCACCAGACTGATTGTCCTGCCCCAGCAGTAACTCTGGGCAAGTTGGGTCCTTGTCTCTCAAACTCGCCCAGCACAGCCTCAGAGGTAGAGGGGGCTCTTTGGTTGTACCCAACAGAGCTTTTCACGTCAATATTCTAAGGTATCTGATCCTCTCCACAAATTATCCAGCATAAAAAGAGCACTGGGAATAACAGAATAGGATCCGTATTTAGACAACAGAAGAAGTGAACCAGCATTTATAGAATATATTTAGTTTGTAGAAAAAAACAAAGTATCTTTGTTAGTGCTTTTTCATCTTAATTAGAGAAAATCTCAACGTACTCCACCAGTGCTGCAAGGCAATCTTCCCAGAGAACTGACGGAATGCATGGAAATACTTTTACTGGAACAACTTGGGCTGAATTAAATGTTTTGCTGCTTTATTTGATTTGCCTTCCTGATCACTTGACTGTCACCGAACCCTGACCTTAAGAAGTGGCGATGTCTAATGACAATAAGACACTGTAGCTCATGTGTTAATGCTGATTAATGCACTTCCCAAGCGTGCTGGGAGCATTTGGCTCGCCCTGTCCCTTGCCTGTGCACCCAAGGCACGCACTCCTCAGCACTCTGCTCGCTCTGTCATGTCTCATTGGCGCAGCACAGCCCCGTTCCCAGGCTCTGCTCTCAGCCTGCCTCACTCAATTTACATTACACTGCCCACCCAAACCCCCAGTTTGGAGGTTCACCCAGCTCTTGATGATCAGGGGCCTGTATGTTTAATAACGTTTTGCTCTGCCAGTCTAATTAACTCCGGCACTGTATCTGCAGTCAGATAAAATGCTCATTTCACACCACATTAATTTTTATCAGCTGAACATTAAGCAACACAAAGCTATCTATGCTTGGTTTAATTTACATACTGACAGAGCTACAAAGAATTACTGCAGTGACTGCAAAGCAAATAAGTAGAACTGGCATCAAACATGGCTCCTTCAAAATGAAATATTGATTTGCAAGGCTGTCATCCCAAAGCGGAAAAGAGGAAAAGAAAGAGAATGAGAAATTACTTTGCCCTGTCAGCACTAGAAAAAAAATACACAATTTGTAACCTGTATTTCCTTAAACGTTATAGCTTGAGAGGGGGTGTTAAAATTAAAACTTCCTCTTTGATTGGCCAAGAAAAGTTCGAGGTGATGGTAACATTTCTCATGACTTAGAAAGGCAAGGGAAAAGGGGTCGGGGAGGCGGGGAGGGACACGATGACTGTGTGAGAGAACACAACTTAAAAGCTTCTCCTGCGCTTTTCACTGGCTAAATTTAGCTGAGCAGTCCTCTTTTTGTGGGCTATGGCCATAAGTCAAATTTGAAGGTAGAAGGTATGAAAGACCCTGGAATTCTAATGTATGAATAAAAATACAGAAGAAAAATTCTGGGAGCCTGGGATTTTATTCAGAGTCTAGTGGTGACCCTTCAGTGCTGTTTAAAAGCATCAGTGACCCCACAGTACCAAATAATAGGTGTTCATATGAGTTAATGTGAACACATAAAAGCTGGCCACGAACATCAGTCATTCCCAGCTTTTCCAGAATGTTGTACCGCAGTAGTGAGGTGAAGACCTTAGCTCCAAAACTAAAAATATCCTGTCTCTGCTCAACCGGCTAAAGTCAAATCTTCACTAAAGCTAATTATGAATTGCACACCATTTAAGTGTTACAGAATACATCCTCCCTTGGGCTTTAGCTGCTCTTCACTTGGAGGTTAAAAAAACCCAATCAGGCAAGTCCAACTGGGCTGCACTGCAAAAATCCCACAGACATTTAACAAATGTGCAAAACCAACACAGGATCCTGTGCCACTTCTGCCTGCAGGACAACGTCGGGTTTGAAATCCTGCAGTAGTGGGGCCACTGGGGCTGTGAGGGATCTTGCAATGCTTTTTCCCAGTTCCTCAGCCACCCTGAGCAATGGCACTGGTGCACGAAGAAGGTTCCACTCACAGAAGTGCATGAGATGCACAAGCACAACCAGCTCCCCTGGGAGCACGGGGGGAAGGAAACTCACAGACCCTAGAGGAGGACTCAAGAGCTGATGGTCAGTGCTCCTTTCCTGAAGAGAAAGAAATCCTGAAATACATTTTGTAAAACTTCGAGGGCTCTCTTGAGCTTTCCCTGATCTGTTGGAGACAGTGAAAAGCCTCTATGGCATTTGAAATGTTCCCTGTGCCTGTCCCAAAGGCCTCCCCTGCTCCCCTGCCCCTGGGTACCAGAGCAGATCCACCAGGTCCAGGAAATCATGGAATTGGCCCCCAAGGAAATTGGCTGCTGCTGTGAAATTTTTCTTTGCTGTTGAAGTCACCTTTATGAGGAGCTCTTTTCTCTTCAAAGAGCAGACACAGTTAATAATCTCCTACCTAGAAGCACTAATATTCAGCTTAACGGCTAAGTGAAAAATCATTTCAAACCGGGGCATGGTATTACAGCTGTTTCCATTGACTGCAGTGCAGTTTATTATTGTATTCCAGCTATTTTGGGAAACAAGTCAACTTAAAATGTCATATTAATTATTTACAAAATACTGACATAAATGAAATGAAGATTTGACTGAAATAACAGTTCAGCGCCTCACTCTGCCTTCTTAATGAACATAACAGGGAACTGCTGAATAATTTTCTGCTTACTCTACCACAATCCTTCCTTCCCCTCCTCTCCCTGCAAAATAGACCATCAAACAAAAGAAACCCCAGGCTCAGACATCTCTGAATCTTGGATAGGTCAGAAATCATAATCAAATCTAGATTTCATCTACAGATAATGCCGGGGAACTGTTTGGTTTATCTCTGCAGAACATTCCTTCAACATATGTTACACTGAGTGTCTCGGGGCACGCTCACTTTATTTTCAGCTGTGCTTTGAAATATGAGAAGCAAAATAGCCCCGGAATACCATTCTAACTAAAATCAGTCATTGTTTTGGAGTAACTACAATACAAAGAGTATTGACCCTTTCTGACTTCCTTGTCAGATTAGGAGCAGGCAGTTTTCTAAAACATTAAGTCAGCCGGAGCCCAAAGGATAACATGACTTCTAATTCAAGGTAACTGGAATAAAGAAAAGAGAAGAGAGAGGCTGTTTAATTAGATCTGTATAGTGAACTAATTTGCATCCCTATTCTCACTGGTTTTCTAAAAAGAGAACCAATGTGTGTTTGTGCCTCACATCATCTGGTTCTTTCCCACATTAAAAACGACAGGTTTTGCAAGTGAAAAAAAAAATCCTATAAAAAGGTATATTTACTATTGGGACACAAATTATTTTTACTGAAGGAAAATTTCCTTCACCGCTAGTGAGTTTGGGATAAGAAGCATGGAAATTTGTTCTTGGATTTCTTCCAAGAACTTGCAGGACTTCCAGCACTGCTGCTACAGAAAATCTGAGAGGTTCATCTCAATTATTTCACGCATTCTGCCACCACATCATCTGTCGTGTCACCACTTCTGCCCAGCAGACGGGACAGGATAGCCCTTCCTTGCAGCTGGAGCCTCACCTGGTGCCCGAGGTGGGTACCTGGAGCACACACCGAGGCAACGATGCACCTCCCCACCAACCCTCCTCTCTCTTCCAGCCACAAGAGGGATATCCACAAGGACTCTCCCTAGAGAGCAGCAGGGCAAATAAGGGGAGAGCAAGGAATCTTTGCCTTGTTTCTCTCTTTCTAGCACAAGAAGATGCAGCAAACAGTGAGTCATCCCCCTGAATGTTCCACTCCAGAGTGCTGACTGCAGTGGGAGGGCTCCCAGCTGCACAGTAACACCGTGTACCGGGTTGGAGGAGATCCCTCCAATCCATCCACGGTTCTGGTTCAAATCACGTTTTTACAGCACGGAAATTTTACTAGTAATCCCAGCTGCTTTACTCAAGTATTCTGAGGGCCAGAGATCCTCATAAATTTCTCTTAGCATTTAAGGCTGCTTTAACTCATTTGAACCGAAGTGGCTCTGATACTTTGAAATAAATCTCACTTTATGACTTGGAAGGACCTGGGCAAATATTAGTCAGTTAAGTCCCCTCGACTTCCTGCCTCAAAAAGTCACCTGAGACCCTTGCCAGGGCTATCAAACTGAACTCTACCTCTGCTCCAAACCAGCCTCAAATGCAGACATGGGAAGAGGTGTGTTATGGCCCACATTGCACTCTCTCTGCAACACCTAACTAATCAAAACTATTTTCAATTTTTTTATCTTCTTTTTTTTTTTTTGTTCACTAGCCAAAAAGCTGCTTTTCAAGCTAAGACAAGATGTGCCATGAACTGTTGGCTTGCACCCCAAGCACATTTTCTAAAGCATTCCCCCATTCTGTATAACTTTCTTTTTTATTTTTAATTTTCTGCCCTTCCTAGAAAGGAGGAACCTAATTTATCTATCTATACGTATTTCACCTCGAACAGATTCCTTTTCACCACCCCATTCCATCCAACTTTCTTTCCGTGGACTCTGCTTTTGCCAGCACTTTGTGTAGACTCTGTCTTTGGAAAAGTGAAGTAAGTGGTTATTGCTATGCAGGCTCCAGGAGTGAAGCGTCACTGGCTGAGAGGGAGCAAGTATTGGTCTTGACAGTTTGGATGCTGCTTCCTTTCTCAGAGATGACTTTTTTGACAGCACCAGAAAGCTTTGTCTGTTTTCAAACTCTAAGATATGACAGGGACTCCGAATGCAGGATAAGACAGACCATGCCAGGTCAGTGTTTTTTGTCTACACAAGCTTACGGTCTCTTTGAATTTATAAACTAGCAGAGGAAAAGATGCTGGGGAAGAGGAGGGGAAAGAGTATCTCAGATGCTTGCAAAAGGCATGCTCTCCTCAGCCAAGCCCTGATGTATTCAAGAGGAACCACACAGCCTTTGTTAAGCTATACATCCCGTGCTTAATTGAGAAATGATTCTTAATAAGTCCTGGAGAGCTACAGGTCTTTCTATCTCTCAAATGGGAAACAATCATATCTCACGGCAACTCATTACGTATTCTTTTTGTACCACGAGTTGTTTTAAAACCGTGAAATTAGTTCTGGCAGAGTGTACAGAGAAACACCCAGGAGATGAGACTGAAGGAGTTATGTAAGGTTTCCACACATTCCTCAGGACTGTTAACTCTTCATGGCTGAAGTCAGCCACTTCACATGGAGAAATATTCAGGCAGCACATAAAAGAGGCACGGCTGTTTTCCTCTCGCTGACATTCTGTGTGTACAACATCCTCATCCTTATGTTTGGCAAAGAAAGCTCCTTTCTCCATTGTTTCTGTCATAGTTAACTACCATGAAACGTGACTTATAAATTAATCTACAGTATCTATAAACTAGCTGAGCTGGAGCTGCCTGTGATGACAAGTAAATTGACCCTTCTGTATGATACACTGAAAGTCTCCAAAATGTATCAGAATCATTAGTACATACACAGAACATCGTGTAAGAGCCCAACTGCCAGGAAACAAGACCAATATGATGATTTGCCTCATGGGTTGCACTCTCTAAGCTGGATCCCTTGGACTCTCCAGCAAGGATCACAAGTCTTTCCAAGGACTGCAGCCACTGTAACTATCAGGCAGCTTTTAGCCTCCCCAGGAAGAATATTGACCTTTGAGTACAGCTCTGTACTGTTTGGTAGATGCTTGAGAGAGTGAATTGAAGGCCTTTAAAGGTGAAATTCCTCTGTTGTCCTGCTTAGCCTAGAGAGGTGCAACAACAGCTGGGCTCAGGTTGATGGCATAGCTCAACCAATGCACATTTAGAGCCAGGAGACGATTCCTTGTGCTCTCCTGCAGGTAGGACTGAGGGTCAGGAAACTGAGCCAGAGCCTTTGTTCACCTTTGAGAGCTGTGAGGGAGGGCAGGACAGAGCTCAGCTCAAGGTACAGGTAAGATGGGATCATCTGTCATCTCCTTTCACAGCAAGACTCCATCCCACTGCTGACTAAACCAACAGCCTGCCCAGGATAGCTCAGTGTTCAAAGGGACACAGGGAAGGATTCATGGAACAGTGGCAGGACACAGGAGGGTCTGGATAAAAGCATATATTGCAAACCCCATCTTGAACTGCAGGTACACTCATCACTTCTAACTATGAAAAAAAATAAATCACAGGAACTTTTCCATGAAAGCTTGAACTTAAATTAATGTTGAAAAGATGCTGTGTGGAATCCTCACTGCCTGCTAAGGCCTTCACGAGTGCAATCCAATGAATGAACTGCCTTTGCAGAGCTGCCAGCTCTTTAGAAATGCAGCTCCTTTTACTTCTGGTATTTTGACAAGAAAGTCCAGTTCTTTCACAAAAACAAAGTGAAATTTAAAAAAAAAACCAACAACAGCACATACCAAACAAAAAAAAAGCTGAATAAACCCCCCAGAACAACAGAAGCAACCCAGCTCTGATAAACAGAAGGAGTAAATTTGCATTATTATTCAGCAGGTGACCACCCCTTTTGAAAACAAAACATCTACATGTTACATCCATCTCAACTTCTGAAATTTCTTAAGTTTTCAGGATAGAAATGGCCTCACTTGAGGCCATGTGATGTTAAGGAAAGAAACCCAGATAATTTGCATTTTAATTCTAAGAATCTGCTGTTGACATACTCTGTTCCATACATAACGAGCAGCAGCAGTCAGACACTTCCTGTGAACTGCTGGGGATTGAAGTCCTGAATGTTACACAAATTGCAAGAATAAAAAAGTTTCATTGGCCTGTTTTAAAACTCAATTAGACCATTAAAAGTGGAAACAATTTGAGTTGCTTAAACATTTCTCAAAGTCAATGGTACCCTGGAGTTCAGCAAAACCATAGTGCTGTTTCCAGACCTCTTATTTTCCTCCCTTTAAATGTTCTGGAAAATTGCTCTGAATATGATGCCAAAATGTAAAACTGAAAAACACAAAGGATATTAGGACTGTCTGAATTACAGATGTCTCTCAAGACTAATAGCATAAAGATGTGAAACAGACTGACCTTAAATGTCCTTCTCAACCTGTTGGAAGGTCCTGTCTTTGCTTCTAATGGTTTACTTTTATGCTTAGGCTGACTGGAAATGGTGAGAACCATCCACAGAAATCGTATCAAAAGTCTAAAGTTCTCCTTCAGGCACATGGCTCAGATGGGTAAGATTTCTAAAATGCTCCCCAACTTTTCTCTCCAAGGACAGCATTTGAGAGGAACAGGTGACCATCACACACACACAGATCAATATCCCCACTGGAATAGGAGAGTTTGTTGCAGCTTGTCAGCATCTTCCCCCAGCCATGAAAATTTAAAGAACCACTCAGTGGCAGCTGATAAAATAAAAATAAAAAAAAAAAAAAAGAAAGAAAAAAAGAAAGAAACAACAAAAAAAACCCCCTCAACCTATAAAAACATCCACTTCTGCAGATAAAAAAGGGAAGAGACAGAAAATCTTTCAGGATGTCCTTCCCTGTTTACCACTGCAGACACTTGCCATAGGAGAGGACACAGGGAGTGAAGACAGAGAAAAACTGCCCGTGGTGTCATTCAGCTTTAAAGGTCCACCAGCAAAGAGCAGCCCACAGCTCTTGGAGCTATTGCAGATACACCTTTATAAAATTCTGTTATTCCATTGCCTGGTGCCCTGCACAATGGTGGGGTTATTTTTTTTTCAATGGAAGGGTTATCACTGAGGTTAGTGGACAAGCGAGGCAACCAGTTGCCATTGTTTTAATAGCAACAAAATAAAATTGGCATAATTTAATCGCTGTCCCTTTCCTTGCCCGTTCCAGAGGAGGCCAATACAATTTACTCTGGCCATAGTCATGTGCATGGCTGGAAATTTGTCACTCTTTTGCTCCAATACCTGATGCTTTAGAGGTATCTCTGACCTGATGCTTCAAAATACCTTTCTGTGTGCCAACAAAACTGTGCAGGGACAGAAATTCAACCTCTGTCCCCAAGCCTGCAGGAGGGAGAAGCAAGCTAAACACCACTACAGCCCATGCACTTCAGGAAAAGTCTTTTGATGGTTTGGTACTTCTTTCCAGCCAACAGTGAAGTGAGACTGCAGCTCTGAAGGCACAGCCAGCTCGACAATGCATGGCACAGACTGCTGGATCAAACTGAAAAAGGACAACATAGGAATAAACCCTCTCCAAACCTGGTCTGAGTCTCTGGGAATGTGCTCAGCAGCTCTGCAACTCCCCTGGCTCCACTTGTTCTGAGTGAAGCCCAGCCCCAGGATGCCTTGCACTCTCCTTTTCACAGAACCAAGCCTGCCAGAGTTCAAATATTTGGGAAATGCTCTCAGGCACATGGTTTGAGCCTGGGTCCTGTGCAGGGCCAGGAGTTGGACTCGCTGGTCCTTGTGGGACCCTTACAACTCAGAATGTTCTAGGATTCCTCATTGCTGCTTCCACACTGGTAAAACTGATATGGGGTGAAGAGTCAGATCTTCCAGCACTAAGACAATGTGAAGTTCAAACCGATCTCTCATTGCAAAAAGTAGTAAAAGTGATGAGCAATCCCCTTCTCCTCCCGCCATTTGGGCTCCTCTGTGAGTTTGTGTCTCTATGTGGATTTTGGGGGTAGGTGGGAGCAGAAGGAGACCACTTGCAGTCAAATGAGTGTTTGTTGGCAGAAAATCCTTTATGCCTGACTGTGAAAACCAAGACACAGCTTGAATTGTGATTTCATCCAAAGGATGAATATTTCAGTAATCCACAGCCTAACATGCAGCTCATGGGATTGAGACCTGACCTGTCCTACTAAACTCTACCTCCAACAGCCAAGAGGAGAGCCACCATCACATGAATTACTCCATTGCTCACAGTCAGGTTGACAACAACTCAAAGATACCTCATTCCCAAAGTAGGCAACAGGATCTTCCACTGTAAATGACAGCCCAATCCAGTACCCAGTATCACAGCTTATAAAAGCAAATACAGACCCTCCCCTGGCAAAACAAACAAACATACCCCAAAGCTGTGTAAAAACAGGGTAGAATAATAAATTACACAGGAAGTAGAAGAGAAAAGAATACTATATTCCATATGATTTACACCTTTTTATGGTAGAAGGCCAAAATAAACCATAGCACCTTCTAATGAGAGTGGGAAACAGGGTAATTCCTTTCCCTTCACTTGCACAAGTATTGCAGCTATGAGCTTTATGGCTTCTCTCTGAAGAGCCTGGGGTACAGCCAGGGCATCTTTGATATGCATTTTGGTTGATGAAATACCGCTTGGAATATTTTCTTTTTCCAAAAAAATCAAAGCCGTCAGAAATCTAAATTTTTCACCCTTTCCATCTCTATTTATAAGGCACTTAAGAAAAGGAAACACCCATCATCAAGCTGAAAATAGTGCCTAGCCCATTATATGTTTTTATAAATTCATCTTCCCCAACCAAAATAACACAAGTGAGCAGAAGCAAACACACCAGACCTTCCATGTTAACAGTGTATATTCAAGTGGCAATTACAAGCAATGAAAAGTGGAGAAATGTGAGAAATAAGTTGCCAAAACCCCATTCAGTTTTACACTGCAGTCCTCACAATGGCTTAACTCTGCTGGGTAGGTCATTAGCTTGTCCCTAAATATGTTAGTGCTTTCAAACTTCATTTTTCTCCTCTAGAATTTTTCTTTCTTTCTTTCTCTCTTTCTCTTTCTTCCTTCCTTCCTTCTTCCCTCACTTTTTAAAGATACTCCCACATACAGCTGTATGTTGCACAGTTGTCATAGAGCTTTGTATCTCTGTGAAATATGCCCCTGAGTTATGCTTTCATTTACAGTCCTTTAAAGAAACAGCTTCCCAGCTGTGACATGAAATCAGAGGCTTAGTGAACTAATAAATACTTCAGGAATTTGCTTTGGATATTGATGATCCCTTCACTAAACTGGAAGGCAGAATATAGATGGAGATCATTCCTCTTTAGGATAAAACATATTTTGGACAAGTTTCCCTCAGAGATTTAGACACAGTACACAAAAACCTTCCTCTTCAGTTTTAAAGTTATTTATAAGGAATGTATTGTGACTGAAAGAAGTTCCTGAGACTTGTTCAGAAACTACTTTTCTCTTTGCAGCAAGTCAGAAGAAGCCTGACAGCAATCTAATCAAAACATGCAAATGAGGTCAACTTTCTGGAAGGGTTGGAGGATTTCTCCAGAGAAATTTAAAGAATGTCCTGGCACAGAGGTATTTTCTGAAGTCACTGACTTGCTCTTCTGTGGTTCTATACCATTCTATAAGGCCTCCTTGTCAGGCTGTACTCTCTGCTGGGCACAGCTGCCCCAGCTGGGGAGACACTTCATTTTTAATTTAATGCTGAACACCTCAAAGGATAGTGAGCTTCGGGAAGCACTGGAATTACAGCATCTTACATTTAGCCTTCCAAAGTAAGAGTAATAATCTGATCAATAACAAAGTATTCTACACTCAAACTCAACTGACTTGACTTTATTTAACATCGAATTCAAAGCCAAAGGAACTGTTTCCTCTCGCAGCTGATGACACCCGACTGCAGCTCACATGGGAACTGACCCTGCATGCACACCCAGACAAGGATAAAATAAAGTCTCCCTGTTTCCTTGACTCTCTTCCTTCTCTCAGCTCTCTGTACCACCCTTTCCATGGCATTTGGTGACACTGAAGAGCTGAAGAGGCTATTAAGTGCAATGGGCATAAGCTCTTTTTATAGAAGCCAGATCACCTTGGCTGAGAGTCAGAGTGAGCACTCGGGAACCCCCACCTGCCATGCAATGGCTCATCCCAATGACATGTTAATGTGGAAGGTGAATAATATGTGGCTCTCCAGCACACTAAAAGCACACTCTTCCACGGATGACACAGAAAAGCTTGCCTGTAACATCAAACCACCTTGCTTTGGTTTCCTCCAGGCTGACAAAATGCATTAACACATGCCAGTCCTCCTGCAGCTCGCATTTACAGCAAACTATCTGAGGAACTTCTAATTTTGTCACATTCTATAGAACTTCCTGCTCACAGTGTCTCTGCTGAAGCTGCAGTGAGGAGCTCTGGCCCCCAGCAATTTGTACCAACCCACACCAAGCCCCCCTCCAGGAACAGCCCACACTGCCCTCAGCAGCAGCAGCACCCAGGCTGGCCCCTCTGGGGAAGGACAGCACCAAAGGGACTGAGCAGCAGCAGTGACAACACGACCCCAGCCCATAATGGACAGGGGACATGGTTTCCAGAAAGGCATACATGACAATACTGCAATTCCTATGAGACAGTGACTGATTAGCACACAAACATGCTCATTTTGAAAAAAAATAATGCACATTCAAGGCAGGGGGTTCCAGACTGGCATATTAAAAAAAGGTGATAGTCCAGGGATTAATTATTGCCACCAAGGGGAAGGGCTGCACTGAGGCAGCACAGGGGGCTCTGCTGGTCCAGGGTTTCCCTGCCTGCTAAAACACACAGCTCTAATCCCTAATCTCATGGAAGAAGGGCTCTAAACTTACACATACCATCACAATTCAAACCAAACCAAAGCAAAGCAAAACCCTCTTAAAATCATACTTGTAAAAAAACTCAGTAAATACGATCTAGTGAGAACACTGTTAAAATTATTTTAATTATTACATTAGATGTTATCATAGCTGGATTACTAAAATACAAACCAGTAAGGAATTGTAGTGGCACCAATCCTCCTTGTTTATTCTATAGCAAAAAAAAAAAATATGATTCTGTTGCATTTTTAAGGCTTCTGTTCACTAAGTATAATTGAGCAAGTGAGTAGTTTTCCCCTAAAATTGCATAAATACAATATTTAACCTTTTTTTTTTCCTTACTCTGTATTGCTTACTTACTCTTAAAGTTGTCCCTATAATTCTTGCAGAAACTATAAACTTCTGTCTGCCCCTCGATTCACATGCAAATCTGAAGAGGCAGAATTTATCTCCATAAACAAATCTGTAATGATCCTGATGCCTAAAAACTAACAAAGCAGATGCTTAACATTCCAAATTGTGCAACTCAAACAGCGCCTGACAAGTAGAAACAGCAGCAGAATATTGATGGTGACATCAGGACTACCTGGAGATTTCTTTCATTCCCACCCCCCACATTTTGAGCCCCCCTCGGCTCTCAAAAGGAAAGCAAGGAAAGGAATTCTCTCCAGACTTGTACTGGAGACCCAATAGTGCAAATCAAGCTCTGGTGGTGCAAATTACAACCCGGATTAGTGAGGGCTCTGGTTTGTCAACTCCAGCAGTTCAGACCTGGACACCACGAGCACACAGGATTTCTAAATCCTGAACCAGCTACATGTTCCAAAACAGGGGATTTTTTGGTTCCATTATATTGAAAGGAAAAAGGAGAAAGATTTTATTTTTGAGACCTCTTGATCCTAAACCTCATTTCACATAAATGCTAAAGGAACAATTAACACGGAGTGGAGCTTTTCTCTTTGCTTTACTCCTGCCTCCCCATTGAGAGGACTGTAATTTATTGAAAACTGGCTGATACTTTCCTGGCACAGAGATGACAACTTTTCAAAAAACAGTCTCATCTTCTCTTCAGTTACACCGCAAGCCTAAGCATCGCTCTAGACTTGAATGTCAAGTCATTTAACCCTTACAATGCTCTTGAGCCACAGAGCACACATCACCCAGCCCAGCCTGCAATTCTGATTCTATGGTGTCACTGTCCTTGCTTTACCATGGAGAAGGGATTGACACACTCCCCAAACCAGCCAAGGTGGCAGAGGTTTCACAGGGACCAACCCCACAAATCTGGAAGTGCAGGCTCTCCCTGACCATCACTCCACTCCCACCAGCCTCATGAACCCAGAATAAGCCAATGCATCTCCATGCACTCAGATTCACATCATAGAAGTACAACCAGAATACAACACAAAATATTTAATTAGAGTTTGGATGTGGTTTTTTCAGCCCACAGTGATTTAGTACAACTGAGGCATTCTTTACAAAAAAAATAACACTGACTTCTTATTAAGAGTACAGGTTAGAGGTAGCTGAGAGGAAAGCTGGCAGGGAGGGGAGAGGTTTGTTTGATTCTTATACAGTTCTCTTTTTTTTCACTGGAGTCATGCCAGTGTGGATGCAAACACATTTCTAGCTGGGCCAGAATAGAAACCCCGAATCCTAGGAGTTCATTTCTACAAGACCTGGGCTGCCTGGCCTCAGCTACTAAAGCATCTATGCAAAACAGCCCCAATGAATCCAGGGAACTAGTCACACACTCAGTTCTATGAGCTGGGGATGGAATGACACTTCTTGCTCAATTGACCCTAAAAGCCATCTCACAACCTTCCATTTATAATATAAAAACACAAATGAGCTAAAAAAACCCAAGAAAGCTGTGCAGAGCCTACAACTGCAATGGGCTTTCTGCATCTCCACATCCAGCTAATAAATCTCAGCTGGCTAAAGTAAAGAGCCACAAAGCAAATATATTGACTTAGGGATTTCAATTGTGATAACAGATCAATTGTTCCACTAGAAGAATAACTTTTCTAGGTGTCAAGCTGCATTAAGGTTACAGAATACTTCTAGAAAGCCTAGTCAAAGTGTTACTAAATAACCACATACAGATCAAATTCAGGAGTCTTACATCCCACACTTTGCAGACTGAATCTTTCAGTTTATGGAGAGCTTTCAATTTACATTACCAAGCTGAGAATGAAGCCCAGGCTTTCAAATGCAGAGCTGAATTCTGCAGTGACTATTTAACTAATAAGTTACTCGTGGATTTAGAGCCAAAATGCTTAAGAACAAGGGGGACAGAAGGAAAGTCAGGATGTGCTGATCCTACAGAGGAATATTGGGTCTGCAAGCACATTGCCTAGGGCCAGATCTCAGTGAACGGGAACTACTTTGCTTTGGAATTTTAGGGGCTTCTTGATAGCTTAATGAGCAAACAGGTCCAAGAAGCCCTTGTTCCCTTCCACAATCTAATCACTGCAGTGGAATCACTCACAGTTGTTCCACAGGAATTCTGAGTAAGCACCAGGACTTCTCCAGCCTTGGAGAAGCTGTCCCAGCCCCAGGCAGAAAGCCAGCCGTGAGGACAGACACTGAGCACATTTCCCTCTTGCTGCATGGCAGAGCTGCAACATGTTCTGCTTGTCACAGCCCCCAGTTCTGGCAGGGTGAGCCCTGCCAGGCTCCCTCTCCAGGGCTCAGCACCCAGACAGGCATTTCAGGAGCTGCTTTCCTGTGCTCAGTCAAAAGCAGGCTGTCTTTCCTCCCTCTCAGACATTTTAACGTGTGATATTGTTCCATTTTGAAATTGTTTTCATCTCATTAGTATTTGTATCCACAGTGCCAGGCAGTAAACAAACAAAAGAAAACATGCAATCCATCACCTCAGCAGAAACTGTAGAATGCAAGGCTGCCAACTTCAGAAAGTTGTCCAATCTGCACAGTGAGTATAATTCAAAATATGTCTTGAAAGTGGCAAAGAGAAATGCTATTCTTCAGTTTACTTTGATCTCGTTACACTTTCTAAGCCCAGAGAAAAACACCTTTATGGGACCACCCAATTCAAACTCCCCCCGTCCCAAAAAACCCTCAACCCACCCAACCAGAACTCGAAACAGTGACAAAAACTCAAAGAAAACCAGAGGAGGATCGATACCCAAAAACAACAGGGGAGGAGAGCAGCTTACCCAGTGTCAACTGATTCATTACTGCTGTGGGGCTTTGCAGATAGCAAAGATAAACCCAGGTAATTTGTGTGTCTCTGTGGCACTGCCAAGCTCCTCTCAGGCTTTCAGAGAGGTTACACTTTTCTCCACCCTACACGGGTATTTCAGTTTGCTTCCCAGTTCTGTACTGTAGTACTGAAATGCACCTCTCAACCTCTGTGTTTGAAAAGCAGTCAAAACCATGGAGAGAGAAAGAGACAGAACTTACCCACTCACATATATGTGATATTCATGTAATATTCATATATATGTGAATAAAAAACCCCCAGCGGCTTTTATGGCTTTGCTTCTGCCTTAAATAAAGTTTCCAAGCTGATGGCAGTTTAAGGACAACCAGGAAACAGGTCAAAAACATTTTTGTTTCTTCTCTGCCTGAGAGACAGAGGACAAACTCATCGATTTGGGTACTACCTTTAGATATTTGCTGCCAAGATGTGAAGAAGAAGGTTGGCATTGTTACTTTCAGCTGGGAAAACCAGACATGGCTTGCAATTGCTAATGAAATTTTTATGCTACTTCAGCATCTACTAAGTTTTGCATTCTTACCTCCTTACATAAAAATATTTAAAAATGTAAATCTAAAGCTTCAAAATCCTAAACATATTAGAAGTCAGAGTATTCTAACCACACAGGTATTTAAGTTTTAGTCGTTCCCATTGGCCTTAAAAAGTTTTTGAAGATTGTACAAGAGAGTCATCAAAACCTTTCCAGGGAACCAAAGGCTAATAAAAATGTACTTGAGACTACACTTCAGCGTGACCTTTGAGCATCTGAGCTCTGCCTTAACTCAGATCCTTTGCTTGTCATCCTCACAATCAAAACTATTTCTAGCCAGGCTGGTGTGAGCACTGAATTTCTGGTTTTGATCCTTTATTCATCTTCGTCAACAGATCCCAGTCACAGCCTTTGTAATTGTGCCATCTTTGAAAAGAAACGTTACCTTTCAGTTTTCACTGTGACAGCAGAGGGGGAAATGTGTTCTGGTAAAATGAGACCTGACACAAAGGCTTCACTCAGCTCTACGAGCAAACTTGAAACACAAATAAAGCCTTCCAAAATTAAACTAGCATGGCCCACTCTTACTCATGTTCAGGTGTCTGCCTGCTTCCCGATTTGCTTGCTCCCATCAAGAAATACTGAAAAATCCTAAGACAAACTTCTTCCATCCAGTGTAATTGTGCAATTATTTGCTGACCAGAACATTTGACAATTGCTGCATCTTTTGATTTTTACACAGCAGTAGAAGAAAAAACCAGAAGCATCAAACTGAGTTCCTTGTGACTGCTTTTGAGTGAAAACAGACAAAAGCTGCCAAAATTCTGGTACCCCCAATGTGGCTCTAAAAGTGGAATTAAGTAACACTAATGGCATGGACATTTCAGTTCATTAACACTGTTCTTGTGCTGTGGGCTTACTGTGATTTGCTAAGATACTCATCTGTCCAAGGGACAGGGCAAATGCCACAGCTCCTGTATTGCTTTTACCTTCAGAAACAAAAGCAAAGAGCCAATACCACCTGTCTCAAACAGAATGGGAAACTTCCAACAACATTTGAATGACCATTATTATGAGAACTTGGGGGTCAACTGCTACTAATGTGAAAAAGAATAAATCCAAATGAAAAAACTGAAACCAACCCCCAAAACCCAAACCCACCAGCCAGAAAATTGGTTTTCCCCATATATGCAAAAATCATCTGCCATTCAATGCACATTTTATCAACCCTGAAACAGGCAGCAATTTAGGGAGCATGGATCAGATAGTTATTTTCCATGTATAATTCCATGGATAAATATATGAACATCAGTGCAATCACCACAGAGGGATCACCACCCAGCACGGAGTCCTCAGCACATGAATACAAGCACTTTTTCCTGCCACTTCCCTCAGGTTGGGGCAAAATTCCTGTATTTGCCAAGCTGCCTGGAATATTTAATAGTCATTTCAATAAAGAGGAGCTCCCTTTTTTGTATGTCTACAGTGTTCACCACACGACAAGCTTGGTCTTGATACACACACCCCAAAAAAAAGCAGAACACATTACATGGAAGCAAAATTACCACTCAGAAACAAACAGCTTTTGTGAAATATTTCGTGTTCTGAGGAAATTTTGAAGGCATGGCAAACAATCCAACTCCTGTTGACTTCCTTACTGGAGGAAGAATGCAGGTGGAATTTTTTCTGTAAGACAATAGTTGGGGGGAAGAAGCAAAGCAAAAGCAGCGTTTGTAAAGCTGGAGGGCTTCAATCTGCCTTTCCGCTGCCTTCATGTGTGTGGGAGGAGGCAAACTGAGGCTGTTCTGTTTTCTGCAAGTGTTAAATCTCTCCCTCACAAACCCTCCTGCAGGTATGGCCAGGATGAACAGGAGCCCCAGGAGGGTCCTCAGGAGGAACCACCTGCCTGGGCTCTTACCTGGGCCAGGGGAGCTGCAGGCAGGGCGGGGGTGCTGGAACCTCGGGACGCTCTTCAGACTGTCCCCATCGTGGGGACAACCTGAATTTGGGCAAACCCAGCAGCGTTTCTGCTTCCTCCACGAGCCTTCTGAACTTCCTGAGCTTTAGCAAGTTGCCACCAGTGAATGTCTGTGGCATCCCAAGGGAACAGTGCTGGAGTCGCAGCATCCTCTCCGAATGCAGCCGTGCCCAAGTGAGGTTTGCACTTTTCTGTGCTGCCCCCAAAGTGCCAACACACACACACAAACAGCCACGAGCACAAGGTACTTCCAACTCCAGCTACTCACATTGGGAGGACAGGCATTCCTTTGAAACTCAAACCAATATTTAAATTTGAGCTTAAAAAGTTTATTGTGTAAGTTAATTGTGAGGAATATTAAATTCTAATTTCTCTACTGCCTTTTTTTTTTTTTTTTAATGGCTTTTGAACACATTTTTAAATGTGACAACAGATTCAGCAGGTCCTGAATTTGAATACAGAAAAACAATATGCAAAGCTCCGTTCCTTGCTGTTTGGTATGAGACCCTAAAACCACAAACCAAATGTCATAATGAAACCGATAACAACATGGTCAGACAAACATTTTTTTTAGAGCAACATCTTTGTGAAAGCTCAGCTGTTTCTACCAGATTTCTAGCACAGTGATCTTGGCATCAGATCACTGACGAGCAATGGGGAAAAATGAAGGGTTCTTTGCCCTGCACCCCAACAGCATCTTCCAAACCAGAGAAAAATGATATTTGAGAGTTGAATGCTGTTCTGCAGGGCTGCACAATGGATGGCAGGATGGCAGCACCACTAAGGCTGATGAGCTGCATCTCCATCATGCCAGAACGTGGCAAAAGAAAACGATTTTAATCTTACCCATGTTTACATTTTGTTCATTCAACTTAGGATTGCTTAAGCCTTTTTCTGTTGCAGTTGAAACTCCTGTGTAGGTACAGACTGACAGTGCTCAGGGAGAGCAGGACTGCCACTCAAGAAGGACACATTAATATACTACACACACCAAAAAGGGAAAATTTGATTGAACTGTTTGTGGCCGAAAAGCTGACCAGACAGGGTGGGGTTTTCTTGTTTATTTTGGGTTTTGTTTTTTTTTTTTCTTTCCCTACAATTACAAAGTGTAATTGCAGGAGCTGGGCAGGCTCAGAAAACAGCCAAAGACCATTTTTACCATAGTCATGGTGAGATCTCAGCTGAAACAAAACAGCAGAAATTTTTGGCTCAGTAGTGACCATTTTGTCAATGTCAGAAGCATCATTGTAGATCAGTATTTGCTTTTCAGTCCCTAAAGGCTTTAAATGTCATAATTCTTGTCTTCAAGTGAAAGACCAAATTTCAGAAGCAAGAACTTTAAAACGTTCATCCCTTCCAATAATTCTCTTCCCACAATACAAAACTCCCATAGATTTAACTATTATAGAACTCCATCATAAAAAGTGTCACCCACAAGCACCCTGGGCTGTGCAGCAGCAGCACAGCACTGCTGGAAGGGGCCAGCACAGCACAAGGGAATATAAAAAGGGGTTATATAGTTCCTGGGCAGCCCTCCGAGCTCCTTTTGGGGATGGCAGGAAAAGACAAACACATTTAGAGTGAAAAGACTTGCAAGAGGGCTGAAGAAATTGTCCCTCTCCATGGTGCAGATTGGTTTGGAAATGAGGAAAAGGCTTTATGTTTTGATTTGACCCAAGTGCTCCGTGTATGTGATGTCAAATTACCATAAGCTGTTCCAGGCAGATTTACACCACGAGTAAGGGGAAATACACTGTCACTTTCATGTTATTGCTGTTACTCAACGCACATTGAGGAATGACTAATACTGCAAGATTTCTACTACACCTATTCCCGAATGAGTCCAGCCTTGCTTGAGCAGCTTTTGCCCAAGCTGCACTGCTGGTTAGAGGGGTGTGTTTTTTCCCCTTTTATTTAGTGACAGAACCATCCCAGCCCCAAATGTCCCACAGAGGCAGTGACACCACTGAGAGGGTTCTCACTTCTGTAACTCACTGTATTCAGGGAACTGACAGAGGCTGCATCATCAGCCACCTCATTCATTTTTTTTTACCACACATATTTATCCATAAGCCTGAAACTCATCACCAGAACAAAAATGGTCTTTTTCCCTCCACCTTGGGGCAGGGGAAGGGTGGAGCAAAGTAACAAGGGCTGATGAGTACTGGATAATCTGTGGGTTTGAAAAGTCTGAGTACAATGAAATGCAAAAAAACCAGCAGAGAAGACTAAACCCTCCAAAAGGCAAAAGCAAATGATAACTGGAATAGACAACATATCTAATAATAAAATCAATCCACCCCTGATTTGAACTTACATCTGAGAAATGTGTAAGATCTGCACAACTGGAGCTCACTCCTTGTAGTAAGTGCTGCTGATTAAGCCAAGTATTTATTTCCACAGATCTGCAGCAAGGACAGATACAAAGCTCTACAACCATCTTGGCAACACACTCGTTTGTAATGCCAATGCTTGCTGGTATTTTCACATTGCTAACACAGTCACTGAAGTTGGCAGTGAAAGTGATCCCCAAAATATACTCCTGCCATTTCAAAAAACTCAAACCCAAAACAACAAACATTGCAAAGAGTAAAAAAGCCTCAAATTAATTTACCCAGACCCAATACCTCTGACCCACTTTAGACCAAAAGGTCACTAGACCACAATTTTGGCCACCAGTTTCAGCTCTAAAGGTTAGGTGTTTTCAACCACACTCAAAACACCCTGCAGCTCTGGCACCTAAAGTAGTTCAAGCACTCAACATAAACCCAATCACCTTAAGTATGGCACAAGTTCAGCCTTTTCACTTGGGTTTCTCTGGTTTCCATAAAGCAAAGTCACGAAATACGAGACAAAATATTTCCACACTCTACAAAGGACTAAAATTCTAATTGGCTGAATTACAACCAGCTACAACAATTTCCCTGTAAAATTTACACCAGGTGCTCAGTAATAATGAATAAAAATAAAATCATAACCATGTTTGAAGTAACCAGCAGAAAAAAGGGGAATCTGGCAAAATATTTAAGGCCACTAACCATTCACTTCCTTGCCTGTCAGTGCTGACCTGGCATCCTGGTGCTGTTAAGGGCTGCAGTAGCTCAGTTTCAGATGAACAGGTATACCTTAACATGAACCAGTCTCTTGGACTGTGGTTCTGGGAGTATGGAAACCTTCAAAGCTCCCCTTGGATGAATTCTACTGGGAGGCCAGCACAGCAGCGACAGGACAAAGCTGTGCCAAAGCACAGAACAGCAGTTGAAATGAACTCCAACCTGGCACTCAGTTAAATCTGTGGCATCTCTACCCATGCCACCCTCCTTGGCTGTACCGATCCTAAGAAAGCTGAAGCCCCAGATATTCACCAGCCCAAAGTGGGTCGAGCTGTGAATGGTCTTGAGCTGATTTACAGAAATCATGCAAACCTTTGAGTACTGCATGACCAAAACTATGGCTGCCTTGGGCTACGTTAACGTTTTGGAGTTAACCTAAGTCCCAACCAAGGAAATAAACCCATGGCAAACGAGGCTCAGATGCAATTTCCACGCTGCCCAGAGGACCAGAAAGCAGCAGGGGTTTGCTGAGTGCAGCGTTGAGGCTCTGAAAGCAGAGCTGTAACTGTCACACACCCCCACAGTTCAGCTTTGCATGCACGACATCCATATGCAATTGATGCCAGTAATCTCAGAAGCAATCTTGACCTCACACACAGAAGCACCCACATACTTCTCACACCCACAAACACTTTCTCCCAAATACAATTCATTGGACATACAAAAATATTATTCAATAAATGTTGAATCATTAAATGCGTAGCCCAAAATCAGTGACGTGGGGAACACCATCTCTTGAAGTGGGACATCAGAGCAACCAGAAAGTGCACTCTGATGAACTCCTTTGAATAACCAAACTAAAAATACATGATCATTTTGGACAAAAATCAAGCACTGAAGAGTCTGACAGCACTGATTTGTTGGTTTTTTCCCACTGCACGTGGTAACATGTTATTGAATAGCCTGTTGCTGATGTTTTACATAATGCTTGGGTATGGTAGGACTTCTGAGCAGCGTGGCAGCTCCTTACAGCCTAGAAGTGTGTGTCTATATCCCTCTGAGGAATGGGCACACACAGGGAAATGGGGAACAACCACTGAACCAGGTCAGCCTCAAGTGTAAATCAGAGCCCTCCTGCCCCACAGGGGCAAAGAGCAGCCACTGTGCCCCAAAGTGCAGCCCCAGGGCCAGACCATTCCCTTGGGGAACTGCTGAGAGCGGGCTCTGTGACCTCCATATCCACAGGGCTGTGTCCACAGTTCATTCCCACACCTCTGGCCGAGACAACACCTGCACCTGGGCTGAAACAGCATCCTTGGCACGTCCCTATGCATTCCATACTTGGAGTAAACCCACAGCAGACACAGGAACAACTGTACTCTATATTACTCAGTTTGGGCCGGAGGTACAAATTTTGGTCTCGTATCCAAAGAATGAAACCAAATTTTTCAACGCAAACCAGAACTCACACCACACGTTTTGCTGATGGGCTGCCAACGGACAGACATTTCTGTTTCTGATTCACCTCCAGTCATCTCCTCCTCCCTGGGGTCTATGTGCACTGTATGTTTTGTATAGATTTGGTTTGCTTGATGGTGTAACAGAAAGGTTGAAGGAACTCTAAGGTCCATATAGAAAGCAATTCCCAGAGAAATACTCTATTTCTTCCAAAGGAGTCCAGCTTCTCCTCCGCTACTCCCACTCACGCATGAAAAACCTGCAGAAGACTTTATTTCTACAAAATACAACTTAAAAATCAAACCACTATCGCGACACTTTCCTCAATCCAATACAGCTATTTTTCTTGCCTCATTAAGAGGAGGTTACACTTTAAAAAAAACTAATAAATAAAGCATTGCTCAGGTATGAAACAGTTAAGAGTTTCAATGCAAGAAGAAAACCCATATTGCTAAACATCCTCTCCCAGTGCTCCGTTCAGACTCAACCTGCAGAGTTGAGTCTTATTGAGTGCCATGGCCTTTCTGAGCTCCATCACAGCCCACAGAGCTAAGCTTTGTGGATGTCTGGAACCAATCAGTGAAGCCAAAGAATATGAGGAGAACGTCTGCTGAAATCTGTGAGACACCTGTTTTCCACATTCCTCTCTCCTCCCTGGAGCAAGTTGTTTCAAAGGAAAACAACAATGCTTTATGAACTCCTCTTTCTCCTTTCATGTTTGCTGAGAAGATAAACAGCAGCTCCCTAAAGCCAGTGGTTATTGTACAGGCACAGGAACTGTATTTAACACATGCACATATATTTGTATCACAAAATGGCTGCAAATGAGAATTCAGAGCATTTACCTCACCTGCAGACTATTACCAGAAAATTTCACAACAATTTTGCAGGAAAATAAACCCAAAGGCCTTATTTTAAATTTTCACTCTTTTCCTCCCAATAGAAAATATGAATTAAAAAACTGAGTTTTTACAAATTGTTCCAGCTATTGACAATATTCAACTCCAATAATCTGAGCACTAAAATATATGCATAGCTATATATTTTAGATAAACCTGTGCCATGTATGGTACAGACAAGCACATAAAGCAGAATGTGCTGGTTCTCAAAGGTCACTCAGCATTATTTTAAGGACTTTCACTGACTTCCCATTAAGTTACTCTATTAGTAAATAGGAACAGGTTACCAAATGCATTATGTGCACAGGCAGTGTGCTCTTCTGTTTTTCCTAGAGGATATGTGACAGAAAGAGTGGCTGGGAAAAACATCAACTATCAACAAAAGGCATTTGCGTACTCAAGGTGACTGCATCAATCTACTTACATAAAGAAATTTCCTGGGACATTTATGATTCAATAAAGGGACAAGTGTGTATATTCATTACCTAATCACTTAACTGTTTGGTTTAATTGTGTAGTCCTTGGTGGTATTTCTTTTGCTTCCCCTCACTCTGTATTTCCAACACAGAAACAACCAAAGCCACTATGGAGAAAGCCCCAGGGTCTAGATTTTTCATGGCAAAAATAAAAAAGTGCTACAACTGGAACCAAGTGCTACAGTTCTGTTGGCACGCTCTGCTCCTCTGAAGAGTTGCTGCAGCATAACTTGAAACCATTTCAAAGAGCCCTCAACCACATGTCCCAACACACTTCCACTCACACACTCAACGGGAACAATTTCCATTAAAGAATTTCCAAAGCTTCTCAAGCAATCTCTTCTAACCAACAATAACCTGGGTTCCCTCTCAGTTTATTCAGTTAACACACTTGCCTTGTAAACTCAGCATGCCTCTCATTCCTCAATGAGAGTCCTCCAAAATATTTTCATCGCACACCAAATAACACTGCCTGAAACAAGTGGTGATAACATTACAGTCGGACTGTTTATAGCAGTACAAGAAAGGCACAGCAGGACTTGGCTTTCATTCAGCTGTCTGGAGCTGCAGAATCCTCAACCAGCTTTCTTTTCTGTCCCAACTTCCACTCACCAAAGGGAATGAAGATCTCTCCACCAATGAGGTCATCGATGCTGTTTAATTAGTTTGCACTTTGAGTGGGAACTGAGAATCATCCTTGCACATCAGCTTACCTGTGCTAAGTATCTCTGAGAAAGCTTCACGACCTCTTGCAAGTGTGTTTAGGAGATTTTTAATACATAAACCTAAGGCAAATCTGATTTTTCCTCAACTGAGGCATATACCTAGAAAGCATTAGCTGAAGGCCACGTAACTTCTGATCAGTTTATGCCTGTGGCTGATTTCTGCCCTAAAAATGCTGAGAGGATGGTTTGCCCATACTGCAACCTTAATCCTCCCCAGGTGTGAACAAAAGACCTGCATTCCTCCTAAATCCTGCACACGTGGTAACAATGTTTGAGTGAAATCCTGTCTGTTCAGCAGAATGGGTGCCAGGGTAGAGCCCTGCACCTTTCCTAGGCCTGTGCTGGTGTGTCCTCTTCCATCTGTGGCACGTGTTGGTCAGCAATGTGCCACGGGGCTCTCAAAGGCAAGGAAATGGGCAGGGCTGTCAGTGCCCCCAGGCGTTTGGGTAGGTCCCAGGACTGACAATTAGGACTGTGTCTGCTTTGTACTAATGCTATTGAGTTCTACCAGAAACACTGGCATGATTTCAGCATGGAAACACACGGCACTTTAGCCAAACAGAGCACAGACCTCTGACCACAGCTTGGAAAGGGAACACAGGGGCTGCACCACAGTCTGTGCAGTGCCAGGGGCTGAAATGGGGTGGCACTGCCACTCCAGGCGACTCGCACTCACCAGCAGGGCAGGATGGACACCACCAGTTCTCCTGCACAGGAGGCAGGTTTGAAACCACACAAAGTCCTGCCACAACCAACCACTGGAGTACCTTTTTCACTACTTTCTACCAACAGAAACAAGCAAAAACTTCCTTAGGTTTCCATACTCCTTACAGTTCTATAATCCCCCACACTGTGATGACTTCCTTCAGTGCCATTACCTTGCCTTTTAGATTGTTAGATTTAACAAGATCTGTTGAAATGTGAGCCCCTGTGTTGGCCCATGGAAGTTACACTGTGTGAGGAAACAACACTGCACACAAACTGGGAAGTGAACAATTAAAAGGGCCTTGACACAAGGGTCCTGCAAAAAATCATCATCTTTGGCACCAACGTGCTTTTACAGCAGTTCTTTGTAATTCTTCACAAAGAGCTAATTAAAACCTGCACTAAATAAACACCTGGCTCTGGCAACACTGGCACCACAAATTCCTAAACTGCCCTTAACCCAAAGATGGTGCAAATCCCATGTATTTCCTGGAGCTCTCAGGCACGTGCACAGATGCACACACATGGTGTTATCTCTTCCCATCACGGAGCCAAAGTGCCAAGAAACAGAACATGAGCCCTCAACAGCTTAAAGTGCATCCTCTTTCATAGCTCCAGACTCAGTGGATTTTGATTTAATGACTCAACTTGTCAGGGGCAAGAGGCAGCTGAAGCCAACACAAACACTGCCTTAGGATTCGACAAAACCAGTTTGTACCTTCGACCAGAACAGAAGTCTGTCATCGCAGACCCACCTTTACAAATGGGTGAATATCTTGCAGTATCACATAAGGAAAAACCCCAAACTGTTGTTTAGTGATATGTCACATTTCCTGAATAACAGCAGCATCAGTCCTTTATATGGCTAAAATAATAAAAATAGCTATTAAGATAAAATTTAGAAAAACTTCTGACCACTGCGTTATTTTGCTCCAAGTAGAAGAAACTCAGCAAAAAGACCTGCAGATGACGATGGGAGAAGGGAGAAGAGAGAGAAAATGTCTCCAGATTCCTTAAAACAGCTGAAAATAGCTGTACAGCTCCAAAATGCTGCAGCTGCTTTTTTCTCCTGTGCAGGAGCTCAGACTGCTTGGTGTGTAGCCATGAACCATCCCAAGGCACATTCCCATTTTGCTGAACACCACAAGACATTCTGTGCTCTGCTCAGCATCTCATCTCATTCTTTCAGGCTTCGCTCTGCTTCCCCTCTTGGTTTGGCTGCCTCTGCCATGAAGCAGAGAGCTGTCCAGGGTTACCATCAGTGTGTATTTAGTAGCTCTGATTGCCATGCCTGAAGGACAGCAGTTTCCCTATGAAGGCAGTAGCTTAGCTCAGACATATTATTCTGGCTACAGAGCAAGCTACTGCATCACACCAAGACCTTAAGCTGCACAGTAACAATTCAGAATTTTCTCGTCTATGTTGATTTCTGTACAGTTCTGATAGTAAGAACTGGGCATTTGTGTAGCAGTAAGCCTGGCAAAGTAATGTGTGCAGAGCTCTGCCAACAACACCCCCAGTAAACAATGGTGGGACGTCCTCCACTGCACCACTATCACAGAGGCAACAGCTGCTTTTCAAAAACCTTTTCAAGAAAGCTTTTAGCACCTGATTTATGCACAAAAAGGCAACTACGTCCAAAATACAAAGATAGAAATGAATGACAGTCTGTTGGAGTCCATTAAGAAAAATATAATATAGAGCAGGACAAAAAATTCTCACCCGGTTGCTGTCGAAATATTTATACAGTAGATCCTCACAGAATTGTCTTTTCACCTCTCCATGTGGGAGTACAAATCCCTTAAATTTAATGATGCTCTTGGTACCAATTGTCAGGGGATACATATGCATAAATAGTGTATAAATAACAGCCATGTTCAAATTCCAGGAACTGCAGATGCACACTTTGCTTGCATTTCTTTTGAACCGGTTTTAAGCAACACCACAGAAAACTCGTACTAAATCTATGTTAATATCATGCTCAGCATCTAAAACACAGGGATAAGGATGGACTTTTTTCTTAATCAGTAGGGAAGTTTTTTAAGTGCTATGGTCCTCCCTAAGGAACATTCAGACAATGGGAGATTTGCCTACACTGGCCATTCACTAAAGCATAACAGGCTGAATTAAGACTTCTATTTCTGCTTTAACCCTGGATTTCATGGCTTTGGACTGCTTTGCCTCAACCCTGAGTTTTTTCTTTCTCTTCTTTATTTTATTGTGATGAGAAATATCTTTAAGATGATAATAAAGCAGAGGAAATTACTGTTTGAGCTCCTGAAAGTGACTGTTGAAGCAAAACATTTACTCTCTTACAAATTAATAATACAATTCATCTATAATCTATTATTGAGTGCTTCAAGAATAGTTTGTATGCAAGTGAACAGAAATTCTCTCTAAAACCCATTTATTGCAGAAGAAAAATTTAAGAGTAGTGTCACAGTTTGAAAAATGTTATTTTATTGGCTGTAATTTTTCATGGTACCTGTGGGACTGGATGACAGCTCAACACTGCAATTGTCCTTCATGTTGATATCCTTTTTTTAGTTGAGACTATCCTGGGAATATACTGGAAGTGATTTATTTGTCCCTGGACCTGCGAAAGGTTCCGGGAAGGTGGAAACAGATGCAGGGCTAGTTAAGAAGAAATAAGAAATGAGCTCAGCATCCTTATTTAGCCAGGAAACCAACCACCAGCAGGGAATATTTAATCACTTCACGTTACAACTGAGCAAGACTTCTGATGGCTCATCTTCCCCTTGCTGCTTGCAGAGAAAAAGCCAGCGTGGAATGAGCAGCCCAGCACTCCAGGATAATGAGAGACCCTTTGGCTCCTGCTTTGCATTGTCAGAGTACAGCAGTGCTGCATGTGCTGCTGGCACTCACGTCCCACGGAAATAACCCTCCCAAGGCAGACTCTACTCAATGGGTGGCATTCAGTGGTCTCTATCAATGGCCTAGAAAGCTCCTGTTCCAAACAACATCAGCTGGTTTTAAGATAGATACTTGTACCTGTTACCATCCACACGACAAAGCTGCCTTCTGCAACCGTGTGAAACCTGCTGCCTACTGAGGCAGCCAGCACAGCAGCTGGTGTTCCTCAGTCACAGCAGGCAAGAGCTCACAAAAATAGACAAATAAAAAAGGCTGGAGTGCTCCTCGAGCTTTGGAACAATCTTATATTCATCAGACATCCTCCTGAAAGCAGGTGTTTGCTTAAAGAAAAAAAGGAAGATATGCCTTTAATTTAAGTAGGCCAAGTTTTATTACTATTTAATGAAATTCAGCCTTTTGGAATAGCACATTTCAAAAGCACCCAGACTGCAGAGTGCAGTTTAGCTCAGGCTGGAGATGGGGGCTGACAAGGACTGAGGCACTCTGTCTAGACACAACCAAAGGCAGGAGCAGAACTTTGCTCTACAGATGACAATAGCAGCAAACTCTCATCTGGTTTGATTCTCAGCAGGTAACTTGCTAACAACAGCAATTACAATCAACTGCTAGTGACAAGACAAAAAATACAAGTTCCCACAGAATTTCCTCGCTTTTGAGTTTTCAATTTATTGCACCAGACCTACACAAAGAAGCTGCCCACTCTACAAGCCTCATGCATAGCCCTTCTTCCTCTCAAGCCCAGTTATTACTCCCTGCATATTCAAGCAAAGCATCCCCAATGGCATTGCTGGAATTTGAACATTCCCAAGGTGAGTCATGCAGACCCACTGGAGAAACACACAGGTTTGGAAACAAAGCACAGAGATGAGCAGTGCTCGTAGCATCGCTTAGACTGAAATAAATAAATAGGTAAACCAGAAAAAGTCTTTGGGAAGTCCAAATGCACACATGGCGAGTCCAGCTGCCAGGCTCCCCCTCTCACTGTGTGTGGAGCACCTCTCACACACAGAAATGAAGTTCAGATGTATTGTGAAGCACAGCTAATCACTGTAACTTCAATACCTTCAGCTGAAAGGCAGTCACACTGTATTCCTTGGATGAGAGTTACAGATGTGTACAGAGAGAGGTTTTTCCAAGGCAGAAGGCACTGCAGACTCCATGCTCACCACGAGCCCCTTCCCCACACACAGAAACACATCTGACTAGGAACAGCTATTGTGCACATTTGTACCACATCGAGTGTGGCACCCAGCACTGCAGAAAATCAGAAATTACCCCTGCTGTAAATCATATTCCTGTGCAACACCAATAAAACTTTACCCCCTTTGCAAGACGTTGTCACTCGTTTGTCCAAACCTGTTACTTTGGCTGATTACTCAAGAGACCAGATTCATTTTCAAAGTACATTTCAAATGTCCAAAGAATACCAACTCATTACTTGTTTTGGTTCACAATTTTTAAAAGTAATTGAATGAATTTGATTGTACAGAAAATTAGGTTTTATTTATGCAGGAGAAACACGCTTTGATTCTGAGCTACAATGAAATCAGCTTTTCCTATAGAATCTACTCAAATGGATCCTTCAGCCCTCAGAAACTATGAAGTGTATTAAAACACTAAGAGAAAAAAAATTAATTATCAAGATAATGTATTTGTTATCACTATTTAAATTATCATGGGTTAACGACAAAGTAAGCTTGGATATTATGGGGTTTTGGTTGGGATTTGGGGTGTTGTTTCCAATCTTCAGGGCTACTGTCACAAAAAGGCAAGCACAGCTTTGAGACCAGGACGTGGTAGGAGAACCCAACACTGCAGTTAAGTTCTCTTTTAATTCCGTAGCTTTACTAGACAAACTGCACTGCTGCCAGGTAATTTCACATTATAAAACCAAACTGCAGTCACAGAAATCCAGGAGCAAACACCACGTATTTCAGTGCTTAGAGACAAAACAGCAGCACTGTCCTCAGAACCAGCAAAATGCACTCTGAAATTCTCTTTCCTCCCATACGCTTGGCCACCTTCAAAATTAGACCAAGGTAATTACATGATTAGACAAGGGAAATGATAAGTGTGTAGTCACTCATTTTAATCTTCAAACTATAATAATAAAAAGAAAAGTCTAGACAGTTTCTGCCAAATTAACTCTGTAGAAGCCCTTGCTCCCTGCAATTCAATTATACTAAGGAGAACAAAGCTGGCATGGCTGGGACACTGCCACAGACTGATACTGCAAAGATAAAACAGATGGATAAAGAACCACGGGGCAGTTCCAGACCTCTAATGCTCCATGGGTAGAATTTGTATTAACTTAAAGTAACTATTCCTGTGTAGTTGTATGTTTTGAAGGACTTTTCCAGAAAATATCAGCTACAATACCTCAGCTGCTGGAATACTGACTCTCCTTCTACCGATGCTCCCAGGGGCAGTAACTTGTAGGGGTGGAACAGTTTGGGGTGTCTGACCATTCAATAAAAACCTCGACACTTTTGGCTCTGTTCTATTTTTAGAAGCACAGAGCTCTTGTAGGGGAAAAAAAGTTTTTTGAAACTAAGAGCTGTGAGTTTTGATTCGATATTGTTCAAGGCCACTCAAGCAGATTTTGGGAAGTCTGCTGCTAAGCTTTTGAGCTCAGCTCTCAAGTGCAATGTGCTCTAAATACATGACCTGCATTGAACTGCTGCCCTAGCAAGCTGTAGCTATTATTCACTTCACAATACAAAGTCCACAGTACTTGAAGGCTTGATCTACATGATATATTAAATGCTTTGCAAACACTACTTTCCTTAAGAGAGCACAGCCATCCAAGCTGTGCACAACACCATTTATCAACTACACCTCACAAAGACATTTTTCCAGTCCTCCACCTCTTTTTCACCCAGATACAATTCCTGGGCAGAAAACAGTAACAGAAATAAACTGTTGTGTGAGATACAAACCCACAGTGTTTTCTGTCATGGCAGCCTTTCCTCTTAACTCACATTACAACCTCTGGCCATTGTTTTCAGCCTTTCCATGTCCTTGGCAATTAATAGTTTATGGACTGACTCAATGAACTGCAAAGTAATTGCTCGTAAAGTGAGGAATGATCTCTACACAAATGTAACATCACAGTTTGTCTCCAGTGCTTTTGCCTTGATCCCATGGAAACTTACATTTGCAAAATGATTTCTGTTAGAGATTAAAGACAGATTTTGCCCTTTCAAACAGAAGCTCTGACTGGCATAAAATAATTAGCTAATTCATAGTTCTCCTTTAATTCTTTTAATTTACGAGTCATAAACCTTTATTCATTTTGCATCTGTTGAGTGGACATTTGAGGCTCTCTGAAAACATACAATCAAATATTTATTCTTAAATTTATGAGAAAAGATGCTTTCTCAACACACTGGGGTCCTACAGTGGTTCTGTCCAAAGAATACCCCTGAGATAACTGACCAAAACTCTCTTTGAATCAACTACGGTACTAGAAATGTCATCAGAATACTCAAGACTTCCATTATTTTCACCATCATGCTGTGAGCACCTGTGACTCGGTGACAACCAATTTATTTGCAGTGTAGGAGACCTGCAAGTTCAAACCTAACGCTGCATCCCCCGTCTCTGAGGACACATCCTGCCATGAATAACAAGCATGAGAAGGAGCAAGCCCCCCATCAGCTGCACTTGTGCAACACTAAAAGCAAAGGCACTAAAAAAAAGAAAGGACACAGAAAAAAACCACCTTGGTGCACTGAAGTTAAAATTAACATTGTTCAAGTTCAAAAAAACGTGGATCAAAAGATCTTTATCTCATCCAGATTTTTTATCCAGCTCAGGATCAAAGGTGTGGCCACAAAGAGAAGGGCAGCAGTGGGAGGGGAGGAGGGAGCAGAGAGCTGTGACCCCCATGGGAGCTGACTCATGGCCAGGGGATGGGCAGGGAAGGCTACCCATGTCCCCTCAAGCCCTGAGGGTCACTGCCTTGACCCTCAGAAGGACAAAGAGGTGGTGGAGAGCAAGCAGGGAGTTATTGTAAAAGCAGTAAAGTGCCCATCCTTAGCTAAGCCCAGCCCAGGGGTCTGTGTGTCCTCAGGGCCTGAGGCAGAGCAGCAAAAGGGGCTGGAAGGGCACGGCAGTCGCACCAAGGCAGACCCCAAGAGCACGGAGACTCACGGGCTTTGGAGCAGCACGGAGCACAAACATACTCCAGTGAGCCTTCTGGAGGCTTCTGTGAGGAGCAGAGCTCAGGATCATCAATAACATGCATTTACAGCATTTCCTGCTAGTCTGTCTTGGCCACACGAGGAGCTGATGCATTCCAACCCTGATGCTGCAATCAGCTCACTGACTTTCCCTACACACCTTTGCCATATATAAATATATGCCAGATGGTCTTTCCTCATAAGTTTCCACAATTCTCCCCTTACTTAAAAATATGACCTCACATTTTACCAATATAACTAGACAAAGGTAGGCTTCATCCTCTTCACCTCTTCTTTCATTAAGATCTTAAACAACTACACATGACTTTAGGGTAAAATTGAAGCAAATGGGTCAAGACTAATGACCATCACTGGAAGTTACCATGACCAAGTTGGAGTCTACTGCATTATTCACACCACAGCTTATTTTACAGGAACAGCTGGGAACACATCTGCAGCTCCTCTAACATTTCATCCCAATTCTTGTCAAGTGGTGCTGAGTGACATTGTAGTCTAAACCTGGTGGAACTGGAGCCCTGTGTTAGTCCTGAAATGACAAACTCCACCTAGTAGGGACAGGCTCCCTATTTCCTCACATCTTCCCCCTTCAGCATGTGCCTTTTATGAGGGGTATCAACAGCAGGTCCAGCTAACAGAGGCAGCTGTTGGCCCTGTCACCGTGCTGGATGCACACACAAAGCTCCATCTCTTCCACCAAACCCACCTGGGGGCCCTTAAACAGGTTTCTTCATTTCAGGAGCAAATGCTTCTGGAAAGAAAAACAGAGGCTACTTCTCCCCCCACCCTTGACATTAATAATCTCCTCACAAGAATTACAGAATCCTCCCTGAAGATTCCAAAATGCGGTTTTTCTTCAGAGTTACTTTTTACTCAAAAAGAGGTATTTGCATATCTGTGTTCCAGCTCCACCACAGTCATTTCCATAAGAGTTCAGGAACAGCTTTTTTCAGAACATTTCCAGAACTGCCAGAAGTGAGAAATACCTGGTATTTTACCAGAAGCTCATTCCCTCAAAACACTTCGAGACAACTTTATCAGAATGAGCTCTGCAAGCTGTCTCTTGTAAGGTTTATTACTCTAAGTAACAGAAACTACTATTTCTCCAAAAGCAGAAAGTCAGGGCAGAATAAAAACAATGGTAACAAAAAGCAGAACAGATCCTTAATTGCATCTTTGGCCTTAGATAGTTGTGACAAAAATTTTTATCATTGAAATTATCCTTTATTATCACAAAATGACCATTTCTTTTTCAAATTTAACCCACACGCTTTGCCAAAAGAAACAGAACTGTTTACCCTCCAGACCCGAAATTCAGACACGGGATGGTATTTGTCACAGTGACCACCTTTTGGGTCTCTGACAAAAACAAGTTGTGAGTGAGATGTGGGCTATTTAATGGCAGTCACTTGAACTGTCCCTGAACTGTTTATCTTTAATTTTTACAGAACTTGGCTATATAGAAATATATACTTGTTCAGCCTGTTTCTGCCACTAGAGCAATAATTACACTGTGCTCCAAGAGCCAAGCATTACACTGCTGTGTTTGGTGGAAGTTAATGTGCTTTGCCACCGAAATGGCTTGTACAGTCTGTGCAGCAAGCACAAACTGTGTTGGTTTAGACTAAGTCCATTCATTAGAATTAAGGAAAACATTTAAAAACTAACAGTTGAAATAAACTGAAGAGGTTTAGAGGCCGGACTTGTCTTTGAAACACAGTTTTCATATCACTCCAGTATGCATCGTAATTTTTGGTTTTATTCAGATTACAAGGGCAAAGAGATTCCTCTGTTAATATTAACCCTGGTTAGCAGTCAGACTTGTTTTCTGAAGCAAAGCCAGCAGATGAATCAAGCAGTGTCAGCTACAGAGACAGTTTGGCAGGAGAACGATAGGGAATCACGTGAAGGTGATCCAAGACCTTTTTAGCTAAACAGCATTGACACCTTTTTATTAGACTGAGACAATACTGGTGATGCAGCCCAATTTGCCTGGATTATTGTGCAAGGGGGGCACGTGTGCACAGCCCCAGAGCCTGCAGGAGCAGAACTGGGAAGAGTGGAAAGGCTGAGCTGTTCTCTGTGGATCCTCAGGACTGCCTCTCATTTTAAAAAGGGATACACCGTTGGATATTTGAGTTCTTCATAAGAAAGGAACAAGCAACACAAAAGCATTGCAAGAAAGTTGGTTTATTCCCCTTAATCAACAGAGTCACCACAAACCCAGGACTTTCTGGTTACCTGTGCAAAATACTGGAAAATGGGTTGAAATCTAATAGTGGGCATTACTCTGAAAAGAAGAAATATCTTCGTGCTTAGAAAGGGCAACAAAAATACATATTCCACTGTCAAGACAGCAAGATCCATTTCCACAAACTGCTGAGCAGGCCACATAACACACTAAATGAAATCCAGACTCTAAGAACCCTGTGGGCTAGACAGTGAAGTGGAGATCCAGGCAAATCCAAATCTTCCTGCTTTTTCACAGTAAACAATTCAAACTGGCTTTTCCTCCTCATTCCTGTATGTACATGAACTTCATTAACAAACATGCATCAAAAAGGGGCTTGAGGACAAATCAGTAATTGCTCTTTTATAACAAATCAGAAGTTACTGAGAAAATCTTCTCTAAAGACTGTCAAAACAAGTCCCTTAAGGATTAGCAGAAGCTAAATCCTCTGTCAGATATTTTTCTCAACAGCAGCAAAAGGCCCTCAGTATCAGAAGATCTTGGGAAACACACTTTCCTGCCTCTCAGAAGGGGTATCTGAATAGTGCTGCCTCCTTCAGAAGCCCGGATTCTATTTCTTCCCTTTTGTTTTTATACAAGCTCTACTTTTCTCAGCAAATACAGCACTTAGCAACTATGACAGCAACAACATTGATTCATTCCTCACTTTGCTGGTATTATTATTGGCTAGGACAGTACCTTTAGGAACATTTGCCCAGCATCCATGAAAGGCAGTTAACAGGCTTTGAGCCAGCTACATATTTTCAAATAATAGCCCACATTATGTCTGGGGAATACACAGAGTTAGATTTCTTTTTTTATTAATGCAGAAAAACTAGAGAATCTTCTTTGCTACAAGTCAACATTTGCTCTTCCAGTCTATAAGAAATTTTCGTGAAAGATTGGTTTTAAACAGTCAGAATCTTGACACACGTCAAAGCCTTTCAAACTCAGCCTTTGAGAAATTAATATTTAACATGCTGTCAATGAGGAGCCATCATGTTTATTGTCTTAAAGTCATTTGGACAAGTCTTTTATTTTGACCTGTCACTCGAGCTCACATCACTAACAGGGCGCAGCATCTGCCTCACTCTGAGCTGCTGTGAAGCAAAGAACAAGCATTGGGAACAACATGGGGTGTCTCCATCACCAGCCTGTGGCAGCGTGGCCACAACCTCCTGGACTGTGTTGTCCCCCAAGCTTCCCTGAGTGGAATTTGCCAAGCCTCTCTGGACTATATGCCCTTAGAAGTGATCAATAGCGAGACAGAAAATCATTGCAGTGTTTAGCTTATGAACAGACCCCCTTATTTGCCAACGTTTATGCTTTTCAAATAATGCCCAAACACTTTCCAGCACTCAATTTTCTTTTCAGCACAGCAATTTCTCTCCAGAAAAGAATATATAAAAGCCTTAAGTTGGCAAATTATGTCTCATCACAACTATTAATCAATAGTCAGTGTAACCTAAAAGCAAACAGCAGTTTTGTTTCTATGTCACGTGTGGGCCATTAAGGAAAAAATAACAAAAAAAAAAAAAAAGATGTGGTTGTTCACTGAATTGGAGCCTTTTCCTTTATCAGGGAATTGGCAGTATTTCTTATGGAGAAAGGGAGATCTCTCTTCCAACTGCACGTGGGGAGTGTCTGTCCCCTGGCAGGCTAGCAGGGCCCCCCTGCCCTGGTCACCCCTGGGGCTGCAGAGTGGCACTGCCAGGGACCTGCCACTGCCCATCTGGGGTGGGACCAACCTTCAGCTACCTGGAAAACCCAGAAATCTGGAGCTGTTCCCCTACCCTGGGTTCACCAAATCAAGCAAACACAGGAGTTTAACAGACTTAGCTGCCTGAATTCATGAGCTGAATGTTAAGTTCCTGCTCGTTTTTTGCCCTAAGCATCTCACGTAATACACTTTTATCATTAACATCTTGAAATGCTCAGAAGAGTCCAAACTGCAATGCAGAACCTTTCCAAAGTACAGCCCCATACAGAAAGAAAAATAACTTGTAAATATAACCAATTTAACAACGGTAACCTATTGCTATTTCTTTTTGTTTGTTTGTCATTAAAAAGATCCACGGACTGATCATGAACAGGTCACCAAGTTCAGCTCTGGTGATTAGTTGGCTCACTTAGCAATCCTAGAACAGACAAACCATACAAAAGATGGTCTTTAATCACAAATGCTTCTGGTGCAAACACTGATGCATAAAATACCACAATCCTGTTAATAGGAAGAACCAAATTCCAAACTTTAGACCTTGTGGCTTCTGCTTTTTAACAGCTTAAATAAAGACAAACATACAAGTTCTTCCTTGAAAAAACCTTGCTTCTGAAGATCTTGGGAGGACAAGCTCAACTGGGCCCTGACTGACCAGGGAGTGTCAGCAAAGAGGAGTCTCCAAATGGTCAGTGTCACTCTTGCACACGTGTGAGAGCACCAGAACATGCCCCACACAAACCCCTTCCTCCTGCCTGACAGACAGCACAAACACGAGGCCTAATGCAGCTACGAGAAGCACCAGAACCTGCAATGTTTTTATGGAATCCTTAAAATGGGAACAGACACCTCTTCAGGATCTTGGCTGCTCCACCAATCCATACGCTTGAACACCTACAGAAACCAAAAATCACAAATCTGAAGAATTTGTACCAAGTACTGCCTTCATGCCCATGTACTGAAGAACTCTTTGCAGTACTGCCTAAGCACTTATTTTAATACAAATTGTAAAGATTTTGCATGAGCTGGTCCATTTTTATATCATCTTTTATAATTTTATGATGTATTTTTCATTAATAAATGAAACAAACTTTAAAAAAGTATAATCAATATTTACTGTTACAGGCTAATTTTTTTTTGCAGCCTAAATTCTACAGCTGTAATCCTTAAACTTCCTGAGAATTTTCCAGTTGGTGCAACTGAATGAGGTAGTAAATTCTGAGCTGATGAGTTAGAAGGCTCCTTCTCTACTCAACAGTAATCAATGCGAAGGCAAAACTGTCAACTACAACATTATAGTTTTGTTCTAATTGTAAATCTCAACTCCAAGCCTCAAAGGGACCCCACAGGAAGCAATGCACATTCCCTGGCTACTTCCATTTATGCCATACATCTCAAGTGTTATATGATCCTCCATACCAAGACGTGCCTCTCTTCAGGCATCCCTAAGGGAAATCAACTTGAAATGCTTCCATTACTGGTTAAACGTGTTGACAACACACATCTTAGCCAATGCATTAGAAGTTCCAAATTCTAACTCTTCAGACATTCTCTCTTTAAAATCTCTGCAATGAAATGCTTTGCTAAGGAACCATATCAAGGGCCTAACTTCAGATTCACAAGTCCAAGTACTCCTGAAGTGCTTGATTCCTCGAGATGAAACTTCAAAATATCACACCCTTAAAAACCTCCTGCACCCTTGCCAAGACAGCACAGAGCCCTAAAGGCCACTGGTTGGTTGGGTTATCTGAACAGTAAGAGACCCGTTTGTATTCCTCGAAACAGTGACAATTCCTTGGTTATTCTCCCTTAAAAGCAAGAATTCAGCAGAGAGTTCTCCTTGTGTAAATCCATAAGCCTATTCTATGTCTGTGGAATAAATCATGAACTTCAGATATTTTTCTGATTCATCACTAAGTTAACACACATTTCAGAACATTTGATAAATAATTTTCTGAAGCATTAATAATTATGTCTTGCCTAACACAGACTTCAAGAGCAAAACCCCACTGTCCCAGTTTTTAAATGAAACATGTTGTGATGCACAGCGAGTTAGTGAGGCACAGTCAAGCTCTGAATGTGTACCACCCTGTTTGCACCAGCAGGCAGCTCTCCAGTCTGCAGCCTCTCTGAATCATACTTTCCTTCCACACTCAGCTCAGATGAGGAGTCTGTCTCTCCCTGAGCACAGAGCTGCCTTGGATTAGGTACCACAGCCACCTCAGAGCCTCACTCGGGGTCCTGCATCTCTCCCTCTACGGGAACGGCGATGCTTTTGCCATGCAGTGACTTCCAGGAGACCATCTCGTGGGGTTCCAGGGAGCTGAGACTGTCCTGACACTCCTCACTAGCCCAGGCCTTGTGTTTGCATGGCTGCACACTCCTTGGAGAGGAGCTCAGGTACTGTCAGAGCACACGTGGTGGCCCCTCCCCAGCTCAGGGTCCCCACAGGCTGCAACACTGACCAAGCACGCAGAAACACGTGCATGGAGAGAACAGGGGATAGAAAAGAATGCAAATGAGAGGGCACATACAGTGAGGCCATAACACAAGAAACTAACAATTCATAACAATTGTAAGAAATTAAACAGATGAGTCTTGTATGAATCCTCTTCTCTTTTATTGAGAAGAATCTGAATAAAATCCATCAAGAGATGCAGATCATCAGTGAGTTCTGAAGCAACACGGTTATTCACTGAGCAAGAACCCTTAAGTGCATTTACAAAGCTTCTCAGCTGGAAGAGCACAACTTATTACCTGACAAATCTACGAACCTTGGCATGCAGCCTTCACACCACAAATATACTCAGCAGATGACTGGTATTTGTAGACATTCTTAACTCTTGCACCTCCCTTTGAAAACATAGTGGAATATCAGAATTATCAAGTCGCAGAGACACCCTGAAAAGTTTAGCTGTCAGAATAAGTACAGAATACCTTTGTTGGTCTAAAAGAGCGACAAATGAGGCAAATGAAAGGTATCAGTGCTGTAGAAACAACACAAGTATTGCCAGATCCTGGTCACTCTTCCTGTGGCAGTTACGTGTGTTTTGCTGTTTTTTAAGCTGTTTACCAGAGTTCTGTCAGACTGTAACCTCCACTCTCCAGACCAATTTGCAAACAAAGCCATTTTGCTGCTTGCAGTTCACTCATTCAGCACAATGGTCCATGGGTTTGGCACGATACACAGGGCAAAATTGTAGAGGAACATAAATGCTTCTACCAGCTATCCCATCCCATCCCATCCCACCCCACAGGAGGCTGGACAGTCAGGCTTCTGGTACACCCCAGCTGAAGTGTCCTGAAGTATCACAGTTTCTATTTCTGTTCTCCTGCATGAGGTTCCCTGTTCACATTCCATCACCTATTTTGTAATCCCAGTTTTCTAAATTTCAAATGGGCCATGTAACTAACTGTCTCATTTTGGTGATATTTAGGCTCAAAATAAGAAGCAGCGAAGTTAAATGAGAATAAAATTATTTGTGTTAATAGGACTGCTGATGCACTAAAGCTGTGGAAAGAACACTAGACCACATTGAATACATCTGGAATGGGAAAGTGCTGCTTCAGGGGGAAATACATTTTAGGTCCTTGGCTTCCTCTGGGATTATTAACTATGGATGCTTTGTGCAGTTATTTACACAGTCCCAGTAAGAAGCTTTCTATTAAACCAGAATGGCTGGAGTTTTGAAATAGCAAGTAAATGTAACATACCCCCAGATACTGGAACACAACCTGTGGGGAGGGGAAACTGTGCTACCACTTTGAAAGAATCCTGAAGACTGCACAGAGAGTTCAAAAACCTCCTTCAGATAATGATCAGACAAAATCTTCAAGCCTTAAACAAGTAACTTTGCTCTCTCAGAAGGACTTTTCTTGATTTCAGGAGCACCAATAGTAAAGTCTTCACATTTGAGCAACATTGACTAAGAACACGTGTCCTAAAAACATATTCAGTGATCAGAGATGCTTTGCACGGAAACCTTCCACTTGTAAGAGAAATGCAACCAGTTTTGCAGAAGAAAAAATTATAGTGTTTCTTACATAAACGTCACATCGACAGGTATCTGAATTAACAGTTATTTTTGTACAAAAAACGCAACAGAAACAAGAGATGAAAATATCCCCTCCTCTCCTAGGATAAAATTCCATTAATCAAATACCTTTTTACCACATCTCCTAGCAGCTTTGAGGTAATCAAACAAGTAAAAAAAAACCACCAAAACCCAAACAAATCAAACAGCTCAGAATATCAAACAGGTTCTGTGCAATAAGTGTCTGTCTGAAAACATTATTTCCAATACTTTAAATACTCTAAATAATTATGCTTTTTAAAAAAAGTCAAAACTACCTAAATTCAATCCTTGACCTCGCTGAGAGTTTGAGCACCAAGCCAGCTAAGAAACCTGGCTCACTGCTGAATTATCTCGTTCAGTGCAACCAAAATTACCACAAACTCTCACAGAGGCTTTCTGAGATGTTCCAACTACCAAACAACAGTCATGAGAAACTGCTCTGCTGGTAAGTTCCCAGTCAGCACCTTCTGAAAGATGGATTGTTTAGAGATGACACAAAGGAGAGAAAAAGGAGAATTTGAGAATGGAAAACATTTAATTGTAACTATTTGTGTTCATAAACACTGCATGCTAGTCAGAGTCCTTGTGCAGTCTGGAATACACTTTATCATGTTTATTCACACCTTAAAGGAGATTTGTTTAAAATACATTCCCAGTGTGACTCTCTGAACACTTTCTACTGGTTTGCACAGTACTTAATTGGGTGACAGACAAAAAGGACATGGTGGACCCAACTATGAGAAAAGCAGAAGAAAAACAACAAACAAGGAAAAAACCACAACCCCTGAATCATTTCCAGGCTAAGAATTCCTGCACTACTTTATTTTATTTTTCAAACATATCTATGTATCTGCATATGGCACAATTTACATCTGCTTGAAACAAAAGGAACATTACCTAAGTAATTAATATACCAGCTGAAAGGAATGTCTGCAAATTCTGCATTTGGACAGCAAGGATGATCATTTCCAAAGGTTACTCTGGAGTCCACTACTAATTTGGGGGGATATTGCTTAGCTCTTTTACTTTGAGTTCGCATCTCCCCCTGCTATTAATAAATGAGGTTGCCAGAAAAGTCCCTGTGAATTGAAGCCATACATTTGGAGTTGCTATTGTATGTACACAAGGAACCTTCAGCTGCAACTACTTGTTTCTATAAAAGAGTATTTTCAGACAAGGGGATCCTAGATAAGGAAGAGAGTCCACAAGAAACATAGAAGGAAAACTTGGATAAGAACAAAGAGCTGAGCTTGTAAACCTCTCGGACAATTTTTTCCTCCCATGTAGGTGGCTACTGTATTTAGGAATGGACTAAAGAAAGCAGAAATCAAGGCATGAAAATGAATTTAAAGTCAACTGGAGAAAGCTCATCTTTTACAATAGGGTGAAAAGTAGAAAATAATTTATTCCCAATTACACTTTTCTCTGCAGTGACTCCTGCAGGTTGAAAGGTTTCCCAGGCCTTTGCAAGAAGATTCAGTTACACTGGAAGAGGAAGAAGTTCCAGGCTTTGCTAAAGGAACCACAGGATGTTAGAGACACTCTGCTCCATGGCTGGGCTGCTTTACACTCTAAAGTGCAAACCATTAAACAGAACTGAGATGAGCACATGGGAGAGATGGGAGAAGTCTCCTCAGAGGCTGGTTCCATCAATCGGCCCAGTGACACCATACAATCCGTGCTCCCAGGGCAGCCCTTGGTTCTTTCTGAGGGAAATGGCCCCAAACACGGCATGGACCAATGGACTGACAGCACTGTCCTGGACGGACAGATGGACTGACCGAGGGCACTGCCCTGGATGGGCAGATGGACTGACAGCACTGCCCTGGATGGACAGATGGACCGACTGAGGGCACTGCCCTGGATGGGCAGATGGACTGACTGAGAGCACTGCCCTGGATGGACAGATGGACTGACCGAGGGCACTGCCCTGGACGGACAGACGGACTGACTGATGGCGCTGTCCTGGATGGACGGACCAACCAATGACACTGCCCTGGACGGACGGACCAACAGATGGACTGATGGCGCTGCCCCCAAAGGACGGACGGACGGCGCTGCCCTGAGGACGGACAGAAGGACAG
>JAWWEW010000017.1:16881402-16944066 GCA_035583185.1 Anabacerthia variegaticeps
GACCAACAGATGGACTGATGGCGCTGCCCCCAAAGGACGGACGGACGGCGCTGCCCTGAGGACGGACAGAAGGACAGACGGACGGACGGACAGACGGCGCTGCCCCCAAGGACGGACAGAAGGACGGACAGAAGGACGGACAGAAGGACGGACAGAAGGACGGACAGAAGGACGGACAGAAGGACGGCCGGCGCTGCCCCGGCCCGGCCGCACCTTCCCCGTGCTGCCACCTGGCGGGCACAGCGGGCACTGCGGGCACAGCGCGCCCGGCCCGTCCCGTCCCCGCCGGCGCTCGGTCCGTCCGTCCGTCCGTGCCCGCCCTGCTCCCTCACTGCCATCCCCTCTCCCTCGGCTGTTGGGATGCTGAGCCCTTTCCAACACCGTCTGTGTCTCGGCGGCACCGCAAAGGCCCAGCCCGCCCCGCCGGGGCGCAGAACACGCGTGGCCACCAAGAGCATTCCCGACGCGGCGTTCCCGACCGGAGCCCCGGCCCGGGGCAGCGGAGCGTGGAGGGGCTGCACCAGGCAAGGCTTTGGAGCGCTCCCAGCGCCGGGTTCCAGGCCTGCTGCCTGCCCCATCGTGGCACCCGAGAGGTTAAGGGCGAGGGAGACAGAGCAGTGTCACCTCTGTTCTGTCTGTAAGAAACATCCATCCTGTAGCTGTTTGGAACAGGGATTCTGACACAAGGAAGAGCCTGTTTTTTCACGTATAGGAGTTTCAGACATGATTGTCCCCCTTCCTCAAACAAAAACTATCGAAAGGAAAAGGTTGCATCTGTATAGAATCTCTCTGGCTCTTTTATACATCAACTCTCTTTTTTGCTGCAAATGAAAAAAAACGCTCTTTGAGTTAAAAAGATTGTTGGTTTGGTGTTTTTTTTTCCTAACACATTAAAGTAAGAAATCACTAAAAAAATCCCAGACTAAAGAAGCAATGTCCCAACAAGCAGTATCAGGCCCCTGGGTGAACAAACACACAGCTGGCAGTGGCCAAGCAAAGGATTCAACACAATATAAATGTCTGTTAGAAACAAACCCCAAGCCATAAATTTTTTTTTTCCCCCCTGTAAGGAAGTATCAGGAAATAAATAATCTATTATTTTAAAATCTAAACCAAGCGTCAGCAAAATCCCCAACACTTTCTCCTCACATAACTAGCCAGCTTGGTTGGCCACTTCAAAAATCTCATATTACTGCTAGTTAACCAACCATGTAATTCTAATTTGTTATCACAGACCAGGTACTGTACATGCTTATTTAGTCCATCCACATGACAGGGTAATTTGTAGTTATATAATTTCATGGTAATTATAGCTGGAATTACTATGTACAAACTGGGCATTTCCAATGTAATTATCAAAAACTAGAGGCTCGGTATTGACATGATGAGTAGAGCACTTGCAAAACAAAGTGTTATGTAAGAGTGACTTAGAGGTTGTTTTTCCCTCCTCCTTTAGATTCGTAGTCAACAAAGAACAACAGAGCAGAAAGCCAGAGACACAAGCCAGCATTTTGTGGTGTGGGTGGCACCCACCTCCCGTGAGCTGATTAAAGTTGCTGATTCTGCCCACTGTTTGTTATCAAGGATGACACAGCTGTTCAAATGTTACCCCTCTGCTGAAGAATTAAAGGCAAAATTATTTTTATTTTACACCTTTAATGCTAAATTTGAAGACAGAGCCCTGTTCTATGACCCTTCTTTCTGGTATATTCATTACCTGTGCCACAGGCAGAGCTGTGTAAGCCCATGGCAAAAAGCAGCTTCAGTATTTGAGCTCAGTAGCTCTGTCTGCCTCATTTATTTACAGGCGGCCCAGGAATTAAAGGCCTGTTAAATTCTGTGAACTGTTTTTCCTGAGTTATCTCTGGTTTGCAGTTCATGGGCTCGTTTGAGTGAGTTCATTCAGGGGAACCTCACATGGGGACAGTGTTTGCAGCCCAAGAGATGGTGCTGTCTTCGCATACTGTGAGGGTTAAGCCTTTGGATCAACATCTGGAAAGGAAGCAATGGGCACATGCACATAGGCAGAATATCAGTTCAGATGTGCCAGTAAAAATAAAAACTGAAAACTGGAAAATTCACAACTATCTCAAGGCAGTGAAAGACTGAACAGGAAAATTCACGACAACAAACAAATATTTTCAGATTCTGCCTATTAGGGTCAAAGACAAGATACCAGGTGTGAACTTTGAGTCTCATCTGCAAGCAGGAAAAATAAAAAGATTGGCATAAATGAATTGAATGCAGTATTAAAGTAGAATTACTTCACTAAAGTTTCTAGTAGGTATTCTACCCTACTCACCATGACATGCTGCAAATGTGTACCAATGGTGGCAGCAAATGTGAGCCAAAATGAGTGTGCTCACCCAAAATCCTGGAAAACTGAGTCGAGGAAGGCTGAGAGAGCAATGAGGGAGCAGCAGCTCCTCAAGGCTATTTCAGTGAAAGCACCCCATTCACGAACCTGTATCTTGTGCTAATAACGTGGCCTACGTTATGACAAGTAGTTTACAATAAAAAACTAAGAAGTGAGAAAGATTATCTGTCTATGAATATTTAAAAACATATCATAGTTCTCTATTTGTTTGGTACTGTAAGAAAAAGTAAATGCCATAGCCTTGTAAGTGAAAACGAAAGCCAGCTGGCTGGGAAGAAAATGCTGCAGGAAGGTCACAACTACAAAATGGCAAACCAAAAGACTTTTCTAGTCACTGAGCTCCCAGCCAAAAGATGGAGATGGGGGAGCAGGATGCTGTGCTGGAGATGGCCCTGCCCTGGTGCAGTGGAAATGGGTGATAGTTACAGCTGGTTTCAAAACTGAGGGTTGAACATTGCCTGCAGCAAACTTCTTCCCCCTGCTTGCTTTATTTCTCTCAGGCTTTTCCAATTTCTGTGGTTTCCTTCTCCTTACTCACACTCAACCTGCATTTCCTGGCTCCAGAAGCAGCTGCTGCTATTTTGGCAATACAGCCTACGGTGTGAAGCACAGGAAAGGCCTGTAGGCAATGCTCACATTCAAGTCAGTACACAAAACAAGAAGAAAGGAGGCAGGGTGAGCAAGAAGGCAACAGAACACTTTCCAGCACTGGACAGATCCTTATGAAACCAGTTTATCAGGCCTCCAGATTGCATTTCAGCTCAGAACAGAATGTCAAAGCATTCTTCAATATTTAAACATGAAACCTAACCAGTGTGGAACTCTGCTCTAGAAGGTGGCAAACCCAAGCAGGTTGGTGCATGTGGGTTGTGCCTCAGGGTCTTACCTTGCTGTGGGGTGGGGGGAGGACCCTGGTAACAGGTCAAGTGAGAAATGACAAACGGAAACCCCTTCAGACCAGGAGCTGTGCTGGTTATTGCATCCTTAGTGGCAGCACTGACTCTCCTAACTGAGGAATTAGGCACACAAAAGTCACCAACAGAGGCTGCTGCCACTTCCTATGGGGCTGGGCTGCCATTCAACACACAATCCTACATTTCGGGTCTGATGCTCCCGTGCTTGTAATGACCCTGTTCTCTAGATCCAAACAACAACAACACAACCCTGACAAGTTACCCTTTGTTATGATTACAAGCCCAATTATACTGCTTTTACACAAACTCGAACAGAAAGGAATTCCAAAGCCACAGGGAGATGAAACAGCAGCATCTGTTCGCGGGCAGACCCGCCGTGGGAAGGAGCCGCTCCCGGCAGATGCTCCGAGGGCATTTCCATCTCCGGCCCCGCCGCTGCCGGGGGACACCCCGAGGCATGCGGGGCCGGGGGGGACACCCCGACGGCTGCAGAGGGGGACACCCCGACGGCTGCGGGGCCGGGGGGGACACCCCGAGGGATGCAGAGGGGGACACCCCGAGGGCTGCAGAGGGGGACACCCCGAGGGCTGCAGAGGGGGACACCCCGAGGGCTGCCGGCCCCGCAGCCGGGGCAGGGATCGCGGAGCCCCGCGGGGAGCGGCAGCATCTCCGCTGCCCCGCCCGCACCTGCATCCACTCCCAGGCTTTTCCTGCACGACGCAGGCGACAATTCCCTGGGAGCCAGCGGAGAGCAGCGCTATAAATAGAGTATTCCCAGCGCCGGCACTCGCTCGGCGCCGCTACCCCGCATTAACTCCTTCAGTAACAGGGTGCAGAGAGGAGACAAGCCCGACAGGGGCAGCAGCCCCGGGAGCGGCGCAGCCCTCCAGAGGGGTGGGCTCCGCGGGGAGCAGGAGGGCCAGCGGGACGGGGGGCTTTGCACCACCACAGCCTGCTCGCCGTGGAGCTCACACGAGCTCCAGAGCTCCGGCAGCCTCCAGTGGGTCCCAGCCAGAGCTCCAGCATCACCGCTGTCACAGCGAAGCCTCCCAGGCAGCAGCAGTGCCGCGGGAGGGTCAGCACACCCCACTGCCCTCCGAGGCTGCAGCAGCCTGGGCACTGCTGTCACAGGGCCACGCAGAGGCCACTTGTCCACTCAGGGACGTGACCAGTCCTGCGTGGGGAGCTACAACTGGGTGCCACCTACCAGGAGTTTGGCAAAACACAGCATCTTCCCTAGGGACAGAACACGCAGGAGAGAAGAAGAGAATCCCTGCACCCAGGAATCCTTAGAGGGGAGCATAAAGGATGTCTCTTCCCGTGTCTCACCTGGAAGGCTGGAAAGCTGTCAGAAGAGGAATTCACTTTCAGGGTCGGTGTTACCTGTTCAATTCTGTCCCTGCCGAACACTTGCTCATCCCTAGCCAAGGAAAGTACAGCTTTATTTCACACCTGGAAAAACACACACACCAAAGCCAAGGGTCAAGAAGTTTGACTGTGCCTACGAAGCTGATTAAGGAACTATATCAGAGTGAATCTCAGATCTCTTAGCACCCAGCCCACCTATCCCCTCTTTTAGACCTTACTACTACTGCTAAGGGACCTGTCACTTGCCGGCTGTTTTAAGAAACTCCCAAGCTTGCCCCTACAGAAGGACCTGGCTCCTTTGAAAGAGCCAAGTCCAAAGAGCAAATGATGCTGCTCATACCACTATGGAAACGTGAGGAATTCGGATGGCATTCTCCAGCAAGGAGCTGAATGGTTATCTCAGAACCCTTTGATAGCAAAACATGCTCCTTTCTTGGAAAATTCTCTCTTTGCTCAAAATACTCATGCGTGATAAATACTCACAGGTATCAATTTACTTAATTTCCTTTTAGGACATAGCTGATTAAAACAATTTCAGACTCAGCATCAAATCTACAATTCTTCACAGAAGCAAGCCTGCCTGCCTCAGTATTTATCCACTGAAGAAGGTTTTGTTCTTTCTTTTATCATCCCCCACAATTACTTTCAGCTACATTTCCTGCAGGCAATGCTTGCACAACAAGTGTAGAGAGCCACCCGCTCAAATCCTGCACCTCTCCCTTTCCTGTTTACGCTGCTCCTTCTCAGAGAAAATGCCCACCCCTATTGCCACAATAGGATGTTTGGTAAAAAGACCTTGCCTTTAGCAGGGGCAGAGGGCTGGGAGGCTCCCCAAATGAGTGGTTTTCTGAAGTAGGCATATATTGCCCAAAAAGTAGAGAATTTTGTGTTGCTGTAGAAATGCGATACTTTTTCCAGTGTCACACCAGCATCCTTCTTTATCACTCACCATCATATCAGAATCTCACTGTGGGCAAGAGAGGACTAGGAAAGAGCAGGAACACTGCTGGTAGGGAAGTGAGGGGTGATTGAGTCCAGAAATACAGACATTGCCTTCACATGAGATTGATAACCCACACTTCAGCAGTGCACAGAGCAGCCCAGACATGAGGAGTGAGGATGGAAATGCAGGACAAACATCCTGGCTACTAACTGGGAGATCCAGGGGGACTGAAAAGGACTGTTTCTGAGAGGACTGAGGGCACTTGCTACGATTCTGGACTGGTATCTCACATCAGCTAGTTATTTTCAGTGAAGAGTACACACACGCATATATTACTTTGCTTTCCTCTTCCCCTTTTTTGTTCTTTGGTTTGAGTTCCAGCCTACTGGAAAAGTATTGTGTGCTACCCCTGCTGTGCTACAAGTCTCCTTTTCGGTTCAATTAACGAGCCATAAATAACACGATGAAGGTGTCAACAAAGAGTGTAATTTATCATAACTTGTCAGAGGAGCGATTCTTAGGAGGAGAACGCTCATTCGCAGTCTGGTGTAACACACCAAGATTTATTCCTCGCCCAGTACCTCCCTCTACTCCCTTGGCCTGCCAAAATTTATCTTGTGCTGGAACCCTCACAGGTGTATCGCTTTGACAAATATGCTGTGAAGTCTGGTATTCATCACAGGCAAGTCTTTGTTGGGAAGGAGGCAGGCAAGAAATAAATTTGTTTTAGAAAGAAGGTGCTTGTGATTCAATGTGCTCAGGGGTATGGGGAGAGGCAGACAGGCTCATTATTTTTAACCTCCCTGTGTCTGCAAGAGAAGAAAATGAGGTAATGTAGCTGATGTGACATTACAGCCCCTGACTTCATTACTTGCTGCATGGTTAAAGAAGCTCCTGGGTAATTACTGCTGCTGCAGTCTTCCTTGGCTCCACTTCTGCCTCACGTTTGCCTCCAAGAGGTAGGGCAATTGATGGCTGCCAGTACATTTTATGGAGAGCAATTTTTCTCATGGCCAAGCCCTTTACTTGAATAAGATGCACCAGCTCAAAGGCTGTTCTTACGAAGGCCAAGTGGATATGAAGCTACTCAAGCCATTTTAGACTCAGGAGGCAGCACTGCCAGTACACTGAGCGAGAGGAGATTCTCCAAAAGAAGGTTCAGAAACAGGCAGGTGGCTTTACCTCTGTGCAAGGGTAAAAGGCTGCACCAGTTACACTGCCCCAGGTTTACACAACTGTGGCAAGTCACATAAACTTAACTGTAGATCAGTGTCTCCCATGAGAACACAAAGGGCAGCATTTCCAGGCCTGAAACAGAGACTCTCAGATCCCAACTGGAAATTTTCAGCATGCAAGAATGAGGGCAAATTCAGCTGCACCTGAACTTGATGTCTGCAAGAGGGCATAACAGCCTGGACCAGGCACAAGAATTTATCCCTGCCAGCAACTGGAGTTTGCCATTCTGAATGCAAACTGGCCCAGTCCAACCAGTGCTGAGACTGAGGGGACTCTGAAAGTAATTCCATTTTAGATAACTAATATAAAAAAAAACCTTCAAACTGTCATATTGGACAGTTGTCATATTGATAAGTGCCTAAAGGTTTTCTAAGTGTGAGACAGAAAGAGGTGCAGAAAGCTCAACAGTAAGATATACAATAAAAAAAAAACCAACCCAAAACCCCATGATATGATAGAGATATTTGCTGAAACAAAAAAAAAAAAACAAGACCAGAGTATTTTACTCCTTGATCCTTGACTGACCAAATAGTGTTTTGACAGTAAATGTCAACCACTGAACCCAGTGTCCTGCAGGTTTGAAAAGCCAGCATTCCCACCACGGGCTCCACCATTCCCCCACCTCTCTGAAGGGTCGCTTTGGAGCAAGCAGCTTGCAAGCAGAGGCCCTTCCTCAACAAAACTTTTAAGCATTGAAAACCTTATAATTTAATACAGTTCTGTTAATTTTGTGCTTTTGAGGCTGACCTAGTGCTACCACAGCGTTTTTAATGAAAAAAGAAACCGAGCTTTGTAGTGGCTGCAAAAGCCAAGCACAGAGAAAGACACAGGCAGCCTAGAATAGTACACTTGCAAGAAACTTTCATCTGCCTTTGCTTTTCCAAAAAAAAAGAAAAAAAAAGTTTTGAAACTTGGAACTGTCAGTCTCTTGGTTCAAGAAATACCTAATTAGCATAACAGCAGCAACATGCTAAACAAATTAACTGCGGTGGGGTCACAGTGGCCTCCCACTGACACAGATCCAGGCAAGCATTTATTTTGCTTTGTTCTAAAGGTTGCCCTGCTTTGTTTGAGTCTCCACTCCCCCACACAATTTACTACCAGTTTCCTACAAGACAGAGTTGTTCCACTTCAGAAATACTTCTTAAAGCAATTAAATCTAAGACGTTTGGATGTAGCTCCTGGTTCTTACCTAACACAATTTAAAAATCACTTGGCAGACAGAGCTTCTGGATAAAAGCTGCTTTCCAGTGACACAGCAAGGACATCACTCCTTGTGCACCTCTGGTAATTCAGTGCTAGGCACTTTGCACCGCAGTGCAAGCACCCCAGTTCAATTTTGCACATGGCAAACACTCTCCATGTTAGCACATGAGAACATGATGTAGGATCTCGACCAAGGATTTCTAGAGAGAGCCAAAAAACCCCTCCAAAGAGATGCCTCATCGCAACCAGCTCAAAGACACAATCTGCAAAAATATTTGGATTTGCAGGATACGTTTTAAGTAATGTACACACACGTAAACATGTCAAGGATATGTACTAAAGCCTTTAACTGGGAAAAAACCCGCCCAGCTGTGTTCTAAGAAAATCTTTCCATCAGAAGAGGGTATCTCTCAGCTCCCTGTCAGACATAATTAAGGGGAGCACATGCACAACACAAGCAGGGCTTAGGTCTCAGCATGCCTGACACGGCTCTGGAGGTGGGTGGCAGATCCAGCTTTAGGCCACTCTTCTGTTCTCCCTGCTCCTGGTGCTGACTGCAGTCCAAAATGACTCTTGCCAGAAGTTACAGTTGTGGCTGGCACAAAAACAAGAACTGTATTTCATTTAAGAGCTGGAAAATACTTTCCACTCTGTATTGGAAGAGAGATGAAGGCTTGGAGAGTTTTGCAAAAGCACTGTCGTAGAACAGTTCACAGCCCAGCAGCCCAAGCAGGTACCTGGGACAAGGATGCCCAGTCAGGCAGAACTGGCACTTGAGCTTCAGCATCCTAAAAAAGGCCAATAGCCAGAGAATCGATTACCACCTGTATTTGGACCAGCAAAGGACTAATCATTATTGCCATTATTATTAATTTATCTCCAAAGCGAGACTGAGCAGTCCCAGACCTTGTGCTGATTTAAGCACCCCCCCGAAATCTCACTGGCCATCCTTCTGGGGTGACAGCATCCTCCCTTCCTCCCTTCCTGGTTGCACAGCAGAGAACAGTCCTTGTGGAACAACTCAAATCCCCATTTTAGACAACAGATGTTGCATTTGAGCATTTGAGTTAAAACAAGCTCTGCACACCTCAGGCTCCAAACTGAACATTTTTTGAACTGGGATTTTTCGCATTTGTATTTTTCTCAAGTGTACTAAGAAAACTAAAATATATTAAGAATGTATTAAACAAATGGTAAATGGTATTTATCAAGAGAGACCTTTTTATCAGCCATCAGGTTATGACATGAAGTCAGCGCCTAGCAATCAAATATTGTCTGTTTTCTTAGATCAACATTCTAGGTACGTTGACTCATGAAAAATAAAATCACATTTGCAAGGAAAAATAATGTACATTTATACACAGTCATTTATTTATATATACCCACATGACAGGTCATTTTGTGCAAGATGAAACTCCCTCCTGTCCACGTCACTATCGCCTTTCCTTTGAGCCCTGTGCGTCTGGACTTATCTCCTGACTTCAACACAGCAGGAGCAAATACATTTACTTGTAAAACAAAGGCAGACCCGTTTGGAGGTGGACACAATAATCAATCCACTTGCCACAGAGGCAGTAAGTGTTCATTTACCATTATATGACCTGTAGCAATACATATTGTCTTTTGCCAGCAGGAGCCTTGCCAGCTGCAGCACACCACACCTTTGTCAGCAATCAGTCACAACCATCCCTGGCAACCTTTGGTCTGCTGTTCATTAAGGTGAATTTATAGCAGCAGGATGGAACATTTTCTGGAGACCATCCTTCAGTTCTAAGTGAGACTGTTGATGCTGCTTCAAGCTGGCCCTTCCCCTTAAATTGCCCTATAGATTTTCTCTCTTGCATTTGCACTCCCAGTCCAAGGCTGTGCAGGCTGGAGAAGGCAGCCCTTCCTCCCAGCAGGAAGGGAACCCTCTCTGCTGTCAGAGCCTGCAGTCTCTATGGCTGTCACAGCCAGAAAGGCCTCGAGGGAACACTGAAGTCGTTTGTAGCACTGTAAGGGAGCTTACTAACCTGAGTAGGGGAAGGTACTATTTTGAGACTGAGATGCTATATATGCAGGAGATCACAAATTTTTCCTTTCAGTACATATGATGCTAGCAGAGCTGGCAGATATTTCTACAAATTTTTAATAACTGTTTAACAACTTAATTCCCAAATAATTACTAGTAGAACTACTATACTAGAATGTGTAATTTTTATTTTTTTCAATCCTGTTAATCCCATCCAAGGTTTGATGACAGACAGGCTCCATTGATCCTGCCATCAATAGCCAAACATCTGTGGCCAGTAACCTTTATACAAGCTGGGGCAAAACCTATTAGCTGCTACACTAATTACTTCTTGAATGTAGGCACTGTCACGTTTCAAATGTAGCTTTTTTCCTCAAATATATCACCCACTCTCAGAAAAAAACCCCCACAACACCCAAAAGATGAATGCATGCTTCTGTACCATTATAAGCTGCCAGTAATGAAGATACTCTGTGCCCAAACATCAATGTTTCGTGGTAAGCAGCAAAGGGCAGGGAGTTGGCCTTGCAGTCACTTTGGGGTGATGCATTAGGCACATCCCCTGTGCTCTGCTCTCCATTCCACTCCCCCCAGCCCCTTCCAACCAGCAGGGAGACAAAGGAAAGCAGGGCAGGCCAAGCACACCCACTGGGGCTGTGCTGCATCACCTCTGCTTCTGCAGCCTCCCAACAGTGACGCAGCTGAGACTGTCCATCCCACATTCACAAGCCTCATCCACAAGTTGGAGCTTCTGGAGGAAGCTGGGCTGTAATTCCAGCAAGTCACTCACTGATCACAACTCCTGATCACAACTCCTTGTTTACTCGAATTTAGAAAAAAGACATCCAACAAAGACAAGAAGGTTTGCAATCTACAGACTTTTGGTACAACTAAAGTGATGAAGCAATGAATACTGCTTGAAAGCCTCTAAAAATTACTAAATATTGCAAACCCAATTCACCTTAAGCCACTGATAAAGCCTTGACATTTTTACTTTCTTGATTGCATTTATATTTTTGACATTGAGTTTTCAATAGATTTTCTAATACGTTTTATATAAGCAATCTATGTAATTTTAAACCAAGAATTAAATTTATGAGGAGTGTTTTCAATTATACTATTGTCTTATTTAACATCTACTAAACATGCTTTTCCCAAATACCAACTTTATCTTACCTCACAAGCATGTCATGATGTGATTTTGATTTGATTTTGTTTTTAAGTGTCTAAATAAATACTTCAGCTCAAAGTTTTGGGTTTGGTTTCCCACCCCCCTTTTCTTTCTCAACTGATGAAAATCAAAGCCCAGCCTCAGGTATTTTGCTTACAAATCCACCTCCTTCACAAAGCACAGAATCAGGTCATGGTCACTTGCTCTCTTTTAGCCACCTCCTCACTCCAGTGTTAATTGAAGACACTCAAGTCTTCTCTTTTCCACTGCCTTGGAGAGAGCTGGAGGAGTACCTGGTCCCCCTCACCAGTGGCTTGTCTGAGTCCCTGCAGCCTGACCCAGGCAGGGACAGCTCTGCTGGCAGGGAGCAATGCTTATGGCCAGAAGGGATTACTCTCTACATGTTTGTTTTTTTCCTGGCATTATCTAGAAAAGATAATGTTTCTAACTTGCTTAGAAATTGAAAGTATGGAGACTCATTCGTTTAGCAACGTGGCATTTACAAATGTTGCACAGTAAAAACTTACAAGTCATATAACATAATGGAAGTGAGGCATTAAAACCCACTTGATTTTTCTCACCTCTATGATTTACAGGTTACAAAGCCCATCTCAATTCTCACTGAGGTCAAGATGCTTCAAGATAACATACATTATGTATTTTCCACTTCTTTTGATTTATGAATGATGATGCCAATACTAAATGCTAAATTCTTTTAATGAGTAATCATCTGTGAAAGCTTTCTTTGCTCAGGCAATGGACTAAAAGTGATTTCCTAAAGACAATTTTTCCTTACACTGTCAAGGCAGGAAAAAGCTGTATTTTTCCTAAATGACACCTAAGGTACCAAGTAGGAAGAAAAAAAGGGAGCAGAGAAACATATTGAAATGATGAGTCTTGAGAAGCAGCACACGAGTGTGTTATTCTAAGGACCACTGGCAGTGCAGTGACAGATGGGACAAGTCTGGGTCAGGGCTCCCAGAACTGAAGAACAGAAAGTCCCTGGGAGTGAATGGGCAAAAATGGGCCAATAGGCCTCAGTCTGAGGACCTGCTTTGAGGTTAAATGACTTAACCATGCCTGGCACTGGATAAATCTATACAACTGATCAATCATTATCAGTAGAAAACAGTAGACACACCAAAGCCAGACTCACAGTCCCTCAGACATGAACTATGGCCAGTCCTACACTGGATTATAGACCCACATGAGCCCAGAGCCCTCACTGGTTCCAGTTAGACCACTAAAACACACACAGCCAGACTCTAGAAAGGCTGGAAGGGCAAGATTGCAGCTGTCTAAGCATGAACATTTTAGGAGGACAGCAACTGTCTGGGGAAGAAGGAAATGGTGGCATGCCAGGAGGACGTGCTTCCACCAGCTGGACCGAGTCTTCCATGGCATTGTTTAGGAAACACTCACACAGCAGCAGTATTTCACAATCAGGAATACTTTATCTATAAACACTCTAAAGGTGGGAGGGGTCACCAGCAGCATGAATAAAGAGGAGAATTCAAGTGATCACCAACTGGAGAGTGATAGGAAACAAATGGTAAGTCAGCAAGGAGGAAGGTGCAGTGCTCAGCTTGGGGGGTGTGAGCAACTGGGGGGCAACTTTGGGGAGGATCTTGTGCTTCTCAGCATCTGAACCAAAGATGCTGCTTGGCTGCAAAGAGTTTAGAGGAGTGGGTAACATGGACATGAGGAAATGTCAAAATGACTATTTGATTCATGGTCTAGACACCACAAGACAGGATAAATATCACATGAGCCTCTGAATAGCTGAAAGCTTGCTGAGGAGAGGAGTCATCCCCTTTTCCTCCCTGACACCTGAGGACAGCACTGCAACACTGAGCTTGAACTGCAACAAAGCACATTTTGATCAGGTGTCAAAAACAGCTGCCAGGATTACCTGAACCATTACAGAATGTTGGACTTGGGAGTTAAGGTGGGCACACATCTGCTGGTCAGGAGGGATTTCCACAGAAATTTCCCATGTTCAGGCACAGCAGTGGTTAAGGTGACCTCTCAAGGTACCTCCTGAGCCTACTCACTATTACCTTTTGAGTTTGCCACAGAAAACAACACTGGAGAGAGCAATAACCTAGAAATAATCCTCAAGCCACTGCATCCAGATACATGGCTTATTAGAATAGAAATGACTTTGATAAGTATCTCAGGGATCTAAACAAACAACCCAGAAGGTGTTCTGTCAACCACTGACTATTAAAACTAACCAAAGCAAGCAAATGCTCTGTATCCTGCAAAGAAATGAGGAATGAACAGCATGGCCTTCCAGCCATGTGCAGGACCAATGACTCAATTACCCATGGCCAACTGGTAGCTAACTGGATTTCCTGCCTTATTACATACAGTGCCACAAACTTCATTTGCTCCAGCTCTCAGTTCTTCCTTAGTTCCTCCTTCCTCAACTGTGCAGAAGTTGTAGCTCTGTAAACTTCTACCCCAGTGCAATCCACCCCAAAGACTATGATAAACACTGAAATAATGGTTACCACTAACAGGGCAGGGAATAAATTTTGCATACACCCACAAACCGTGTAAATATAAAGCAGAGAGGAGAGGACAGATCTACAGAGTAGATACAGAACTCATTTTTTCAGCTGAAAAGTATCCCTATAATTGGTATAAATAAACAAACCAGAACTCAGCTAATTTTTACAAGCACAAGGAATGTACTAAGGCTCTCCTACACTCTTTCATCCAGCAACTTAATTATGTTATGCACATGAGGATAACTTCCTTTGATATGTGGGGGCTGCAGCCTTTGGAGCTGAATTCCAAGCCCGTGGCATCATCACTTTCTGAGTGGCCATGATGTGTCCCACAATGACGAGAAAGGAAACCTTAAAATAGAAGTGCATTTGTTAAATTCTGCTTAACTGTCAAAGGTACTATGAGAGCTAACCACGATATTTTTGAAGCACTTCTTAAGCAAAGGACAAGAGCAGTCAACGTTTTCAAATGAGCCCTTATCATTTTTACAAGTACTTTAAGAGCTTCAGTCCCACAGAAAATCAATGGGACTTGGTGCTTGTCTGCACAGCCTCATTCAAGTCGAGTTAAATCAAATTAACTAAAGTGAAAATTACTGTGTATTAAAAATCATTAAGTTCTTTGAAAGACTCCTCATTCGGAAGCAAAGTGGCTTTCTTACTTCTCATTTTAATTTGTTTTGCAAGTACTACAGTGTTCATTTAGGCAAAACATCAACCTTCAGACTATTTGTCCCAAAAGCACAAAGACTCAGATTAGAACCAAAAGAATAAGAATAGAGGTTTCACAATGCTTTTAGCAAAAGCAAACAAATCTTGAAAACAGTGGTTTCATCAAAGACAACATGGCAATTACTAACAGGATTGTTTTCCAGGGCTGATATCACACCCCCCTACACCCAAAAAAAACAAACCCCCCACTGAAAAACAAAGAAACTAAAACCAAAAAAACCCCCCCAAATCAATCAAACAAATAAAACCTTCACACCTGCTGTAGGTTTGGAATAAAAGTAAAAAAAAAACCCCACATTTTCCTCTCTTTTTGTGTCCTGAACACAAACTCTTTCAAATGCCATTACAGCTTTTACTGTAGAGCTGAACACCTTGAAGTCCTGAACGTAGGACAGTGGTTTTGTTCCAAGGAAGGTAAGGCAGTGGGGGTGCCTGGGGGATGGCATAAGTCATGTCTGAATTCCCAACAAAAGGTTTGAGTCTCTAAATGACATTCTGCTGTAGGTATTTGCATTGCTGGGGTGTCTTAGTCTTGTCAGGATGGCAACCCCACTTCTCTGGGCAACAAAAACAAGCAGAAAACAATCAACACTTTGCTCCCAAGGAGCCAAAAGCCTCCTGGGGTGGGGGAAGAAGAAAAAAAGAAAGCAAAAGGTTTTACTTGCAGGTGTAGACTCAGACTGTCCTCCTGCACTTACGTGATGTGAGTGATCCAACTGTTAGCAGTGGACTACAGGAACCTCACAACTTGATTTTGAGACAATGTTCTCTGCATTCCTCTTCAGAGAGGAACAGCAATAAATACAAAACTACAGCTTCAGACATTCGAAGGAAAACCTTTCATTTCTGACTTTCTCAGAAAACAACAGTCAGGTGGGACCAGCTGACTGACTAAGCAGTGAACTGAAGGGCAGCACTGGGTAATCCTGGATGCTCTGTGAGATATGATCTTTACTTCACCAGGCAAAATGAAAATTCACAGTAGAAAATGTGGCCCGCCAACTGTGGGTCACAATGCTAACACCACTTTAAATATTGACACTTTTAAAGCCAGGGCAAATTAAACAGCAGGTATTATTGCATGGAACTGGGAAGAGAAATGTCTCCCTACGTGTCCCCAACTGCACAGAAAGAACCAAAGCCACTTCCTTTGTGCCCTGAAACTGTGTATCTTAGGAGTGGTGCAATGCAAATTCCCCAACCAGTAGTCAGTGCAGCAAAACCAAGCAGGTCCCAGGGCTCTGTTTGGCCACCATGGAAACCTCCCTGTTTTAATGCAGTGGTCATCACAGAGCAGTCTCATACTCCTGGCAATTCAGAGAGAGCCAAGATCAGCCCACTTTGTTAGTACCTAACTTATTTTAAATTATTTTGCCTTGTACCAAAACTACCCCAGTTCAAACACACATTAATGATGTTGGAAAAAATTGCAACTTAACAATATGAAATATGATTTTTTCAAATATAACCTCTCAGTCTACATATGCAATCTGCACTATCTTCAGATGCCAAAATCCTCAAATACTGCACATGGGTCTTGTTTCACAACTACTTGACTATTAGTTTGAAAATAAAATCATCACAGAACTCACCTGTACTAATTCCACATACAAGATTTCCAAGTTTCCTCTGAAGTAGGACTTGCTATTACAGTGCCTTGCTGCTTTATTACCTCTCTCTAAATATGTAACACTGATACATCTATTGTGCTATTTTGTTCCATTAAACCTCAGCCATTATTTCACTTCTTAGTGGGGATGAGAAAGACTTCAAAAAACCTCCCAAAAAAACCCACAAACCCAACACACCACCCCAAACAAAACAAAAACCCAACTGCAAACAAACAAACAAGAACCCTCACAAAAGCCCCCCAAACCAATGCCCCAGGAGCCTCAAAGTTTAATTTCAAGCTAAGTGTTTTTGTGTTCCTCCCCAGAAGGAAAGAGGAGATAGAAATATCCAGTGAAATACATGAAATAGAACGGAAAGCAGAAAAATCCCCCACAGCCAGCATGAGCAAAGGAGCAGAGATGTGGAAAGAGGAAAAACTCCACACTGAAACAACATTTAAAATATATTATATGCAGTGGTGACTTATTTTGCCAAAGATTAATTCAAAGGGATGGGTTTGCCTCTGTTGTCCTACCTCTGGTTCTCTGCCTGGGCCTTCCTTTCAGTAGAAGAACACAGAAATATTTTTAGCTGACCCACCCTGAGGGAGAAGAGACACTGATTGCTGTGAAGTTGTCCACCCTCAATTTTTTTTTTTCCTTTCCCAGCAATTTTGTTATTAATTCATTCTATATCACAGCAACAACATCTTTCTTAGCTATGAGCTGATTTTCTACCAATTCTGTGAAGATTTGCCCACGCTGCTGTAAAACAAACTTCCTTCTGCCTCCCAGCTGGGGAGCAAAGGCTCCTACTGAGTGAGCAAGCATGAGACCTTCAGATCCCATTCCATGCTTAAAAAAGGAGTAAAATACTCCAGGTTTTCCTGGGTGGAAAAGTCCTTGGAAATGTGACATCTAACGAGGCAAAAGCAAAGACAGAGCAGGTTGCACTACTGAAATCCTTCTTTGTTCCCTGCCCAGGGAGCCAAAGGCAGAGATGTGGGCAGCTCACAATAACACAGGGGATCACAGATTTGATGGCAGAGCAAGACCTAAATTATGGAGCCACAGAAATAACCAGGACACTTTTACAGTTTTGCAACAGCAAGTTATTAATTTATGTTTTTTCCAGTCGTACACTGTGTATGCCAGTGTGGTTTTGAAAAAGAGTCAGTTCTGTTCAGCTGTGGCTGTTTCCTTCCTCCGTGCATATTTAGAGACCATTATTTAGTTATTTCTTTTTGGTAATAAAGTCTGCAGGCATCACTGTTCAAATAAAATCCCAATATCCCCACCACAAATGCAGAAGTCTGGCACTTTCTTCATTGACTAGAGAATGAGCTGGCAAAGCTAAAAGCTTAAGCCAAGCTTTTAAGATTTTTCTGATTCCTCTCTCCTTCCCCCCCGCCCCGTTAAATCTTGGAGTAAAAGAAGATTAGCGCAGATGGATGAAAATATTTTTCCACTTCAGCATTTGCTGTCACTATTCAGTGCTAAGCGGGTTCTCATATGGTGTCACTGGAAAGATGGAAATTCCTACCCTTCTCTTAAATATAATCACCTTGCCACAAAGCAGGGGAAAGAGAAAAATTGGCTGTTTATTTTGCCTGGGCCGTGTGTGATTTATTCAGCAGAACCTGTAAACATGGTAACATCTCACTCTGATGTGTTGCCTTTCACCAAAGTTCAGCTGGCTGCCTCTGCACCACATCACATCACACCAATCTGTCCCTGGCTCGCTGTGCCCAGCCAGTAAATTGACCTGGCCCCAGGAAAGATGAAAATATGCAGACTTAAAGTAATCCCCCTTGCTGAGCATGCAGGCACATGGTGGGATTAACCAGGGAGGGGAGCATGGGGGGGCTTTGGGAGAGATGGCACCTCTCCTGCTGCAGCTGCACGATGGGTGGAAGGATGGATGGATGGATGGATGGCACCTCTCCTCCTGCAGCTGCAGGATGGGTGGATGGATGGAGAGATGGCACCTCTCCTCCTGCAGCTGCAGGATGGGTGGATGGATGGATGGAGGCACTTCTCCTACTGCAGGATGGGTGGATGGAAGGATGGCACCTCTCCTGCTGCAGGATGGATGGGTGGATGGAGAGATGGATGCAGGCACCACACTGGGCAGGGCTGGCAGGAGGAGGGAGGGAGCCAGGCCCTTCAGTTCCCAGCCACTCAGAGCCACACACACACTCAGTCACACCCTCCTTAATTAAGTGCTTATGAGCCAATACACAGTCATAGGAATCCACCTTCATTAAATACTTGTGAGCCAATACACAGTCCCAGTAATCCACCTTCATTACTTAAATGCTCACGAGCCAATACACAGTCACAGGAATCCACTTTCCTGAATTAAATGCTCATGAGCCAATACACAGTCCCAGGAATCCACCTTCATTAATTAAATGCTCACGAGCCAATACACAGTCCCAGGAATCCACCTTCATTACTTAAATGCTCATGAGCCAATACACAGTCAGGAATCAGAGTCCTGTGTTTAAACTGGCCATTTACCATGAGGAACCAAAGGGGACAATGGAAAATCACCAGCACGATGCTTTTACATGTTGCAAATGTTGCAACATCAAAAAAATATAGACCAAGATGTAAACAAACACTTTCACCCCTGAGTGATAATTAGAAAAGAATCAGCTTACAAATGACTTCATATTCCTAATAAACATTCAGATTACAACTGGATCCAGTCTCAAGTGATCCCCCGTGCTCTCACAAATAAGAGAAGGGGTCATACTACAGATTTCAAAGCAGCAGCATTAAAGTGTCTGCAAACTCCCCTTGTCTCCCACAAGGGAAAAACAAGTAACATCTTAAACAGCCACATAAAGATCAATTACTACTGCCATAAACGGCCAGTGTGAAGCTGTACCTGGGTTATTTAATGCTATTAAATAGATAAATATAATGAATAAAATAAAAATAATATTTTACTTAATAACCATGGTATAATTATTAAGTCCTGGTAAGTAACCACATTTCCTCTCGGTCAGAAAATACACAATTTAACTACCAACATTTGTGCATAAAGAGAGAGAAATCCACTTCAGGAATCCCTGCATCTGATCTAAACTAGCTTGGTCATTCATAATGAGAATATTTTCAATTCTGAAGCCCATGGATTATCTGAAAAAACAAAAAAGCCTGTGATATTCAGGAGCCCTGTGGGCCCCCAGCACAAGTGGACACACCGATGCTTTGCATCTTCCTCCCACTGCTGTAATGCTGATTCCCTGATTCCTGACAGCCCCTCTGCCAGTTATGTAGCCCCTTCGGTCTGCTCTGATTTAACACGGGCTGACAATCACGGGACCTAGTTTTAATGGATGCACATTACCATCAAGGCAGGGGTTATATGAACCTTTTTTCCCCTCTGTATAAAATCTATGTCCACTTTGATTCTTTTTGTATTATAGAAATCTCATGGGGATCTCCCCAGTGTCCACCATTGACATAAATCAGGCTTGGATTTGCTAAAACATTCTGACTTTTAGAAACAGCATAAGAGATTCTTCCCATTTCCTTCACCCTTTCTTATCAAAGCCAAAGCTGATTTTTAAAGGCATTCTGTGCAATCATTTAAATCAAGGTTCAATTCAAATTCATTTTGAAGCAGGTACTTAAAAAAAAAAAAATCAATCTAGAGCTGCAGAGGGGGTTAGGAGCCTTGCCTGTTCCTCCACCATATGGTCTGGGGTGAAGTGCACAGGCCAGACCCACCTTCTGCTCCCAAAGCCGTCGTGGCAGAGGTTGGAAAACTGAGCCAGAAGCGTCTGTGGAGTGTCCTTAAGAAGCCATTGACAAAACCTTCCCTGGAAATAGAGGGTTCCCTAAGCCCTCAGCCTCAAGGAACAGGCTCTGCTGGTCCTCATCTCTTACCTCCTACTAATAAAGCTGCCATTAAAAGTAACAGAAGCTGCTCCTCCAGTGTCTCGATGTCACCTTAGGAAGAGCTACGTAATTCACGCAGCACTGGCTTCTGGATCTGAGCAAGCTGAAGGGCTTTGACTGCCCAGCTAAGTACAAAGAGCCAAATATTTTGGCATTGACTGAAATTCAGTGTTTTCCACGTGGAAGAATTTCCTAATCCTGCCAATCAGAATTCAGCTATGGCAAACTAGTTCCCCTGTAAATTAAACCCACCAAGATCATCACAGGCAATAACCCATAATGTAGGAAGTACCTGGAGTAAATGTTACAAGTACTTTGCTAGACATATATGTTCTTCTCAAAGCATCTTCCACATACCTACAAATCACAGAACACGTACAAAAAAATCTTCTCAGTTATAATGGGAGATTCAGAAAATCCCATACTTTTGCAGCTACAGCTCAGTAATTGCTTCTTTACTGTATCAAGTGTATTGAGTCACAAAACACTGACTAGGTTTAAGGAAGTCACATGAAATTCTCTTTTTTCAGTCACACTTCTAACACTGATCATTTGAAAACATCTCATTTGAATTTACTGGACTGTACAGCATCATTCCTCTCCAAAATCTGAAAAGATAACAGAATATTTGGTTCCTGGAAGTTCAACTACAGTCTTGATCATGCCGAGCCATTTAACGATATTTTAGTCATCTAAAGATTTTGTGTATTTAAACAATTATGTGACCAGCGCATTGTTTATGTTTTTAAAAGGGAAAAAAAAGTGGGTTACCCTTTGCATATTTAAGAAATGAAGATTCAAAGCGTGAAAGGAACAACATGGAGATTTCAGGGGATATTATACATGGTGCTGGCCCAACTGTGCAGCAATGGAAGTCCCCTGGGTTGAGACAAGGACAGGCAGAGCTCACTCAGCAACCACCCCGACCCACGCTCAGCTCGCAGTGTCTGCAGGGTTGTTGCCCTCCCATATCCTCACTGCCCTCTCCCTCTGCAGTTGCTGCTGTGCAGCTTTCCCTCTTGCTGAGCGTGCCACCCCAGAGGGAGCATCCCCAGGGCCGGAGGGCTCAGCGCTGGCAGCAGAGCCCACCTCGCACCTTGCCAAGCTGGCACCAGCTCCATCCCCACACACAGGGGCAGCCCCCAGACCAAACCCCTGTCCCCCCACCCCACAGGGGAGCAGAAGCACATCTCACTAATCCTGCATTAAGACAGTGCAGCAGACACAGTGGAGAACCCAAAGTGCCCGTTCTGCTGCTGTTCCAGGAGACAGCCCGAGCCCAGCGCGGGGATTACACTGAGCTCTCTGTGTGCTGCTTGGCAGCAGCTATTTCTGAGAGAGCAGGGGGAGGAAAGAATATCCACTCCCCTCACTTCCTTCTGTGAATGCCCATTTCCCATGTGTTTGGGGAAAGCATGTGCTCAAACAATCTGGAATGTTGACAGGAACAATTCTGCGGCACAGCTCCACTACACAAATTATTTTTAATATCACAAGAAAAAAGAAAGGCTTTTCTCAGAGAACACTGCATTCTCAAAGGCAGTTCAAGGTCTCGTTCCTGGTATTGTATTTACTGTCACATAGTTTCATATTATTTACTATAACAACTCAGTATCTACTTAAGATATGACATCCTCAAAGGCTCTGCAAAGAGCTCTATCCTCTGAGGCAGGAAAGGGTAAATAATCCTATTTACAGCCAGACTTCCAAAAGTCTTTAGCCTATTCCTGTGTCAGATGACTCAACTACAGTGCTTCAAGTTTTTCCTCCAGATTTTACATGTTTAAGAAAATAGGGAAGACTGTTCCATCCAGCACACTCTTTCAAGCCTGTGATCAAACAGCCTCGTTACATCCAGGCGAGTTTAAATGACACTATAAATAGAAGCAGGTTTTGTGCTTTCTTAATACATAAAACACTAGGTGCCACTAAAAGCAGATACATTGGAAATAATTCCTTTTATTTGATAGTTCTTAGTTTGCACATAAGCTATTTTTTTAAAGGTCTTTACAGCATAATTAGTGTTACTCCATTGTAACTTCCACTATATCCATTTCCTACCAAAAAAAACCCCAAAAAGTAATTTCTCAATGATGAGAACCCCATACACCCCAAAAGTGAAAAAAGCAAGTGGACTCCCTCATTAGCATTCTAAGAAGCTATCTGATGCCACCACACCTGAAGAGATCACAATAATATGAAAAAACCCAAACAATTTTATTGTCCCCCTTAGAGTCACAGCCTTCAAGGTGAGCTGGGGCTGAAGAAGCTCTCCCAGCCCAGAGTGCAGGTGTCTCACCACATCTGTCTCACCAGAGAGGATGTCTGAGAAAGGTGCTCAGTCCTGGTGAACAGCAGGTAACACAAGCGCCACCTGTATGCAAAGGCCTCCAATATGCAGAAACATTATGAATTTGTGGTCATTATATGGTTTTCTCTACCAATCCCTCAGGAAGTCAGCTTGGACAGAACCTATTCCAACATTTTTGAGAGTCTGGAAATGAGTCCATTGGTAAGGAGTTCCCCAAGTTCCATTTCCACAGAGCTCTGCTCCTTACCATTGTGTCTATAAATATATATATATGCAGTGTTTGCCTGCAGTGCCAGCTGCACAGACTTGCCCCACGTTTCCACATCACTGTTCAACATCTCTTTAATCTCCATCATTCCTTTGCACCGAATCTTGAACCACACCGATTTCCCCCGCCAGAAATCATAGCAGGGACAACAACAAAATCAGATTTTGCCGTGAACGGACTTAAATTGATTTTTCAGGGGATTTAGAGAAGTAATTCCCCTGGCACCTAGTACAAATCCTTGCCAATAATTAGGGCTGTAATAAGAACAAGCTGTTCTCTTCAAGGTGCAATCCAAAAGAGGAAAACACTTGTCCTCAGGAGGCCAAACCTGGTTGTGCAGGTCCCTTTGCCCTGTGCCAGCACCTGAGAGAGGAACTCTGTTTGCCTGGTCCCACTGCCCTGCCCAGCTGGGCCCCAAAGGGAACTGGAGGAAGGGGTGCCCACCAGATAACCCCACACATCCCTGCAGTGCTGCTGTCAACATCTTCCCTAGCACGAGTTCTGCCACACACATTCCAAACCACTCTTCATTTACATTTCCAGTCAACTCTCGTTTACTTACGTGAGACAGCAGGTTCTTTTATTACCCTGGTATGACAATATAGAACCATCTAAAGGTTTGAGTTGGAACCTTAAAGATAATCTAGTTCCACTCTCCCTGCTGCAGCCAGGGGAAAAGGGAACCAGTCCCTGGGTGTGCCTGAACCACCAACCTTGCAGTTAATAGCCAGTGTTTCATCATTTCTGCTAACAATTGCTCTCAGGCCATATTATAGTCATTGTGTGTTCTGGCTGGCTAATGATTTAATGGCTAATAGCCAGTAAAGGAGTGATTTTCCACCAGTGCAACATTCTAGCAACAAGTTATAAAAAGACCCAAGAAACTGAAATGCAAAGGAGACTGCCAAGCATGTATTTAGGAGTGGGAGTAATTCCAGAATGAGATCCTTACTGACTAATACTTGCCCATTCAGAAACTGAACAGCTTTCAGAACCACCTTAATTAGAAGGGAAGATGGATTAAAGTACAATCTCTCAAATAAGAATTTCACTTCACAGAGGAAATCAAAATGTTTTTTCCTCTTTAGCTGTAAGCATTCATTACCAATGTCGAGTAGAATAGCTCATTTTTTAGCTGTAAATATGAAAAGTCCTGGAAGGATCATCTCATTAACTACTTACTCACAGAAGACCAAAATAAAATAAAATAAAATAAAGAAATGCTGCTACTTAAGGGATATTTGTGAGAATACTGTTGGCTGGTGAGTGAGAGCTGAATTTCACAACTCATAGGTCATTGGGATTAAAACATTGTGAGTGCAGGATTTTTGTCACTAAACTCATGACCTGGGAATCATCCCTCTGCACACCTGCTGAATTAGAACAAAATGTGACAATCAATGCTTTTCATCTAACAGACACTGTGAGTTTGTGTGTGTGTCCATCCAAAAGTTACCTAATTGCTATTTTTTATTTTTAACAAAGGCACATTTCATTTGTGCTTGGTCTAAGTTTATCTGTACAAAGTATAAAAGGTTCACTTATAAGGAGTGTGAGAGCAAGAAACCAAAATAGGCTCTAGGAAACATAAAGGAAAAGTGGTGGGTGCTCTCAAGGACAGAAGAGTGGCACCTGAACGCTGCTGACACACAACTGTGATGGAAATAATTTGAGAAGAAACACAATCCCACCTCTTACTACAGTTCCTCTCTAGTTAAGATTCACTTCACCAATAAATCTCCCCCTTCAGGTACCTACATCTACAGCGCTTTCCACAAGGAGGAACTTCTGTTCTCCACTCTCATTATAACACAGCTTGTTAAAGACCATTGAATGTGATGTCAAAACTGGGGCTTGCTGGTCTGAGTGCCACTGGAGTCCCAGCCCTGTGAGCGAGTCCCACGTGCAGCACAGACCTTGCCCAGCCACTGCTGCTGAGCCCTGCCTGGATTTGCTTCCACGAAAGGCTGGGTTGTGTTCCAGTGACTCTCCCAGCTGTACAGCTGCTGTCCCTGGACACAACCAGCCCCATGGCTCTGTCAGCTCCACCACTGCCTCACTCAGCAGCTATTACAGCACAGGAAACATGACTGCCTTAATGCAGGATAGCAAGTGTTTCCAAAAGCTCTGTTGGTATTTCTGACTGCACTCCCAGAGGTGAGTAGATACTTTCTCTTTTACCATCAAACCCCAAATTCAGTTTCCCATTTCTGAGCAATTCATGCAAACTTGGGGGCAGGGAAGGGGAATCCCTGCTGATCCCTGGAAAATGAGCTGTAAAGCAGCCTTGGCTTATTCTCATCTTTAGGTAGTGCCCAGAAGCATTTGGTTTAAGTACCATGAAGGTTTGCATATATTCCTGGCCTTGTCACTGACCTGGGACACAGATACACAGCCTTTCCATGGCAGGCTTACTCTTTGGGTACAAACCAGAAGCCACTTGGTGTTGCAGTCCCAGACAACGTGGTGCTTGGCAGGTGGTGTCAGATCCCAGCTGCACCATTAGAGGTCCTTATTGGTAACATTCCCACAAGGCTCCAGCAGGGTTCACTGACATTCTCAGGGGAATTTTATCTTGTGTAGACCCTGACAGAAATTCCTTTGTGGGAAGAAGGCTGGGAGCTTGTGAGATGCATAACTCGAACATCGGCACCCCAAGAAGGAGTGCTTCATCAGCCACTTTACCTCATTCTCCCCTCCAACTGCAGCAGAAACCCTTCTTTGGTGCCATAAGGATATTAGACATTAGCAAGGGCTCCACTGGGATTCACAGTATGTGAGAGTTAGGTAATTTCAACTCTTTATGAGTGAATATTATAACAAGATAATGTCAGGACAGAGCATCTATCTGCAGGGAAGAGACTGGAAGAAGGCCAAGATTTCAAGGTAACACAGGAGAGGAGGGTTATAAACATAGTGGGGAGAGGGGTGGAAAGAAAAAAAAAAAGGAAAAAGGACAAGATGAGGGAAGAAGAAAAACACAAGAATAATGACTCCAAAACTTTTTCTGGGTCTGTACTTCCCTGTTCAGAGGCACACAGCTGAGACAATGCAGCTGGCTCTGTGACAAATGTGGAAAAATAAGCCAATTTGAGCTGGTTGTTAGCAGTCGGAGCACAGCGTCTCAGATAAATGAGTGTCTGCCTCAGGTATGGCAGCAGATCTTCCTGAACCATTCCTGAGAGATTTGCCAGGATTGCAGCAGCCTTTAGCCATCAAAAGCAGCAAGAAAGTTCTCTTCAATCTCCCATCCCTGTGGTAAAAGGTGACCTTGGAGCAGGATTTTTCTTCTTCTTCCTGCCCTCTGCTCCCCATGCCAGCTCCATCCTTCCTCCTGTCTTAGAGCTAGACATGTTGTCTTATTTAACAGCAGCTAAACCCAACACTTTCCCCAGCACAGTTGCTCCAAGTGAGCTGTGTGGGTTGTCACACCTCCAACTGTATCACTGTGTCTAACTCCAGTGGTATTTTCAGCCTGCTCCGATGTTTGCCAGGAGTCCCAGTTTGGCTCCGGCGCTCTCGGCTCTGTCCTCAGCTGAGCCAGCAGAGAAGGGCCCATGCAGTGCCTGTGCCTGCTCCCTTCCCAGCCATCACAGGCACTCAGGCACCTTCCTCCCCCAATATTCACCTCAAATATTTCACCTGCTGATGCTGCTCCACCTACTGCTTCCCCCTGCCACCTTGAAAAACAAACACATAAAATCCACGAAGAAGGTGCAAATAAAAACAGCTGCCATAATAGCTCACCCACCCTTGCCTTCCAAGTCTTACCAAGTAAGAACAACCTCTTTAGCTAATTTCCTAATTTTACAGTAAAAGGAACCACACAGAGCAATCCTTGCCAAGGGCTGAGGAAGAAGGCTGGAAAGAAAAATATAGAAGGAATTAGGAAGGACCAAGGCGGAAAAAAAAAAAAAAAAGGCATAAAACTCCCTTAAATTCTGAGAGAAAGGAAAGGACCTGACAATTCCACTCAAAGAGGAAACAGAGCCAGGGGCTTGCTGACCATCTCTGACCAAGCCCGTGGGGCTTGGAAGTTTCTCTCAAGAGCCCAAACTTGCCCAGGAGAGAGGTGGCTGCGTGGACAGGAGGACAGGTGCGGGTGGGAGAGTGGGCAGGCGCCCACAGCGAGGCTCCTCCTGGAACACTCCCTATCCAAACCCTCCCTCTGCTCCCACACCGCACTGTGGTTTCCCCTGTAAACACTCGTATCACCACATCACACCGAATGGAGTGTGCTATTTTCAAGCAATAAAACAGTACGATTGCCATGGCAATAACAGGGAGCTTGGCAAAGCTCTTTGATAGCCTTGGCCTGGTGAGAAAGTTTTTGAGAAAAATATGACATAATTGAATCTCTCACCACTAAGATACTGGAGAACTCTCCACATGACCTAGCGTGTTTACCTGCAGGCTCAGGACCCTCTGACTTGGAGATGTGCACCTCAGAAACTTATTTACTGATGGTAAGATGCACTGGAGCCGCTCCCTGTACCAGCCTAAGGTGAGGAATGCCAGCCCCAATGAGCTGACAATACCAATTCACAGGCAAAATGTTTGGCCCTTCCAATGGAGTCCAAGCTGCTCGGGGGATGGCCCAGACCACATTTCTGTGGGTTACTGGGATTTGGCACACATGTGTCACTTTAACCTGGCACTCCCAATGTCCCCAATGCCAGCCAGCTTCTAAACCCCTGCTCCCAACAGGTGGGCTTCACGTGTTGGAGAAACACCACCCCAGCTGGATGTGGGGCTGAGACAGGCACAGGGCAGGTGATGCCCCCATGGCCACCCAGCACACCACTGACCAAGGCACCACCAGCAGCCCCGATCTCCTGACCCTGCACTCTTCTCGCAGCAGCCCTGAACCCCACAAGAGGCAAAAAGAACCTTAAATCACTTGGAGATGACCTACAAATGATCCATGCTTAAACAAAAAGTGATTCATGCGGAGATCTGCTTTTAGAAATATACAGGCTTGTTCTCCTCTTTAATTTTTCCTTCAGCTTCTGAGAAGACTTCAGCAAGCTCAGCCTTATGGGACAGGGATTGGCTTGTGGCCATAGATTTCACACTTGGTTTCATGAGCAAAATCTGAACAGGCCTTGATTGCAAAGGCCATTGGTGAGCAGCTGAGCTGCAGATGGAATTCTGGGGAGGGCAAGAGAGGTAAGAATTTAAAAAAAAAAAAAAAAAAAGACATTTATCAAATATTTAGAAATGCTTAAGAGACTGAAAAAGCAACTTCCTGTATCACATTTAATGTTGCAAACCATTTAGCAGCTGGAATAGCAACCCTCTGGTGTTAAGAGTTAATATGTTTGTGCCACTTGACTGATGGAAAATGTGTAAAACACATGAAATCTGTAGAGGTCTTTTACAGGAAAGAAAAATAACTTTCCAGAAGTAGTGTTTTAGTGCGGTGGTTTTTTCAGTATTTTGTAAAAATAAAGCCTGACAGAATGGTAATGACATTAGCCACACATTAGTTTCCAAACGTTAAATAAACTCCCTTCCAAGAGCAAGATCAGCAGTAACTCAGCAGTTTCATTTCAGAGGGGCTTATGCAATCACCTCGGGTTCTGATCCACACAGGCACTTGCCTTGCAAGCATTTACTGAAGCACCAAAGCCCCATGTCTCAGAGTCGAGTTACCAACCAAACAACAGTTTAAATTCATCAAAAGCAGGCATTACGTTTAATGGGATTTCAATTAGTGATGGACCCAAATCCAAGCCCTACAATCCTCTCAAAATGTAAACAAGCCTACAAACCCACAACCAGGCCTGTCCCATGTCGAGATCAGAACCAAGTTAAACAAACAACAAAACTAAATCTTGCCTTTTTTTTCCAGGTCTGAACAAGTCTCAAGGCCAAAAATCTTTGCAGCTCTCACAGGCATATCACAGAAAACAGCAGAGGGGGGAAAAAAATGAAAATAAAAGAACAAGGGTGTGTAGAATGAAATGAAGAACCAACCAAGTCTAATGTGCACAGTGACAGGCACTTGGTACACAGGCAGCATCAGGGATGGGTATTGGTGTCCCAGGACCTCGGGGCTCTGGATCCCTCCATTAACAGGAGAACACTCCAACCTTCTGTTTGTAGCCCACTTTTGCATTTGGCCACACAAGGAGACACGTCCATGCAAAAATCAAACCCGTAAGAGAGCTTATGGATAACGAGACTTGTGGGCAGGGAACTAACAGATGGAGGAACCAAACAATCTGATTTAAAAAAGACAAAACTCCCTTATAATAGGATGGAGCTGCAGGGGTGTAGAAGAGAATTCAGAAATAGAGATGCTGAACGAGTAGGCACAGCCGTGGTTGGTGCTGCCAAAAGGTGTGTCCAGACCCCTCCCAGAGCCCCTTTGTGCTCTCCCAGACACCAGAGGAATCCTGAGACAGCAATCCAAGCCAGAATCCTCCAAAGGATTTGGGGTTAGCAACCAGGAGGACAATACATGTTCTCTGAGTCATGGAAACACCTTGTGAATTTTAAAGCAAACACAAAGAAAGAAATTAATTTACTGTTCTAGAGATAAAATTACTGACTTCTGTGTCAAAAGCGCTTTGTTTTTCTGACCAATTTTGTGTCCAAAGCTTTAATGAAAAATATTTAACGTGCCTGACAGACACATATTCTCCACTGTTAAAGTTACAGCCCCATAGTACAGACACGAGTTATTAGGTGGAAATTATGGGATCTCAGTGGTATTTCTGCCACATGGCAGGCTTTATTTTGTTTAATTTAACAATAAACTCATTATATTAACTGAATTCAATAGGAACAGCAGGGGGAATCCTGTTAATTTCATCTTGAACATCAGAGAGCCTCTGAATGTGCTAAAAGAATAAACACAGAAGGAAAGAGAGAAATGGTTTCGTAAAAGGGAAGGAAGTTTCCATTTCCTCAGAAAGCTCATACTGAATTTAAAATGACTATGTCTGATTTGATATTAACTGGCTTAGACATATGGTTACTGTTTGAGACAGGATACTGGGCTTGATTTGACCTAGTAGAGCCTTTGTTACATATTTATTTTTTTTTTTAGTGTGGAGAAATCCTATATAGCGATTGCCATAAAGAAGCACCCCCCTTTACTCCTGGTTAGCACATGGCTAATATCAGCAATGCTCTTCCTCCTCCCCCTTCAAATGTGGAAAGCAAAACCAGCCTCCTGCAGGTCACAGCTCAGACAGCAGCTACTGGCCCATCCCACTGGTCTCCTCCTTCGCTACCAGTGGCAAAGCCTCTGCTGAAACCCAAAATTCTGGTCTTAAATGAACTTCACAAAGATTACAGCAAGCTCCACTGGTTTCTGTATTGGAAGAGCACCTTGGAGCCCTTGACAATCCTTCCTCCACCTCTATTTTATTCACCTGTTCAAGGAACCTGCCACTCCCTGCAGGGAGCTGTGGCAACAAGGCAAACAGGCATACCTCGATGCCTTACAATGCTGTCCCTGAGCAGATCCAAGAGAGACACTGGGAAACAGAGAATAAACATCCATATTTATCACTTATGTAGGTACTTCATCTGCTTCATATAGGTGGCAACAGCTGATCCCTGAACACCATGGGGATCCAAACGCTTGGACTCGCACTCCTGAATCAGCAACAGAGAGTGGTGTGAAAGGTGGGGGGTGCCAGGGTGAAGAGCAGATGGGATTATGCTTTGTGATGAAAAGTCACATTCCAGAACAGCAACGGGGAGGGTTGGGGGTGGGGAGGGGGGAATTTAAAAAAAGGCCATTTCCTGCCGCACATACAGTTACCCTAAAACAGGAGCAGAAGCCAATGCCACTACTGATGCTTGTCTCAGCCATGGCCATCAGCAGCCTGTACCTGCCTGCCCCACTAATGTCAGCACAGAGTCCAGACCTCGGGAGATTTTGGCTATGGGTGTAGTGCAGGTGATCCAAAGATACATTTATAGACCAGTGAGGATCACAAGTTCTGCAGGTTTTTAACAACTGACAGACTCACCCCAAATTATATTCTCAAAATGGAAATTTAATCAACAAAGATGATTAATTGCGTAAGAAATTGCTGTTGTCCTATCTGCACACGCACACCTGCAACAAACAACAGTATAAGGGGTTCCATGTAAGTTGGAGACCTGCTCATTGTCCTTTTGGAGTGAAATTCAAGCTAACTTTGAGAACAGATAATACCGGATGGAAGAAAAGAGACTACCTGTGCTAGACCCTGGATTAACCATTAATCTTGGGAGATATACAGACATCATAAGTAGTTTGTTTAAATCTTTTGCAATATTCAACATAAGGAATTCAGCTGTGAGTTTTCATGGATTTGAGACCGGAAGACAACACTTGGCAGCAGCCAATCCAAACAGCTCTCAGAAGGGCGAGCTTAAGGGCTCCAGGCATCGCTGAGCACATCACTGCAATTAACTGCAAAACACAGCAATGGGTTTTTTCCCCATGCATTGTGGGCATCTACTAATTAAGCCTCAATAAAGCCACAGAAGCCATGGTGAGAAAAGTATTATTTACACATTTTCCAGTAGCAGAAAGGGAGACACAGACAGGTTATGAGCCCGGCACAGTCACGTATCAATCTGGTCACAGAGCTATTAACAGACGCCTGCATTTCCAAGCCCTGTTCTCCCCTGCTCCCTTGGCACAGAACACCACTGCTCCCAGCTTCTCATTTTGGGTGGAAGGCATTTTTGAGAAGGTGCTACCGAGTACAAAAAAAAAAAAAGAGGCATTGGTAAGCAGGGCTGTTCTGTGAGCCAAAGAGAAGGGTCTCACCTCCTGCAGCCTGCAGGTACAGCCAGCCTTGTCCTTTGAGTCCAGATGCACGGGCTGCTGAAGAAAGGCTGGGCAGAACCAAGTGACTCCAGCACACTGTGCACAGTGGGGCTTGAGGGAGGGCAGGGAAAGGGGCAGAGAGCAGGGAGGAAGAACACTGACACTAGGACAGAAGAGGAACAGAGGCAAACCCCCAGTGTCCAGTGGAACAAGCTTTGTACTTACTGTCCTCTGTAACTCTAAAAATCTCAAAGTCTCATGATACCACTCAAAGAACATACTCCCTCATTCTAAGGTTTTTCACACACACACACAAAAAAAAGTTTCCAAAGGGTTGTTTCTACCTGCAGCAGGAGCAAACCCCAAAACTCATGACAGCTGGATTATGAAACTTCATTGTAGGAAACCACACGTGCTTAGGAAATCTGGGCACATTAATTCTGAAAAGAAATCATCCAACAGGACAGAAATACATACGAAACACTGGTAGTTTATGGAAGGTACAGAATATATAACTGCTTATCCTTTTACACAGAAAAGAGCACAAGGAGACCCAGCTGAACACACAGAACAGCTGGCAGAACTCACTGCCCCAGGTCAGCCCAAAGGCCAAGAGATCAGGATGAACTCTGGGCTGTTGTACAGACAATTAATACAGCCCCTGACAGCAGGGTGAGATGAACTGTTGTGCTGTGCAGGGTTCTTGTATCTGTTCCTGAAATGGTGCTGTCACAGACAAACAGATGGACCAGTGACCTGATCCAATGCATTTTCATCACACCACACTGACCCAAGGCAGGAACACCAGATGATTGGGAAGGCAAGGAAGACAAACGTGTTTTCCTCCTTTGCCCAGAGTTTCCCTCCCCTATTTCCTGCTGCCACACAATGTTTACTTGCTCGTGATATTTCACCCTGCTGTGCCTTTGGGCAATCTGTGCACTCTTCATCTGCACTGCCAAGGAATTCCACACTGCCTTCCCTCGGGGCAAGCACACCACAGCCCCTTTGTGCATGGCCATGTCCCCAGCCCTGGACAGCCCAGGACCTGCAGGATCCTCCTTGGCAGGTGTCACAGGACAAAACGTGCGAGTTTTGCAACCCTTCTGAATGTCTCACAGGCACTCACTTCATAACACACAAGAAAACCACCTATTTTTCTTCCCTATTTCCAAGATTTTCTTCCGTCTTGTAAATGACCTATTGTATTCATACCTGTATTGACAGTGTTTCTTGACAGAGCAAAGATTAATTTGCTGTTAAACATGGAAGACGTAACATCCATTAACAGAGAAAATATAAAGGCAAAGAAGAATCTCCACTATTTTAAGGAGCAAAACCACATTATTTTTTATTTCTTGTTTTGTAGAGTGAGCTGGTGACCTTTTCTCCTCCTCAAGGCTACTTCTGCTTCTGAATAATCCTGGATACCTGCAAATGCCTCAGCAAGCATTAGTCAGGACATTTGTTTGGAAAAGGCCCTGGGCCAATGCAAGGTGCAAGGATCGAGCAGAGTTCTTACGAGCCAGCTCCAAAGTGATCTTAATAAACTAATGCATACACCAAAACCAGGGGTGAAAAGCACAAGTAAATTAACTGTGGTGCTAAAAGCCTCGGACTGTTGAATTCTGAACAACTCTATTTGTATTCCCTTCACCACAGTTCCTGTCTTTTTTTTAGGTAACAGGATAAAATTCACCTTAAAATTATTACAAGGCCTTTTTCAAAGCTTAAAGCCTATAGAAGAACCATAAGACTAAATACAGACTATCAAGATAGGGTGAATAGAAGTAGATTTAAAAAGCCAATGCATCCATCTCTGTTTGGAGCCCATAAGTGATCTACAGGGCAGAATCTGACCATGATCCTATTTTGCCAGTGTTGCTTTGTATTTTGATAGATTTGCTGACACCCTTTGAAAGACACACCTACAGCAGGTCAGAGCATGATGAAGAGTTTATTAGTTTATTAATTTGCAGAACTGAAAGGAAAAGAAGTAAAAGCAAGCAGATCAATCAACACATGAACTGCAGATACTGCTAGCTTGCTTCCCTGGGAGCTTTTTAGTAAGAACATCTCCCTGTGCAACTGCTGTGTGCTACGACCCAAAAAACGTTCAGAGGCTTTACCTGAGTGACCAACATGCAATAAACTCACAGTGCTCACGTTTCCTGAGCACTGTTTTGTAAGTCACTTCCTCTCAAAGTTAAATTTTAGAGTGATTTGTTTTTGAACCCAAATCTCCATCGCTAAACATGGACCAACTCCGAGCATTAAACAGCTAAAAGTAGAAAACAGCTTTATAAAACCTCCCTGTTTCAACTGATTTCTAAAATACTCCCTGACTGGTAATGCACAGGCTGTCAAGTATTTTACAGATTCCCAGCTTAGCCTGCTTCTCTCGTTTCAGAGCATAAATTTAAGCACAAATCATTGTGGAGATTTCTTTCCTTTCCATTCCAGCTCTACTAGATGCACTGTCTTGCAGTCCCCCTCCACAGACACATTCATCCCCAGCTCTCAGAGATCTGCATGCTGGAGAGACTGACTGAATACACTACAAATTTAATTTTTCACCCAGTATTAGGAGCACATCAGGCTGCATTAGAGGCAATATGCTAAAGAACACTGAGCACCTATTTGACAAGCCATATGGTAATTGCCCAAAGGTCAGAGTAACTATTTTGGAAAAATGTAGTTCTCTATTTAAATGAGTAACAGCCAAGCAATGCAATTATGAAATAATGGCAGCATTCCCAAAGGATCTCTATACTGTGCATGACACGAATACAAAAGATTCACGAGATTTTGTGCTTAATTTCTCACAATTTCAAAATATTGCCCTTTAAAAGTTAATAGCAATTCTTGAAACATGCACTAAGAGAACATATGCCACCATATTTCCAACATTTGGGAGCGCATGTGCTACAGCAACAACAACATTGCTTTGCTATTAAATGCCAAGGGCTGTTTAGTGCTGAATCCAAATAAAACCCACTGATTGCAGTAAGAACAGCGGTTCTCACTCCAAAAGAGCCATGTGACATTGAAAGACGTTATGTGTCATTTACCAAAACTGCAAGAAGATGATCTGATTTCATTACAGGCCAGTCCAGACCGGGCTAAATCCAAAGCTAGCTCAGGTTGCCCAGGGCCACCACGATGGCCACAGAACCCCTTGACAACTGAGGTTGGAAGGGATCTTTCCTTCTCTCCCATATATTCCATCTCTCCCTAGAAAGACTTCCAAAGACCTTAATGGCAAAAATGTTGAAGTCTTCAGGCAGCTCCTGGGCATCACCCCATCCTCTAGTCGGGGGAATTCATTACCAGTTCTTAAATCCTGCACCACAGTCTGAATTTGTACTTCTCACCCTGCCGGGCAGCACTAACACATGGGAAGGGCAGAAGAAGGCAAAGCAGGTATCCACTCACACATGGCACCTGCCTGAGTCTGCTGACAGGCTGAAACAATATTTGCACACTGTGAAGGGCCTAATTGGCTTCAGGGGTTTGCTAAAATGGATCTGTAAGGATGGCACTTTAAATGCCAGTGTAACTCATTATTTATAGCCGATATCATCAGCTATAGCCAACTCATGGTAACTAATCATCCAGAAAAACTCTCCAGGTGACAAACCCCACAATTATTTGGTATTTATATGTACTGAGAAACAGAAACCCGAAAGCCACTCATTTCCTTCCTGACAAATGTACAGCGCAGTTAAGCTTTGGTAGTACAAAGGAAAAAGAGCAGTGCAATCAAAATAAATTCTAATCATCAATTATACATAGAGCATTCTGTGTTGGATTCAAACCTCTCAGTTGTTTACTGTGGGAATTTCCTTTCCTTTTCCCTCTCCTTTTTGTGCTTAATCTGGAAGATTTTCATTAGTAAAACATTAATTTTTTATGCTCCATTTTCTGCATTCTTCTCTTATGTTTTAGTTTCTCATCATTTAAGACGAGCAGTATCTACAGTCACCCTCCAGCTTTTTCAACCCTCACAGAATAGGTTATAAGCAACACATTCATTATCATCATCCAGATAATTAGAATGTCTGTCTGTAAATATAAAAGCAGAAATGTTACCTCAGAAGAGCACTCTCCAAGGAGGGGCCACTTCAGAGTTCATGGGATTTGAAACTAAGCTCATATTTTACCAAGTAGATATGAAAATCATTTTCAGAACTTATTTTTACAGAATTCATATGGTGCAGAAAGCCCTTACAGAAAAGCTGCTCTGACAGCCTTTTGTCTGAAAGGGGCCTCTATGGAAAAAGCTCTTTGATTGCTTTGGATGAGGTGACGTTATAAAAAAATGGGAATGTCAGGAAGCACAAAGTTAATATAAAATTAAATTACCTAAACACAACGTAGGTTTGTGAGTTTTTTTCGGGAGCAAATTTCGCCTGTTTTGAGGCAAGTTTTCCCACAGCCCCAGGTGAGCTGAGATCCAGGAGCTGAGACCAGACTCCCATCATCTTTGTGCTGTCCTAAACTTGGAATGGCAAAGCAGGTCTCACGTACCTCGTGCATGTGCTGTACCATCTTCAGAGAACCTGAAGCACAGCACAGAGAGGGGAGAAGGAAAGAACCAACTTCTAAACAGGCAAAATTCTTTGACTTTGCTTCAATAGTTGTGAAGTCTTTACCTTGCTGAGCATCTTTACCTGCATGTGCTTTTCAAGGTGTAAACAATCTCATCCCTGACAGCCCAAAGCACTTACTGTCCACATTATCAGGACTATTAACAAGCAATGTGTGTGATTTCACAAAGGCCCTGCCTGGACAGGATCTCAGCTGGTTGAGCTGCCCAGGACACTGCCAGGAGCTGCCATGGCCATCCCTGCTGCTGCCCCAGCAGCACAGTGCTCGAAGCAGTGCTGGTCCCCTGCAGGTCACCTGGCAGCTCAGCCAGCCCCACACTGCTGTCCCACAGCGTGGCAGCTCCTGGCTCCTCAGGTGAGCCCAGCAGGGCTCAGGGTGCAGAGGAAACACTCAAGACACTCCTGACAGCAGGTTTAAGAGGCTGCATGCTTTAGAAACCCTTTCCATTTAGCTGGGACCGCTGCAGAAGGGAGGACTCCTTCTGTTCCCGACCTAACAGAGGAACACTTGTTTCCACAGCATCTGACCAAGGCAGTGGACAAAGGCCAGTTAACTACAATATTGCAAAATCAAATCCTTAATTCATCAGCTTGCCAACTTGCCAAACCTCAGCTGCCTGTGATGTCTACAAAGATGAAAGCAGACAGATAAGTAAATGCAAAGAAGTAAAATTATTTGCCTGTAGATGAGAGATTGTAGATTTTATTCATCCTTCTTGATTTTTTCTTATTACTTAACCACCGAGACGTAAATTAACATTTGACTCTGCTACTTCATACAACTCATCTGTAGCATGAAAGTCCGACTCCCAGTTTCCACCTCAGAGAACCAGCTCTGAAGTCTGTCTGAGAAGAACATGCCTCTATCTGATCTGTACCAGCCTAAGCACCAGCTGACTCCAAGCTCTTTTCATGCTTTTTAAAAAGTGTCTGAAGAGGCTTTGACATCATCATGAAATGAGAAATATCGATCCCCCTAAGCAAACAAACAAGCAAGCAGACTGAGCTTTGCCAACTAAAACACAGACACTTCCGCTGGTGTGTTCTTTAAATTGACTATGCAAGATGCAAATCTGCTTCTCATGGACTAAATACTTGGCCTAAGTGTCAACACACAGAGATTCTCTGCCCCGCAAAGTAACTCACTTTGTGTCCTTTGCTGACTTCCTGCCACTAGTAGATTCCTTTTTCAGATTTGAGACCAATGGAATATTGAACAACCAAGTGTGCTTCCACAGGAAAACACCAAAAGGCCCTCAGGATTTCCCATCACTGCCCACTGGCAGCACTTCTGACAATGAATTAGTAATCCAGCTACCTGTTACCTGCCAGAACTGAAATGCAATAACCTCAGCCCTTCCCAGAGATGTGACATTTAGCTGCCACTTAAATTCAGAGTGGGACAAAGCTGAAGTGCCAGAAACAAGTGGCACATCTGGGCGTCCTTTGGGGGACATTTGGGAGCGTTGGAAGAGTTGCACAGTCTTGCACACATTTAAGTTCTAGTTGAAGCAGGAGCTCTAGTCTTTAAGCTCCTCTTGCTTATTTGTTTGTGGGAAATATCCCCACATATTTACCATGCTAAAAAAGAGCCCCAGATCTCTCCGGGCTGCTTGACAAAGTCAGCAGTATGAACCCACATGTTCCTGTATGCTTATTCCCATAACCCCCACCTATTTTGTATGTATATGTATATTGACTGTCAATGGTACTTTGTTAAAATGATTACTGCACACAGCATGGCTAACTTTTAAATGTAAATTGTATGCAAATATATGCAATGCCATCTTTAATGCAGATGTAGCAAAAAGTATTAAGATGTGTAGGGCCTAATTAGGTCCTACATCAAAAACTACATAGAAAAACTTGACTCCAAAGTCTCAGCAAAATAAATGTGAGCTAGAAATCCCAGTGTACACTCCTAGGGAAGCAAGGGGAGTAACTCTTTCCCTTCGACTTGTGAAAGCTGAAGAAGGCAATGAACTCGAATGAACAATTTGTCTGTTATTTCTTCAGACAAAGCACTTTCTTTTAAGCAAGATGCGGATATAATGGCATGGCTTTTTCATTCTCCTCTGTCTCTTAATATTTAAAATGATTAAAGAGAGCCTCAGTTTCTTATCTGGACTGTATAGGAAAATCAGTAGTAGGGACACTAAAAGTCTTGGGCAACGTAAGGCTCAGCCAAAATAAAGGGGGAAGAAACCCCAAGCAAACAAAAAACCAACCCAAAACCACAGCTTATCTTTGCTAAGACAGAGGCTGCTCAACACTGGCCCTGCCAGTGGGACTCGGATTTCTGAATTCATCGGAATAGAAAAGCACTTGCACACAGCAAACTCCAGAGACAATAATCAGCCTCAGGGACCTGCATTATTAATACTGAAATAAATGAGGCAGTTGAGAGCCTACAGCCACTGATCAGGTACATGGCACTGACTGGCATTTCCCCATGTACACACACCCTCTGGCTCCTTCTGGAAAGAGAGGGCAAGTCCTGGCAAGTTCCATGGAGGGCAAGGACCGCACAGAGCAGATTTCAAACAAAAAGGAAACCTGACTTCCATCAAGTCAAAATGAAAGCCAATGAAGACAGACGCGTTTCAAGAAGGGTTCAGGTCTGAGCACTGCCCCAGACTGAAGACAGGTCTAGCTCAGAGAGACCAGAGAAAAGTCTGCCCACAGCCCCTTTCTGGAAAGGGCCAAGTCTGAACTCCAGTCGCTCGTGATCAGCAGTGGAAAAGTAATAAGACCCACTCCACCCTCCAGAAGTACTTGGAGAAAAGCACACACAGCTCTCCAGAAAAAGCATATCCCCTCTTCAGGAAGGAGCTACTACCTTCCCTTCCTGCATCAGTACGTACAAACCTAGAGATGTTCTTGGCCAGCTACAAAGCCAGAGGTTCTCATCTGTGCTCCACCCTACTGTCTCCTCTTTTCTAACACACAGTCGGAATTCTCCTTTAGCTGAGCTGCTTGGAGGCATCTCCCAACCCCACCCCACAGCTGCCCACGACTGTGCCTTTTCCCAGGTCACAGCACGGGGCTGCCATAATTTGGATATTCAAGTGGATTAGAAATCTGCAGAAAATTTTATGCTGCTTGCTTCGCATCTCTAGTGGCAGCACAATTTCTTTGAGGAAAGATGCTGCAAATTATTCACTGTGAAATACAAAGCTTGCTTTTCGTTTTAATTTTGTTCCATTTCTATCTCTGAATTTCCTTTATAGCTATTTTTCCAGCATTATGAGAAAAAAAAAAAAAATAAAAATCCGAGGCACCACGTCAGCCCAGTCCAAGCCAGACATAACATCCTGCGTGTGCTGCCCAGGGTATTATAAAAAATGCCTTTCATTTCTCTCCCCAGCCATGGTTGCAAGGCCCGTTCCCCTCTGCTGCCCATGAGCCAGCAGCGCTTTCCAGCAGGCTGCACACTGGAATTCCTGGGCTCTCACATTCCTCCACACTCCAACATGGCTTACTCATCTCAGAGCCACTGTATTCCTTCCGCCTCCCCAAAACAACAGAGTGGGCGCCTGAACCGGATGCTGCTCCATTTTTATTTTTAATTTTGGAGCTTTCAAAGGTACCAGCAAACCCCCCTGGACCCCTGTGCGGGCACTGCATCCCCAGCAGGGTGGGCAGGCGGCTGGGAGGGGATGCCCACGAAGGATGCTGAGGGTGCAAAGGGAGGCAGAGCTGGGCAAAGGCCCCTTTGGCAGGCCTGGCAGAGGAGAGGAGCGGGCAGAGCAGCCCCAGGAAGCAGCTCTGGAGGGCAGTGAGGGAGCCCCTTCCAGTGGGCTGTGCTGCCTTTGTGCGCACGATCCGCCAGCGCCGGCACCGCAGCACCGTCCTGAGCCTCCTGTTTGAATTAACCAGGCCCAGAGGAGAAAACTTTCAAATTAAACACATTCCTGCAGGATTTCAGGCTCATTGTGTATGCACCAAGGAAACATAACATCCTAAAAATAATACGTATACAGAAAGAAAGCGCATTTTGCAGGCATATTAAAGTGGAATATGAATTATAAGCAAGCTCATGGGAGAAGACGTCAGATTCCATGCAAAAAGGAGCTTTTGTAAATAACATTATTCTTTGTAAGCTATCACAATTATCCTCAGCCATTTAATTTGGCTCACCAACGCCTCTTATTACCGTTGAAATTGTCCACTTTTTCCCCCTCCTGAATTGCAGAGCCCCAGATTTTACAGATTTCAAGCTAACAGCTGTATAGATTACTAATCAAGAGCCAGAACTCCATTTATATTCATTTCAGCAGATACATATCTAAACAGCAAACATGAAATAGCATCTCACCAAGCTGCCATCATTAGAGTACAATATTCAGAAAAGGTTACAGCTTTTGCTAACATTTAATTGGTGTCAATGCTCTAAGTTTGGGTGTACTGAATTGCATTGAAATCTTAACACCGAAGAACTTGTCACATTAAAAATATTCAAATAATACACTATTGCTCAGTAGAGATTCAGAAAACGTCAGTAAAGGCAACATCTGTTTAGTTTAGAATATTAAAGCAAAAATTTTAGCATTATTTTCATGGGGTTTAGCCTTTTAGACACAGATTCGCAGGGTCCTGGTATTTCAGATTACTAAATATGACAGAATATTTAAGGGCTTTGCACATTAAGCCCAATGAAAAATTCAAAATCCCTCACTGGAATTAGTAATTTAGCCCCAAGCTAATCAGAGATGTTATTCCAGTAGAACCAAAGTCTTCCAGTTGGCCCTCAGCTTAATTTCACTGATTAAAAAATATTAATTCAAGTCAGTTTGCTTTGCCACAGTCCCCTTACAAGGGAGCTGAAGCTGGTACTCAGAAAGTACAATCTCAAAAAAAAATATTTTGAACATCTGAGAAGCACTTATTGCTCTTATCTCTTACATTAACTTATGACTGGCTTTAAACTCCAGCTTGGAATTAATCAGAAGACAGTGAATGGGAGGCTTTTAGTGGTTGAAGCCCTCACCGGAAGAGTTAAGGCTACAAGAAACTCACCCTTACAAATTACCCCTGCAGGAAGAGTGAGAGAGGAGTTCAAGCTTGGCCACTTACATCAGTGCTCTCATTTTCAGAAGCATCAGTCAACTCAGGATACACAACCAAACCCTCAGAAAATCTGGGAGCAAAATTCAGGTCACTTCTGGCACTTCAGTTGTTTCTCCCTGCATTTTGGAGGCACCAAAACGCATCACACTCTGTACAAGAGCCATTCATGGGCTAAAACAATAACAGTCTTCAAGAACAATAAATAAATGCAATATTATAACATCAATAGGTGAAAAACAGTGTAATTCCACTGCCATCAAATGTAGCCAACCTTTTCCAAAGGTGGTTGTTCCATCCAACCTGTGTTTGAAGGGCTCATGAGGAGGGCCCTACAGTGACCACAGGTCTTCCACCTGAGGCACTGTGTCCCCTCAAGGCTCACAGCTTCCTGGGGCAGTGGCTCCAGGGCTGCTGCCTAAACAAACCCAACTTATGCATTTCAGGCAGCAGAAGGATCAGAGACATTTTATTACTTTAAAAGTACACCGAGGGGAAAATACCCAACCTACCAGAGAGATGGAGGTGGGGGAAGAAAAAAAACTGGGAAAAAGAAAAGCAGAGTGGGGTCACCGACAAGCAAGATTTGGTTTCTGAGTGGTCCTTTCAGCCCCAGCTGGTCAGCAGGAACACACCCAGAGTGGGAGATGCAAATCCTTAAGAGAGCCAACATTTACACCAGACTGTGTCCACTGAAGAATCACCCATGCACTCTGGAGCTGGACATGTGTGAATAAAGTCTCTCTAACCACAGTCAATGATCAACATTTTTGTCTTTCTCTCAAGAATTATAATATTTTTTCCAGCTGTTTGAACCTGGGTATTGGGTTGATTTGACTGGTTTTAAGCTTTGGCCAGAAGAACCTCTTCTCCACTGACACAGAGCTAAGGGAGGAGAATTATTATCTGAGTAGCTGCTTCCAAATTTTTCTTTTTACCAGTATCTTTTTTTTTTTCCCCAGGAAGATATATAAAATAGACTGCTTCAGGTAGCTCACAGGCTCCAAGTATCTCATACCCAAGACAAAATGTTAATTAAAGAAGTGATTAGGAAAATATATACCTCTAAGAGCAGAATCTGGACAACACTCTCTACAACGCTCCCCATCTTTCAGAACCCTTTATAAACCAGCAACAATAAGAAACTCCAAAGAATCTAAAGCAAGTCCTATTGCAACACCCAGGAGCCAAAGCCAAGGCAGACACTTCTAGCTGCTCTGCATGTGGAGCATGGCAACACTGAGGCTGTGAAGAGGCACCAGGAGCATTTGGAATGCTCAGCATCTCATCAGTCCTGGACTAACAAGAGCACGCTCTGCCAGAGCACTCGATGCCCTGGAGACCAACCCAACTCAGCACCCTCTGTGGCACCATCTGCAGGGAGGGCCCAGGGATGCAATCCTCACTCTGCCCCCAAAGCTGGCAAACACCGTGCCAGCAGCGAGGGGCTCCTCTACCAGCAGCTGCAATGGACACAGCAGAGCACACAAGGCATCTCCTGAGCCTTACAAGTGACTTCGAGTGACACCCACTGCACACAGGGAAGTCCAAGCCACAGTCAGCAAGTGATACAAGTCCATGAACTAAGCCTTGAATTGGTCTTTTTAGATCTAAGCCCTGAGCACACTCGGCATACCTTGAAGAATATAAAACGCTGATGCAAAAGGTGCTTGGTCTTTGCAGACAGGTCTCACAGCCATCTGCTCTGAGCGACTGCACACCCATGGACTGGTGCAGAACTGGGACACAGCTGATCCAGGGCAGGTTTTTGCAAACCAAGTCAATGTGAGCTGATTTGAAGGCAGACACCCTGCAGACCGTCCTCTAGAAATAAAGAGCTCGTGTACCACACCATGCTGCACCACTATGCCAGCTTTGGTTTAGAGGCAGCCTGTTACACTGATCTGCCTCAGCAATATATTGTTTAAACATTGGTACCCCTGCCCTTTCTGTGCAGCACTTTCTCTGTGCTCCTGCTGGAAGCCTTGCCCGTGCATACGTGTGTGTGCATGCCTGTGTTTGTGCACACACGGGAGGGTGGGGCAGCAGGCAGAGTGGGAATGGCAGAGACTTACACAACCATATTGCCAACGTTTGGTTTTATTTTTAACTCATGGCTCGGGAATTATCACGTGCCAGCTAAACCCTATAACTTATGGATAACTTTAAGGACATACAAGAAAACATGAACACTAACAACAATCACAGAGATGAGACTGACTATACACAGATCACTGAATGGAGATCCTGAATAATAATTCACTTCCCTTTCTTAAAGGCAGATCTTTAATTCTTAGGGTTTGAGCAGAGAACTGGAGCAATAGTAAACCTGGAAAGCTTTAATTCTGTCTATAATTTAAGGCCGATTTTGGACCAATGTCATGATGGGTCCACGGAGCAGGTTTGCAACCACAAACTAGACCTTAACAGACACCTGCTCAAGAAACCTGCTCTACATCTTGAGAGACAATTTATCAGCCCCCAAGGTCACACTCAGGGCTTTGTTTGGAGCAGTTTCTGTCTTCCCACTCATACAGAACTGTGAACATAACTTAGCACAGCCACATTCTTCCTGGGCAATGTCCTTTAGTCCTAAAATAACAGTGCTGCAGTGACTGAAACCAGAAAAGGGGGAAAAAACCAATCCACACAAAAAGCCAAACAACTACAAAACCCCACCCCAAACCCAACAACAATAACAAAGAAATGTCAAAACAAACAAACAAAAATGCACAAAAAAACCCAAGCTAAAGCATTTCTTTGGCATTTTCATTTCCTGGCAAGAAAGATACTCAAGCAAGCCAAAAGGAGCATCTGGATTTGAAGTCAATATTGCACCAGAACATATGAAAACACCAATGCAGAAAAGTACAATGCCTAGATTACAAAAGGAAAATGATTATTTATGGGGTACAATAGCAAGGAAAGTTTTTGTTTTTCTTTCCTCTGCAGTGCTCAGTGAGCTCTGCTGGCAGCTCCCCCTCGGTCTCTCCCGTAAGCTTGCTTGCATACTTATTGCATCTGCTTCTTATTTAATGACCATTGTTTTGGTGTGCCAGGAGAACTACGACAAGTCTCCAAATCTGCAAGATTAGGCAAATATTTTGACAATGCTGCGTGTCTCATTTTCTTGGAGAGAAAGAATAAAGAGGATTTTCACTTTTCGCATAACTTCACTGGAGCTCTTAATCAAAATGCTACAGAGAATCAAATAGCAGATTGAACAGACTTCTAGTGACAAAATAAAGCATGCCATTTTGTTTCCGAGAGCTTGCCAATTCTCTGCACATTGCTAGCACAAGAACTCAAACACAGGACTTTAAAATATCATTCACATCACATGGCAGCTGTTTCTAAGCTGAGAAACCAACAGAGCCAGGGAGCAGCAAATGACAACTAAATGGTAATGTGGGCTATCAGGAGGCTCTGGGGGAAGCAAAAAAATAGAAAGAAAAGAAAAAAAGCTGGTACCAACCCCAGGCTTTTACCCTGGGAGTGGTTGTTGTCCTCCCTGCTGAGGCTTTTGTTTGACTCAGTGCTACAGCAAATATTCATAAAATGTAAATTCACATCCAGATGCTAAACCTCAAGTCTCATGTCAGAGCTAATATTCAAAGTAGGATCCTGCATGTGTCTTAAAGGTAAACACAACCAGCCCCAACTCAAATCATTATGGGCTGTAAATCAGGCCTGGATCAAGCAGAGCTACACCAAGTCATATATCACGAGAGGATCCAGACTCGAGAAAATATATGGAGAAGCCAACAGTAGCAGTTGTTTGGCAGCAAAGGAGGAGAGCTCACTTAACATGCTCATTTCTAAGCAGGACAGAGAATGCTCTGAAGAGGGATGAAAACCAGAGCTACAAGTTTTATAAGGGCTTGGTGTCTCACAAATCTTACTCCCATTTCGGACAGCTTTTCCAGGGCTGCTTTACTCGACCTGTCACTCCAAGGCCGCCTTCTGGAGCTGAGTCTAGGTCAGCACAGTGCAGTCACTGAGCTAAACACCCAAAAGGGCAAAGAAAGGCACTTCCTCTCTGTTGTTGCCTGTGACAGGACACTTGTTGTGCTCTCGGGGAAAAGAAACCACCAAGGACAAGGTGACCTAGTGGCCTCTGTAAGAAGCACCCCATCAAACACCCAAACACAAGAGTGACATTAAGCTGTGAGTTTGCTTCTCCTTGCAGTCCAAAGAGCTCATTTGGGGAATCAACAAACAAGCAGAAGAGGTCTTTGTCACACAGAATTTCAGAACCACCTCTGTTCAGCTTGTAAATCCCTCTACTCCTCTTCTGGCAGGGAAAGAATTATTTACTGTAAGGAGATTGCTTAGTTTGGTACTTCCCACATTTTCTGAATCAACTGACAGCTATTTTAGACATACTTGAAAAAACTTTTGCTCTGAACACTTCACAGCCAGCCAAGAATATACACAAGAATACCATACAGCTTCCTTTTGCACTTCTTTTACACCTTTCCATCTTTGTTACAACAGAGCTTTTAATGGAAAGCCAAGCCTGGCCAAACTCACCTACCCATGGGAAGCGAAAATGACTTCAGAAAAAAAATCCTGTCTTTTTCCTGTAGGATTATTGGTATTGCCTCGGCAGCAGCCTGAGAAGTGCATGCTGACCACAGCAGGTGACAGCCACCACTGCTGGCTCCAGAAAGGGCCTGGGGCAGGTGCTCCAGTGGGGACCACAATGATCCTCTTGGTCACAACAAGCCAGTCAGTCACTGGCCCCCCCAGCCACGGCCCCTCTGTGGAACACTCGGGTCAAGAGAGACTGCTTTGACATTTACATACCATTTCTATACCAATCTTGGAGCTCCCTTTCACATTTTCCCTTAACTTTTACTAATATCACTGAGTTATTGCAGTGCAAGACCAGAACAAGTCAGATGACAATCTCAGACCTGGCTTCTGCTCTCTTTCACCCTGTGTCCTTCTGCTACCGTAATGCAGACTGAATGACTGAAAAAAAACCAAACCAAAAACAACCCAAAAAGAGGCTGACCTCTTCCAGTATAAACACTGCTTCTGTTTGGCCAGCTTCCCTGAAAAACAATTATTTCTCTGATTTCACTGAAACCTGATCACCATCACGCTTGTCTTTTAACTGCATTGGTCTCTTATCTGTCCATCTCCATTGTTTTTCTGCCCAGGATTTTAATGATTTCTTCAAAGAACACTGGCAAGCGTAACAATCTCTCCCTTCCTTTCAATCTGACACATGCGTAATGTCACCCTCTTTTTCGACCAAAGATAAAGGACACGTTCAACTTTTTTTCTTCTTCCAATACATCCGTTTTCCCCATGGCAATACTTGATCACTTTATCTTTTAGTGCCCATTATCTTTCCTTCCTGTCTCCTCTACTCCATCTCATCTTCTGACTCTGCTCCAAGACAACCCAAGCCTTAATCTTTTCCACATTAGAAATACTGATCTAACTCGCTATCACCACCTTTCTGCCCACAGTTTTACTGCCAAGGGCCCTCGCCCTCAGGCAGTGCAGGAACTGTAAAACAAATTCCCTCTGTCACATGGACCAAACCTGCGATCAGGGCTGACCCTGACCCACAGTTCAGAATCAGCCCTTTGCAGTTCCTCACCTCAGCCTGTCAGCCACCCCCAGTGCAGCCAAGTGGGCTCCTTATCTTCTGATAACATTGCTCCTTCAGCTCCCACGTTTGGTTTTCACTCACGTGTCTTATTTCTTTAGCTCTCATTTACACTCCCTTGAACATTTCCCATCCTTCTATGGGCTTACACAGGACTGCTCATTCCATCCACAGCACATAGTTAGCCACCAGCTCTACCAATTTCCTAACACCATCTCCAGCCATCCTACCCTTTCTCCTTATGGCTGCATTGCCCCCAGTTCCCATCTCATCATCCCCCCTTCCAAGCCATTCCCACTGCCTCTTCCACAGTGCACTCCAGAGAAGCACTCGCTTGTCTCTCACACTGCAAATGGTAACGTGGCATCTTATTTCACTCATCCTGGGTATCAGAACATTAAGGGCCCTGTGTCTGAATCCTCTATCCACTTATGGCTTCCTTCACATGTGGCCTTCTCTACTCACACCCCGAAGGAGGTTGAGCCAATGTGTGTGTGTGCACTGAAGGTGCAAAAATCACCTGATTGCCATAAACCAAAATATCGAGGAGCTGTCTCTTAGTAGTGAACAAGTGTTTTTCACAAGTCAGAAAACAGAGTCCCTGGCAGCTCAGCCACCTGCAGCTGTAAGAACACACTCAGAACTGGTGACAGGAGGAGAAAAAAGCTAAAAAATTCTAAACAAATATGGCTAAAGAAATTACTCCAAAGGTAGTAAGTCACTAGCACGGAGGAGACCTCTGAACCCCAGTGCATTGTAAGGCAAATTTCAGCCACATCCAATCAACAAGCAATCTGTTAATAGCTTCCACAAGCCTCCAGGGCCATGTGTTGATTCCACATCTTACCCACCACTTTGACCTGTACTTGACAGTCTGCCTCATCCAGGACAAACAATCTCACCTCCCTAGCAAGAACCTGCTGATTTCTGCTCCCCCCCATAATTCCTTTCACGGCTTTGGTTACAGACTTTTCCTGGAGACCTTCAACCACAGAGGTGTTCCTCCCAGTTTAAATCCCAGGAAGAGCAGGGCAAGGGACAGCCAAGAGGGAGGACCCTGTGTCAGATGGCTTTTCAGCTGGGACATCTCACAGGTCATTCCCAGCTCTTCCTCAAATAACTCTTACTTTATACTTTCCCCTATAGTATCTTAAAAACACACCTCCTTAAGCACTCACCATTCCCCTCTCTGGGATCCATCTCATAAATTTCACCTTCATTTTTCTCATTTCAATTATATTCAGGATTTGTGTTTACCAGAGTTTTTTTAAAACATCATGTATTTATGAATGCACTGTTTTAGAGCATACCTTCAAACACATTTTAGAGGTAGGCAAGTGTCACTACCTTTATGCTACAAGCAACACAGAACTAAAAGCACCACACAAGATGGAGCAAAACCAGCAGCTGACTGACAGCAAAGCTGACCCTGAATTCCCTGGATTCTAACTGATTAAGCACTTAGATGCAGAAATCCCTACTGACTTACTGTGCATTTACCAGGAAATAACTGATTTTTCACATTGACTACAGCCAACAGGTTGTACAATCATGATGCAACTTCTGCGCTGTAACATGCTGTCAGGAGTCCTTCAGGCATTCTGAACTGATTTTATGACACCAATCTACAGCACAACAAAAAACGTATAAAGTGTTTCTGAGCGTTCCTTGACTTTTAGACTCCTGGCTAGAGCTGTGGATGGCAGAATCTTTAAAACTTTGCTATAGTTTGTAAAAGGGGAAAAGAGGTGTTGGAAGAAGTTTCAAGGCATCGATCTCCCCATAATTTTTTTTTCTGAAAAAAAGAGTGGATAGACTTACTCAGTCAAAGAAAATTATTTATATATCTTGGGGGCTGAGAGGGCATCAAGATACTCTGTAAAGGGTGCTAGAAATTCATAATACGGCTCTTTCTGCAGCTTTTCTTCCCTGGCCTTCTGTGGCCAACTTAAAGAACTCCTGGAAAAGCTCCTCTCTTCAGTGCCCTCTGCTCCTGCTTCCTGTTCAAGGGGATTTTGCCTGAATGACTTTAAAGACAGACCTTACAGAAGGGCTTCACTTTGAAAAGACCCCACAGATGCACCCATGTGCACTTGGGTAGCTTTGGAAGCACCAGCATTAAGGAAGTCTGTCCTTACCCATGCTGACATTTCCACCACCAGTCCTGGTCAGCTTTGATATCCATGACATTAAGTGTTCCTGGGGAGACAGGCAGCAAATTAGGGGCCACTCAAGGTACCTTCCTTCAATAAAAGGGGCAGTGTGGAGAGTGTTTACCTCACGTGTGCTTTCACAGAGCTAGTTTAGAATTGTTTGGCTTCAGGTTCTGTTTGTCCCATGCTATGACATGAACCTGTAGCATCCCCTCATCAAACAGGTTCAGATTCCAGTGGTTTTACTCTAGGCTGTTATTTTTATAGAGACTGCACAACACCAGCAAGAGATTCTAGAAGACCACGATGCAGTAGTGATACCCACACAAAAGGAAAAAAGCAAAGGTAAAATCTACTTTATAGCTCTGAGCTGTGGGACTTGCTAAGTCCTCATGCACTCAGCCATTGAAAATGTTTGACCAAAGTAGAACCTCTGTGGAGAGGCAATTGCTGTGACACTTGGCTGGTGTCCCTCCCATCCAAATCAGATTCAGCTGAACTTGAACCTCAGGGAACTCAGCAAGAACAAAGAAAAAACAACCAAATTCCACACAGGTACCAACACTGAATTTATCAAGTTGCTTGTGTGAGCAATTCTGCATCCCAAGTGAGAACAATTCCTGGTACCACCCATGCAAATTTTTCACTCCAAGAACTCCTCATAGATGGTTTTTGCTATGTGCTACACAGAAATTTTTAATGCAAAAAGCAGGAGCAGATGGTGTACCTAAACCTGACCTCTCCACTGCAAGAAGGAAGAGAAGAAAGCTTGCCCTCAGTGTTGCCCCCACCTCCTCCATGCTGCTCCAGGGAAGGAGAGGATGCCTGGCTGGGCTTGGTGTTGCCTGTCGTCTTTACATCACATTCACTGTCAAGATGAAACCAGCATTTCAAAAGCAAACACTTCTCCTTCCAGCAGGATTAATACTAAGAAGGTTTGACTTTAGGCTGTCTGGTAAGATCCAGAAAATATATTTCCCATTTCCAAGTCTGTTTCTTAGCTTCTCATTTTTAAGAGCACTTTGGAGCAAGCATCTCATGGACTGGAACTCTGAATATTTTAAGGGGCATGGAAAAAAACCCTCACCCTGAAATTTCATCTGCCTTTTCCCCACTGACCTGTGGGATGCTTTTGGCCAAGTTGCTTTGTGTATCAAAACAGAAGGGGAAACACAGCAAAGAAATATAAGGCACATCAACAGAGAGGATCAGTAGAGGTCAACAGTTTGGTGCACGTACAACACACACAAATATATATTTAGAAGTACACTCAGGACACAAGTGATAAGGAAGAGGAAAATGGACAAATCACACTTGCAAGACACATTGAAACAAAGAAACCAAAACCCCCCCAAAAAACTCAAACAAACAAACAAAATTAAACCCAAGACCAACATGGACAAAGGATATGCACAGGACAGAGCTATGTCTTCCACTGAGGATGCTTTTATTTTCACACACTGATGTTACAAGAGCTCCTTTTATGCCTACAAAAACCTCCAGTGCAGCAAACCCAGGGAGCCAAAGCTGCTTGTGATTATTCTGCTGGAGAGGAAGGAGCTGCTCATCTGCACAGCTCCAGAATCTCTCCAGTGCCGGCTGTGGGCGAGCCTGACGTCAGTCCCAGCGTGAGCCATAAAAATCCCCTTCAACAGCTCACTCTCTGTGTGGGAAGCCTACAGCATTATTTTAAGCAAGGACCCAAGATCACCCTGATGCTTTCTTGTAATATTTATCACAGAGCCAGAGAGGGGACTGAACCCAGAGGAAATGCACAGGAGTCCACCTGAAATACTTCCCCAGGGACAAGGGTATATTCTGAGGGGATACACAGGTTAGGCTCCCTAAATCTACTCTCACATCACTGCTGTTGTCCACTGCCTCAACATAAATGTTCCTGCTATAATAAAGTTTTTTCTTCAGAGTGGAAATAAATGTGGTATTTTTGCAATATTCTGACAATGAAAAATCTTCATTTCTTATTACAGGCAAGATATCCCCAATCCTCTGTCTAATTCACAGCTCTGACATCTATTTTATCAGATTAGTCTGATTTTCTAGGAGTATTTAGATGAGGAATCCTGGAAGAAACTTTTATTTTGCTTTTGATAGGTGACCAGAATGGTTTTCAATCTACATTACCAGCAATAATAATAATACCACCACAATCTCTCACAGCACCTTCCCTTAAAAATGAAGTGGAAGTCATGCTTTATTTCCAAACAGCAGAAATCTTGTCAATAACTGTCACTGCACTTGAAAACATCTAATTGTGGCAGCTAAGTATGAATACAACCCATCCACAACATACTTATGACTTAAAAGAAAACTACCACCTGCTTAACTTCTAAATCATAACTCCTTCTTGTAAATGGAAACCCACGCTCCATTCTTAGAAACATCCCTACCACGCCACTCGAAATCACTGCTGACAAGTCAGTGTCTGTAAACTCCTCTTGGTTTAGAGAACTGAATTGACACATCACAGTTCAATGAGTTTACTTTAAAAACAGACACTCATCAATTGCTGAGAATTTTCCGAGTCCTCCAGACTAGTGACATCCTAATCAAAAAACCTCTCAAAGTAACCTTGACTGAGATCTATTTACCTCTCATACAGTCCAACCTACACTTTGATTTCTACTAAACGAGAAATGAATACAGAAACCATCATACACCTTTTCAATGGAGTTCTTCAACTAGTCTAGTTTCATAAATAAATACTAAGGGAAGCCCCAGCTCAACAATGAGCTTAACTGGTCCTCAAGTTTAAACAAAAACTTCATAGCACTATTCTTCATTTCACTAGTGATAACACTTAAGCCTGTGCTTAACACATAAGCACCTACTATAAAGTGCTTTATTTAAACTTGGGTTATATACTGGATTTCCTGGAATAAATTCCAAAAGGCTGCACCAGACCTTCACAGGAGCCTGGTAACTCAAGGGGAAGATTAAGGTGAATGCCTGGTAAAACAAGGCTTCGAGAGGCTTTGAAAACATCAATTTTTATTTTTTTTCCCCCCAGTAAGCAAAACCTCGGGGCTCCTGCCGTGTGCCCAGGCAGAAGCAGGGCAGGTTCCCCGGACCGAGCCCGGTGCTGGGATGTGCCCCAGCAGAGCAGCACCCCGCGTGTCCCGGGCAGGAGCCACCGAGCCCGACCCCGGCCCGGAGCTGCTGCGGGAGCGGCTTAACCTGGGCAGTACACCAGGGTGGCTGTGCCACCTAGTGATGCTTGTCATGTACTGTTCTGGAGCCGGCACGGAGAGCTCAGCCTCACCCGGAGCAGCCCCTGGCCGGCCGGGCAGAGTAACCCACCCAGGGCAGGGAGGAGCCGGGACAGCCCCTGCCCTGCCCTGCCGCAGCCCCTGCCCTGCCCTGCCGCAGCCCCTGCCCCTGCCCTATCCCCTGTCCTGCCCTGCAGCATCCCCTGCCCTGCAGCATCCCCTACCCCTGCCCTATCCCCTGCCCTGCAGCATCCCCTGGGATCAGACACCAGCACAGCACTGCCCGCTGCTTCCAAGGGGGGCATTGTCCCATCAGCTCTGCATGACTTTGGTTCTCTTGCACGCTGCAGAGTTTCTGTCTTTTACACCAGAGGTAGTTACTTTGTTTGAATAAAAAAATAAACCCCTCCAAGCTGCCAGGCTAGTGCCCATCAAATCCAGCACCTCTGGGAAGAAAATGTAAGCATATTTAGTGGTGCCTTTTGTCCAGAAAGATCCTAAATGAGCTTACAAGGAAAGGTAGAACAGTAACACTGTCATCAGAAAGGCACACGAAAAAAGCAAACACACAAAATCTGACAAAATCTCTGATTGCACGACTAAATTACAGATCACCGTGGCTGTGGTGGGAATGCAGGAGTTCTTTAACACATGACCACAATGCCATGGCAATAGAAACCCAGGTACTGCCAAAGCTACGCTGCCCCTTGTTCAAGCAAGAGGTGAAAGTTTCTAGGAAAGGAGGCTACGGTCACAGAAGTCTGGAGAAGTGAAGCTGGTGATCACTTAGAATCTAATTAATTGAAAGAAAAGCACTCCAGTGGTGTCACACCTGCTAGCTAGGCCACCCACTGCACAGGCTGCCCACCTGTTTCCCAAAGAACAATTTTAATTCCTTAGTTCCCAGCATCTCCCAGCAACATGAGAGTTCCCCTATGCAAACACTGACATACCACCTTAATAAAAAAATACCTGGCAAAGTGACAGACACCATGATCTCCATCTGACACCAAGATAATGGGGAAAGAAAAATCAACAGGAGCAAAATCTCCTCCTGACTAGGCACTTCTTGCTTTCTGGTTGCTCAAAATTGCTCTTGGTGTGCTCTTCCTCTTGTTTTATCTCTTGGGAGGTTCTGACCATCTCCTGCACCTCCTCCCTGCTCCTCGATGTTTCCAGGTAAGGGCTGCCCTGAGCAGCTCGTGGGTTGTTGTGACGAGGAGGCTGCTCAAACACACCAGGTTCCTGTTTGCACAGCCATGACCTCAGTTTGTATTGGCACAATTAGCGTTAAGACACTGATAAAAATCAGCCATTACCACACATGCTACAATAAAAGTGACAGGCTGGACCATAACCTTTTAAGAATTAGAACTCACCAGGGTTTATGACCCATCAGCCAAAGAGTAAAGCAACAATGAGCTGCTGTGATCCACATTTTAATACATTCTTAGAAAACCTCCAGCCAGTTACTGGAAGTGGCAAGAAGAGGATTTTTAAATGGCCTCATTATCACTTAGTGTACACAGCAACTGTTACAGTTTGAACAGGAAAATGAACTCCTTTGTTGAATTACTTCAAACCCTTAACTAGGTGGATTTAAAATAACACTCGGGTGTGTGCCTAGCACCTGTACCTCTTTATTTGTTTTTAGGTAAAGACAAAACCAAGCAGCTGGATGAAGCAGTTAGTCCTTGTCCCAGTGCTGTCAATAGACTGCAATTGATTAAGAGGGGGCTGACCAAAATCAGACACATCCCAGAACACACTAAATTTAGCCATAGTAACCCACATACACTTCTTTAAAATGCCAAGGGGCTTGGGAAGCCAAACTCCACATCAAGAATCCCTGAGGCACTGCAGTGCCTACAGCCCCACTGCTCCCAGGGACTGGGGCACTCCGAGGGCTCTGCAGCAACCGGAGCTCTGGAGCCTCAGCTGCTCTGCTGTTTACAGCTTTGTTCCATCCATCCCTTCCACTCCAGCCCAGTAGCAATCCAATTTTTAATTTCAGTTCTGCCTCAATTACAGCCCTTCTTGAGGTTGACCATGACTTCCTAATTGTTTTTTCTGCCCTCAGCTTTCACACACCAATTAGACATGAAATGCTCTCCAGCTGCACCTTCGGTTCACACACAATTAGGGGATGCACAGGAAAGCAGGGCTGCCTGGTGACAGAGACATTTCCTGTGTTAAAACAGTAGGAAATGTGACACATCCTTAAGAACACAGCTTGACAAAGCATGTAATCCCAGCCTCTGCTACACCACGAATGTGAGGACACCAGAGAGCCTTACCTGGCTTCTCACTGCTCCCCTGCCAGAGTGATCTGGGGGAAGGAGGCCATGGAGCTCAGTAACCAAGTTAATGACATGTGTGAGTTATGCTCAGAGAAGGAGAGGAGGGGCAGAAAGGTCACCTCCTTTTCTAAGTGCCCTCACTGAGTCAAAAGATTTTATTGTATTACAAGAAAACAGAAGATATCATTACTTACTTGGCAGTCATTTAAAGAAATCCCCAAACAATTTCAAACATAACTTGTATCTCCTATTCCTTCAGCATTTGTCCATTCAGAAACCTTTAAATGCACTATTTGTGGTATGACTGTTAAACAAGTATTTTTTTTCTCCAAACTGGAAAATCTTTTTCTAAAAGATTTCTTACTCAAAATAACGTTTGAAATCCAGTCCATTCAGCCTTCTCCAGTGAAACCACAAAGAAATCAAAGTCCCTGTACAAATGTACAGCACTGCGTCAAGACACGAGCTTTGAAGGGGAGGGGAAGAAACAAGAGTAAAAAGCCTCTTGAAAATATTTCACTCAGGTATTTGTAATTACTCCACAATTCATTCCAGAAATCAGAACGGATATTGAGAATTGTCCTTACCCTTACAAAATCTCCCCCAAGAGACCGGTGTGTGTTTCTCTCCCTTCCCATTTTTCTCTCCCAAGACCAAACACAGCCCAACCTGGGGCCTCTGCCCAAATAGGCAAAGGTATTGCTGGTAGATGTGGTGCTATTTAAAGTATCTCTAGCAATTCCAGCTTTTCTCTCTCCACAGGGAGTGGAGGGTAAAACATTCCTGCTCAGAGGGGTTATGCTCCCACAGGCACCGTGGAGGCACAGTTAGCCAGTGCCTCTGTAGCTGCAGCAGAAACTTTAAACCAGCCCCTTCTCTCATCCTTCTAAAACCATTCCAGGTGCATCCTTGAAAAGGCATTGACTTTAATGGTATACAATTCAACAAGACTTGAAATTAACCTTTTAGTGAATCTTTCACATTCAATGTGAAATAACAGAGCTGGTTGTGATGTGACATTTTTGTAGGTGAAAACATCAAAGGCAGCCCTGCCACAGACTGATCTACCTTTGAACACCCAAGGGTATCTGAGACTGCCAAGTCTCTGTAGACTAGACAGAGAGAAAGAAAAAAGGAAGAGAAAGAGATCTAAGATATTCCACTATTTAAGGTGAAGTCATTCTAACTAGGATTTAATTCAATCTTTTACACTTTGTTACTGCTGGTGGTTTTTTAATACACAGTCAAAAGAGAAAATCAGGATAAAAGGAAAAGAATATTATTTCTGACTGTCAGGCCATAATAAGGCATAAATACATGAAAATTTAACTGGCACCACTTATTCTTTCCTTCCTTTTTAGCATTCATGCCTTAGGAATTCCTTTCTATTGGAGTTATGCAATAAACAAACCAAAAAAAAAAGGCAGTATCAGCCTTTCAAAGGGCTGCAGAAAAAGGTAAGCACCTGCCTAATAACTCAGAAACAACTGAATTAATGGACACTGACTACTCCTGCCCTTCTTGCCAAGCACACACTCTGAATGCTCTCCTGGTGTTCAGATTGGGGGCTTCTTGGAGTCAAGTCCCTCCTGAAAGCACTCCTTGTAAGACCCACCCCTGAGCCTTGTGCTCTGGGCATAACAAGAGATGCCAGCCCAGTTCCTGTCCTGCAGCTCCCTCCATGCTGGCAGGACAGCCCTGGGGCACCTGGCCATGCCTGGCCATCCCTGACCCACAGAGCTGTGACCACTGGACGCACGAAAAATTCAAACGTGTTGCCATCAGAATGGTGTAATGATGGATCTACAGGCTGACACAGTGCAGTGAGGGACAGAAAACCAGGGGTTTTGTTTGTAGGGTTCTCCTTCAGAGAGGGGACACAAAATGGGAGATTTATTGAATCAAACCATACAGCCCAGCCCACCCAGTTTTGGGAACCAGAGCTGAAGGTGGGTTCTTTGCTTTAGAGCAAGGCTTCTGTGCTCCAGCTGCCTCAGAAACCAGGAGAGTGAGCTCAGAGGGACCCTGGGCTGCTCCTCCTGGCTCTGCCCCAGAGCTGCAGCACAGCAGTCCCAGGCCATGTGCATCACCTTTCAGCAACAGAGCCATGAGGAGAGCTGCTCCTGGAGACAGAAAGAGGTTGAATGTGCCAGGCATGGCACCTGTCTGGGAAGTCAGCACCTCTTGCTGCTAACGACTCCAGTGCTTATTTAAGGAAATGGGCCATGGCAAAAGGCTACTCTAGGCCAAGGAAAGAAACAAAGGAAGCCAAAGCCACAGCCAGAACAGTTTGAAGAGCAGCTCAGAACAACCACAGGAGACTGAACAAGCAAGTGGGAGAGAAGAAAATGTGACACCCTGCTTCTAAAGCTGAGGCTGCTGACCCCTCCACTCTGACAAGCAGCAGGCTCCCTGGCAGAGTGGTCAGCAACAAAACTGGGAGCAGCCCCAAATCTTGTCAGGGTCACAGACTGACTTTCTGAACAGTGGAGGTCTGCACATGGGCACCAAGGAACCAACACATCTCTCACACTGCAGCCAGGCACCCGTGGGATGCAGAAGGCAGAGACTGGCACCAGAGAGCCTTCAGGAGAGGAACGAGATGGGGATGGAACAGTGAAATTACTGACATGGCAACAGACAAACCCAGCCTCCCAGGACAGGGGGATTTGCAGCTGACACAGACTGAGCACATTTTTAGGGCTAAAGCCATTAAAGAACACGTCAGAAGGTGGAGGGAGAAGAGAGCAAAGAAAGGAGGAGAGAACTTGCTGCTGCCTTCCAGTGGTGCACAACTCCTTCACAAGATAACCCCAGCTCCACCATGCCTGAGCTTCCTTCACAAACCAGTGTCTCACAGAGCCTGCGAGGGGCCTCAACTGGGAGCCATCTCTCACCTCCTTCCAGAACGTGTGAAATTGAGTGAACCACTTGAAAAAGTCAAGAATTCTTAAACGGCCTCTTTTCTGAATCAGCTTGGATCTATTTGAACTTATCTTCAAAAAGATCCTGAGATCTCACATAATGGGGAAAATTATAGATATGATACAATTTCTCATGGCTCTTTGACAGTCACTAAGAGACAGTGGAAGAAAGACAACTTGGAAGCAGAGCTGAGATATAAAGCCTTAGATGCTAATTCTCACCCAGCTTCCTCCCACACATTGTGGTATCTTGACCTTGATTTCATCTCTATCAATGATAACTTCAATGCAGCAAAGATTCTTCTGATGATCATTTTTTTCTCAGAGTCTGTGATGCCACAGTAGAGGTGGGGTATGGTTTCATGCATTAGAAAGCTCAACTCTTAAGTTTAAGATCAAAACTGTCAGTTTTTATCCTACTTCAACACAGAATTGTGACATTTTGATAAAAACAAAAGTTTTCATTTGAAATGTTCATTGATGCACCAGGGAAGGTCTCAAAACCATCCCAATAGCACGAGCTAGGTACTGACCAAGTGGGCTGAAGCAAAACCAAGAAGCTCCCAGGAGCTGAGCACGGACTCCTGTTTTCCCTGTCCCTCCTGAATCACACTCTGGAACATCAGCCAAGGTTCCTGCTGTCCACACCAGTTCTTCCTCTTTCTATTGCACAATAACTGGAATTGCAACTTACTCTGTCTGCTCCTCAAAACTGCTTTTTCAGCTTTCCTCTTTGGAGGAAGAGTTACTGCAAAAACAACAAACAAGCTCCCCAAAACACAGCAAGCAACAGAGTCTAGATCTTTATGACTCAAGCTGCATTTCCAATGAGCCAAAAATTTAGTGTCATAGCACACCACAATGTCAACAACTTACCAGCACAGGATGAGCTGACCAAGGATGGAATTTTTCTCAATGTTCCATTATCTCTTCTTATCACTGTCTGAGGAAGGGCTGTGAAGTTGTCACATAGAGCTGCATTGCTAAATTCTAAGAGAAATGAAAACAAGAGCCCTGAGGAGCTGGCCCAGACCTGAATTAATGAGAAGCCCTTGGGCAGGGGTTGAGGTGGAGGCTCCAGGTGAGGCTGGTCAGGGCCATTAGTGCACTCAGGGGGCTAACAAGGGCTAACAAGCTTCAGCTGCCTCCAGACTGATGGAGGAGACAAACCCAGGATCTGCTCCTGGAGACACAGTCCTGCTCAAACAGAACCTTCTGCAACGTGACACGGGGTGTAAGCAAGTTGCTCCTGTACTTGTTCCAGAAAGCAGAAAAGAGACTGAAATAAGGCTTGTGAAAGCATAAACCTGCTTCCTTGAGACAGGAATGGGAATGCATGGTCAGTGCTGAACTGTCAACCACCACCCCTGCCCTTCTAAAAGCCTGGCAGATACACCAATGAGTACACACCTGCAAAGGATTTTACTGCTGCCTCCTGCCCCATTGCTTGTGTGACAGTCCCCAGGGCCCTGCTCAGAACCTGGCTGACCTAAAGACACACAAGGCAACACAGATCCATCAGAAACATTTTCCAGCCTAAGCCCAAATCCCAGGAATACAAATCGCGGGCAGGTATGGACAGAGGGTGTTGCTGCTCTCCTCAGAACTCTGTCAGCAACTAAACAGGAGACACGTTCAGCCAGGGAAAAGACTCTTCCTGCCCATAGAATAAAAATCTGCCTCTAATACTTCTGGGATGTCAGTAGCTCTGCCTAAATTTCTGATGTCACTAGAGATTTGGGGTTACCAAAGCCCACGTTGGAAAGGGACTGATTATTAGAAGCATTTTCAGAGATCTTTAACCATTCCAGAAAGTTGTATTATTGGAGGAACTTCTTGAGGGCATGTGGGCTTTGATGGCCAAACGAGCTGGTGGGAAAAGAAGGCCAAAGCAATGCAAATGGATAGTGCAGGAATATTCCACTGCAGAGAGAGAAGGACTTTTCACATGCTCACAGCAGGTATGCTCAGGTGAACCTGCTTTTTCCATTGCAGGCCAGAGACTGCAACACAAAACATTGGAATTGTTAATTTAGCTTTCTGGTTTTCCCAGCTGGTGACACCAACCTGACAAAGCACAACACCTCACAACACACCACAGGCTAAGATGCATTTCCATCTGCAAGTGTGTCTGAAAATACAATAAAATGACTAAGAGCCAGTAGATTGTTCCAATTCCAGTGTGATAACAATAAACCATTCCAAAATAAAGGGAAGTTACCAAATGCTCCAGTTTCTGAGCAGGACATCTCCTGCCCTCTGTTCTTGCCTCTGAATGCACTGCACTTCCACACCACAGCAACTTGGCAGGGCAGCCTCGGGCAGCAGAGATGCACCTAATGCTGCTGATCCACCACATGCAGGTCTGCAAACCCATGGAAACAGCCAAATTCCTTCCTTTCTACTCATGCAAAATTTCCAGGGGCAGACAAGAGACATCCTGAGAAAACCTGGGCTTATGACAGCTCGGAGATGGTATGGATTCAACCACAGGACAGCACAGCCAGGCTTCCCACACCGCACCGGGGGTGAGCATTCCCTCTGTCTTTCCAAGAACCTGCTCCCTTTGGTGGTTCAACAGAACAAAAGAGAACTAGGGACACAAAGAAAGATTTGTCAAAGATTGTACAACAGCAAACCTCTACGGGTTGTTTGAAGAATGATGAAAAGAACATTAGAGTGAATAGCAAACATGTCCTCAGCGCGTTTAATGTCTGCTCAGCTTAAAGAAACGTTGTCATTTTATTTCTGAATTGATATCAGCATTAGCCTTTGCTTTCCTCTCCTCAATTCTGTGTAGACATTCCTTAACTAAGAACTAGCTGCGGCCTGGGACAGCAGAGAAAGACAAAATCCCAATTTACCTGAGATATCATTTTGATTAAATGCAAGATCCAGTTTACCACTGGGATATCCCTCAAGTCACATGCCCAAGCAGCACTTAAATGTTTCCTTAAGGCCCAGCCTTCAGCTTTGAAAAAAACTGGCCTTCAGTAATAAAAGAGAGGAAAGAATGCTACAGTCCTTTGATAGAGGCCAGGGCTCCTCACAGATTCTCAAAATTACAGAATGAAAAGGTTTGGAGTCAGCTCTCAGTCAACAAGAGGGTTTTAATGCTGGTTTGAGCTGCCAGTCAGAGTCCAGAGTCTTTGGGACATAAAGAAAAGAAGGGGAAAGCTACAAAAATCCAGAAAACTTTATCCTGCCATAGAAATGGAGCCTCCAAGACCCGTGTAGGTCTGGGCATTGAATTTATGCCTCCCAAGTCCCCCTCCCCACGAGCAGTGCCAAAAGGCTGTCAGTGCCCACTGCCAGCCTAATGTGCAGGATGGGATATTCCTACTGGACACCCTGGCAGTCAATTACACAAACACCAATTAACGACATCAAGACTCTCTCTGAAAACCACAGTGCACAAATTTGCAATTTTCTCAGTCAAGAACCATAATTCTAAGAGAAATACACAGGTGTCATTTTCCTCTTGCATTTTCAATATGCATTTTTCCTTTTAAAAAAGCCATACATAGTAGGCAAAGAAACTCATTCGTGGGTAAAGCACTGGCAAGAGGATGTGCAAGGTACATCAGCAGTCATTCCATTCCATGCTACTGTAATACAAGAGATGATTCACAAAGCTCAACACACGTGGCTGCTTTCTGCTGTTTCAAAAAGTTAACAAAGCAAACAAAAAAAGATTTGTTACAGAATTTTTTACACGCCAGTTTTAATTTAAACTACTCTGCCACTGGAGGAGACACACAAACAAGAGAAATCCTTCAAGATCTGTCCAACTGCATCATGGGAAAATAAGGCTAAAAAGGCAAATCTCTGCTTTCTATGAAAGAAGAGCCACAAGCCTGTTACCAGAGGGGCAGTGGCCAAGGGCTCTCACACAGAGCACACCGTCACACTGGGCAGTGTTCAAATGCCACCTCTGGCAAGAGTGTCCTGGCTGTGCACACAGGTTTTGAAGCAACAACTGGCTGGGCTGGGCTGTGCTGGTGCAAAGTGTCCTGAGGGTCAGTTAGCACAAAAAATGCCATGGAAAATGAGAGGGAATTGTCTTGCATTGTATCCACTTTCTTCTTTATTGCCACAAAGCGGGAACAGGCACTGGTACCATATTAAAAACTGCACATGTAGGTGACATCCACAGGGCTTCCCTAGGCTTAAAATGCAGTGGGGCAAAAGAAGGGGGGGAAGAGAAAAATTACTTTAAAAATTAATCAATTCTAGAAGTAAAAATGGCTAGAATTTATCTTTGTTAGGTCATTTACGAGCCACTTTCTTGTGGGGAGGTACTTCTACTAGTCATTAAGGTCTAAAAGTGCCCTCAGCCTCGCCAAGCTCAGGTATCAGCTGGGCCAAAGCATCAGTGGAATGTGTTCTACAGCACATCTCTATGCAGAGCGCTCACACTTTGTCCCTGCCCTTGGTGATCATCATTTCTTTGTTACCTTTCTCGAGAGAAGAAATGGGTTTGTCGCAACAAATTGAAAAGTATTTTCAAACTTCTCAAGTTACCTGAAAATTGTACCTTCAAGCAACACTTAAATCTGCTCCAAAAGAGTTAATAACTGTATAACAAATTAGGCTCAAAGTGATAAAGATGGACATCAAAAAACATAACTAAAATAACGCATTTTGAAAGCATTCTGGGGAGAAACAAAACCAAAGCAGAGACAAATGACAGAAACTGCAATCACAAATTTGTTTTACAAAGTCACAATAAGAAAGGGAGAGATGAGAGAGGGAAAAGGCTGGTGCATCCAGGGAGAGAAGAAGGGGTGAGTGGAAACAGCTGGAATTGTTCAGCTGTGTCAACATTGGGCTGTTTCGCAGATTGACTAGCAAAGTGTCATCTGAAACCAATTACATTCCCAAAACCCCATGGACCCAGTTCATAACATTGATTAATCCACATTGCGAAAACATCCCCAAGCAAAACTGGAACAGCTGTCAGCCCTTGGAGCTCAGAAATAGCATTTGATTTTTTTTAAAAAAAGACCCAAACACGCCATGCACACTCTAACACCGTGTTTGTAACTCACAGGAGATCATATACCTGTTCCTGAGACCCCCAGCAGAAACACCTCCCCACTCCTTCCTGCCCCCATTGCGTGTCCTGCATTGCCAGGTGACAGCAAAGGCTTTAGAGCCAGCCCAGAACTCGTCCCCACAGACAAAGCACCTGCCTGGGAAATGACCCGCTCCTCAAGATGCCTTTTCCTCTCCTCTGGGCACCCTGAGGGACCATAATTTACTTTCTGAAGGATGGAAACTTTCTGTCCCCACCCCAAGTGCACTGAAGTGACCATTTTCAGGCACATCACTTACACCTAAGCCATGAGCTGCCCTTCCCAGACTGCCACCACCACCTGCCCATGGATCAGCTGC